>VXBW01003457.1:39727-61593 GCA_013400375.1 Thinocorus orbignyianus | reverse complement strand
TTTCCACTTGAAGTGCCCTTGTTCCCCCCCCCCCGCCCCGGAACACAAAGATTTTTATCAAATGCCATGTTTTATTTATTCAGCTGAGATATTTAATCTGGAGAGCAGTATCCATTACCTTTTACTTCTTACATAGATACTGAACTGTAATGATTGACACTAGGTGTGATTGGGTGGGTTTTTGGCATTTTCTTTTTAACTCTTGTTTGTGATAGGCACAGCAGCCACCTGGGAGAGGTTTGTTCTTGCTCCATCCAGCCTCTCAGCTGCATACTGGGGATGACTCGGTGAAGAGGGCAGCCCACAAAAGGGTGTGTGTGCAACACTCCCTTTATTGCAGTCTTCCTTCCCCTGTGTTTCTTAACGTGACCTCCTCTTCCAGCACAGCCTTTGTAGTGTGAGGAGCAGCATTCCCAGCAGCCAGCTTGTATGTGGAATCCTCTCCTAAGCTTTAATCATTGTTTACAAGCGGTTACTAGGTATTGCATGAGCCCACAGAGTGAGCCCCTTCTCTTGGAGTCCACCTCCGGCACTGAGCGAAGCTGGGAATTTCCTGACCTTTGTTCTCCCACGTGACCACATGCGAATGGACCAGCTAAACCCTCAAGCAGGCTGGTACCCAGAGCTGCTCTTCACATTGACTCTCACGTGAGGCTCTGGATGGCTGTTGCCTGCATGACCATGTGCTTTAGGCACGTGGCAGTCCCCTGTGCCGCCTGCTCAGCATTGCTTTTGCCAGAGCAGCAGGCGTGCACGCACGGCTCTGTGCTCCTGCCGTTACCAGCCCATGCTGTAATTGCAGTGAAATGGAAAAAGCTTTGCTCCGGACTGCCGCGGCAAGGGAAATGCAATATGCAGACAAGCCTCAGAAAACTGCTTTCTGGATCAAAGGAAGATGCAAAATATATTCAGGCAAATATTAAAAATAGCCTGTCACATGATAACAGGGGAAAAAAGTGCTGAACGCACAAGCCTCGTTAATGCTAGAAGCAAGAACACTGTGTCTCTTTCAAGAGATCTAATTTTAATATTCACTGCTAAATGTTGATTATTGGTTAAATAATTGCTTGCCTGCATGAAAGAACTTGAAGTTAATTCAGAGTTCAAACAGTAAACAGCATGAAACATCTTGGGATTTATGCTATACTTTTAAAATATACCTGGCCTGACTCTTCAGTTCTCATCGGGAACCGAGTTTTCCACATTGACTTAGGCGAGTAAGGGCTCTGCAGTGTTAGGAAGAGGATACACAGAAGTAACAATTTGGGGGGTTTGTCTCCTTAGACAGACATTTCAAGCATGTCCGAGTGTCAAACTTTTTGCAGTTACCTAGAAAAAGTGCGTCTTTCTCAGAGCCGTGCTTTCCGTCTCCAAGTGTGTTGGAAAGTGATTGAATGATTCTCTAGTGCAGTGATTTGATTTTTAAGAAGCAAGTACACCCTGAAGTCTTTCATAAAACAATATGTTATAGTTAAGAGAGGAGATCTCATCAGGAGATGTATACCAAGAAGACGTAGATGTTATCTGATTAGATGAAGGTACTAGGAAACACATTAAGTTGTTCAGTCTCTACATATTTAGCTGACAGCAGATTGGCAATTGTGGGAGCTAGCAGTGGCCAGATTCTGCCCAATTAATCTCAGCAATGAGTACTTTACTCCTCATGCGGTCTGGCTGATTTCAGTATTGCTCAGCAGGCAAGCAGCTTGTTGACTGCTCTCCATCAGCTCCTAGGTGGAGCAGCAAAATGTCACCATTTACTCTTCGTCATTCATCTTTCTGGATTTTTAGTTTTTATTTTTTTGGGGGGGTGGGTGTAACAGCTTTCAGGTGCGCCAGTAGAGTTTTCTCAGGATGAAAGGGCATAGTCATCACTGGTAAAGAGGACTTTAGAGTATTATGAAATCAGAAGGTTGGTTGGCTGGCAGTACCCCATGCAGCTATTTAGTATTTATATCACACAAACACGATCATAAGTTTTCTTTTTTGAAGCCTTTCATAACAGAATGTATTTTCAATATTTGGTCTGAATTTCACAGAAAACTGTGATGATCAGAAAAGAGTATTTCAACCAGGTTTTATTTAAGAAAAACTGTGGTTTGATCTCTTCTACATCAAGTAGATAATGAAAGCTGTGAAAAAAACATCTACTTGAACCTCAAATCTACTCCATTTAATGAGCTAGTAAAGAAAATGTATGTAAAATGCACAACTGTGTCGAAACTAATGCATGACAAATAGATTTTTGTAGCTTGTATCTCTATTTTTTTTTTTAAATTAACAAATGCTATTTAAAAAGCTGCCTCTTTATCACAAAGCTGAATTTGGTCCTGAGAGCTTCAGAGCAAATGCGGGGAGAGCTGAAACAGGTAGGTAAGGCAGCATGTGTTGCAACTTTTGTTTTTTTTCCTCCCTTTTTTTGTGCTAGGACTCTTTATAGCACTTCAGCTTGGCATAACTGAGTTACTATCCATCAAGTTTTAAATGAGTATGAGTTATTGTTCAACCCCTCATACTCAAAGCTGTTGTGCAGTTATGCTTCCCTGTGCCATTCTCTGAACTAAATCTTGCCAAGGCTAAATTTGGCCCAGATTTTCATTGTATGCCATCTAGCACCATTGCCTAGCTTCTCTGATGTGGCACGCTCTTGCTTCAGGGTTCTTTTCTCAACTTGGAGAAAAACAGCTTTAGCTCTTCATCTTACTGGTAGTATTCTCTTCTTCGTATTATTTGCCTTTTAGCGAAAACAGGCATTGAGGATCTTGAAGCTCTTTGCTTGTGCTTTGGTGTATGGCCATTTGTAGGAGGAAATAAAAAAATCCAAATTGCATTGGAATCCTAGAAAACTCAGATCCTTATTAACTGGAACACAAATCTAGGTTATTACTAAAACAAAACTTGACAGGAACCCACAGATCGATGCATTAGCATGCATTTACTCTACAAGCAAATGCTAGAGTGAACTGCAGCAGTAACTCGCCTGTAATGAAATGTCATTCTTAGAGATGTAGGTGTATAAGCAGAAAGGCAAAAATACATAGTTTGTAAAAGACTTGTTGAGGATGGAGAATGGTATTAAAAAAAAAAAAAAGAGTTCTTTTCCAATTAGCCTTAGGGAGCTCAGCTTGCTATAAATTCTTTGTTCTGGAACATGGCTGTGGACAATAGGTCAAAGATTAAGTAATTCATTACGGAACTGGTTGGTACTCCTGAATTTAATAAACAAATGACTGAACAGGCTTCTCCATCCGTAGCAAGATCCATTACTTTGTGTGGAAATGATTGGGTCCTAAATTTTTTTTAAAACACTTTCAAGGCTCCCAACTTAATTCTTCTATGTGGACATTGCTGTATTTGAAGTGACCTGGTAAATTAGCAATCACGATACAGGTGAAAACACTCAAACCAGAAATTAAATGTGATCCTCCTAGTAACTGCTTATAACTTGAGATTTTAAGGAGGCAAGAAAGGTAGCTGTAGATTGCATTTTGAAAAACTGAAGAAACAATAATGTGAAACTTCTAAACACAAAATACTCCTGCAGAACTCTGTTTGACAGTGCAATCAATATTCTTAGCACAGCGAGATTGCTGAAATAACAGCACTAAACCTTCGTGGAGATGAGTGCATTACTCAAGGCTGCAGATATAAAACACAGGCTCAAAGCAGGAGGGCTGCACTGAAACAGAGGAGGTGACTTAAAACAATTTAGTCATTTTTACAAACTCACCATTTCAACATTTGGAAATGAGTCCGACACCAGCAAGAAGTCTACTTAAAAAAACAACTGTGTGCTTAGCTTCTAATGCTTAGTAAGTAGGAATTAAGCACTGAAAACCAAATCATATTCCTCATCAAAACAGAGAGGGTTAAACTGACTTAGTTTGAAGAGCCCTGCAGCAATCAGACATACCACTGTTCCTTCCTTCCTTCTTTGTGCTGCACAGTGGAAATAGAGATGTTACTGATGTCTGTAATCCCTGCAGCTGTGGCCCCTTGGTGCAGCGTGGGGCATTTGGCTGCTTTGTGTGCGTAACTCTTGCAGCTCTGTTGCTGGTTGTAATAGAGGAGCGTTGGGGTATTTTTGGTTTTGCCTGGTCTGCTATGAAAACAAACCATGTGTAGTCATGCTAGGTATGTGTGGCCTCTTGCATGTTCCTGCTTCGTGGTTTTTGAGTGTATTGGTTTATTTTAACCAACCACGGTGTGAAAGTTGTGATTTGGAAAGAGTAATTACATTCCCAAAATTTTGTGAAAATAGATGAGTGGATAGGGTGAGGGTGGGAATATGTTACTGAGTGGGATGAACCGTAATGTAGATGTGCATTTTCTACATCAGAGAATGTACTTGAGACCTTTAAAATGCCTGATCTATGGTAAATGCTTCTGGGAAAGCTGAAACCTTTTTAGACACCGTGAGATGTCAAATTACTTTAAGAAATGAATCTGCAATAAACCAGGTTTAATTCGTTTAGTGTGTGTTGAGAGGGAGTGTCACAAACTTTTTTCCACTATTGTTCTTGAAAATCCTCAGCTTCTGGAGTCTTGTGATTATATGAGACTCTAAGGTTTCATTTAAAAAGAGAAGTTAGAAAACCAGCTGTAAGTTTTGTAGGCAAGATCTTGAAAGCATCAAACCTGGGTAAAGGAACAATCTTCATCCTTTCCAAAGTGGAGCACAATTATTTTACCTAAAAATTTTCTGACCTTTTATGGAACCTTACTATCTCCTGTACCTCTTGTGCAGCAGAAGCACCCCAGCTCCGTTGCCCTCTTTGAAACTAACTTGTAGTCAGCCAGCTTAAAATTTGAGGCCTGTTATCTTATCACAATTATTGCAGTATCACATGCGGGCAGGTGTCCAAGTGACCTTGTGGATGGTTCTTGCCATTCATTCTTCTCCGCGCGCTTCAGCCAGGGCACCGCTCACAAAGCTGCCTTTTACAGCTTGCTCTCATCAGCGTGAACTTTCCACTCTGCCACCGGGGTCTGGGGCGAAGGGAAATTAGAAGTGAATGAGAAACAGGGGAGAGTGACAGTGGGCTAAAAATGTTGAGGGATCAAAGGAAAAGTAGGTCGTGGCAGGGTACGTGTGTTGGGAGGAGGGCTGGGGGAGCGCAAGCCAGGGGAAGATTTGTTTTCCTATTGGCTTCTCAAAGTTGTGCAATTTAAGAATTGGATTAACCTGATATGACTTTGTTTTTCTGCCAGATTAGATATGTTGAGTTTCTTGGCATTGTGAGTTGTACAGTACATTGTGTGCTGTAAATATGGGTGTGTCGGGATAAAGCTGTAATGACACAACACGCTCGCAGTATAATGCAGCACTGCTGGGTGGACTCCCCTGCTCTCTTAGTGTCCCATTCCCTCTACCCCTGAAGGCACATGCTTTCTATGGCCTTCAGAGGTTTGTTAGAATCTCTCTACCTCCCTACCTGTTCTGTTTCCAGCACAGCAGCAAGACTTTGTAACACCCTTTGTGTTAAGCACTGATCTGAGGCCTGAAAGTCCGTTTGGTCTGGCAGTGGCTTATGCTAGATGAAGTATCTTTAAAAAAAAAAAAAAAAAAAAAGGCTGTATGAAAAAATAAAAAGACACTCAGGAGTTTCTTCCTGCTTTCTCAGGATTCAGTTGGAGAAATTTTACTGGGAAATGTTGAGATTGTGGGGTTTTTTTTCTTTGCCTATATTATTATTTTTTTTAAGCCCTGTCTAAGACATTGCTTTGAGCTTAACTTTGGAATAGTGAAAAATCAGAGATCTGAAATAACTACAGGTGCTGAGCTCACTGCTGTTTGAAGTACACCAAGGCAGCATACAGATGTTTTCTTGATGTTACATATATCCTCACACAATTTAATTTGCTGTATCCATTTAAATGCTGGGCTAGCTCCATGGAGGAGCCTGATTCTCCTGATCGGTGATGCCTGACTTCTAGCTGGGGCAGTGCAACCAGGCAGCTAAAGAAAGGTGGTCGGTTGAGCTGGGTGGTCGCTGCTCTGAGGACTTCAGGGAGTGAAACTACAACTGCCTTAAGGCACTGTTGTTTAATTCCCACTATTGATTTCCAGACTTCTGTAGGGACCGCAGCTATACAAGCAGGTTGGTCACAAGGGACTGATGATAGTATGGCCTTTGTCACCGGCTGCCAAGGGGCCTGCCCTCTGTGTGTACATTGAAAAATGAGGAATTAATTCCCTCGCATGTAGTGAAGATTATTTCTCTTGGAAGAGAGGAGCATAACAGGTAATAAGTAAGATATCAAGACTGTGACATGTTCCGTAGCCATATGTTGTTCCAGTGCCTTCCTCCAATTCACATAGGCAAAAAAAAAAGGCAACTCTTGCTCATTAGATGGAGTGGTAGCAATCTGGTGATGGAGCCATTTTTTGAGAGTAACGCAAACTGAGTTAAATGGAACAGGAGGCTGACCTTGTGAACACCTGCATCACTCAACTGTATACTTCAATGAGAGGATTAGCAAAGAGTGCAGCATATTTGAAGTTAACCTGCATATCAACCTTTTGAGGAGATTAGACCACAAGCCTTCAGTTACAGATGCTGGACAGCTGTGGTTTGGGTGTCTACTTGTAACACCTTAACCATTGCTGTCTCAGTGCTTAAAAAATCAGGGCACAGATTGTCTGCGCTCTGAGACCTGCTGTTCATGCATGGGTAGTCACGTGGCTGCTCTCAGGAGGGCTGATCTTTCTGTTGGACTGGAGTCATCACTGGGTTTAAGAAACTCTTTTCTGAACTCTCTTATCTGTTCAATTTTCTCAGTGCGACATGGTTAAAGTCATTGTTGAAAATTGTGGTTGTCTCTGTCTGGAAGCTGTTCTGAACACGTGAAAAGAAATCATTAGCCAAATAGAAGGAAAGAAGTGGAGGTGTAATTGTCAACTCATGTGCGTCTCTGATTTCATCAGCTGCTGCATGTGCCTAAGTTATCAATTTATTTCTGTTAGAAAGTAAACAAATCTCACTTTTCTTATGTACTCTCATGACTGTTTCATCTTGAGTTCCTCTTATCTGTAGCAGGGATGTACTTCTGAGGTCTTGCATTTGGAGGCTTTTCTTTCTGCTTCCACATGCAACATGCTCTCACGAGTCACATGCACCTCTGATGCTGGCCAGGGTTGGTGTTTGTCTCTTCCTAAGTCAGTTATTTAAAAGCAGCATTATCACTACTATCAAAATGTAATAACTTATCATCAGGGCAGCTTTTATCCCGTTACACCCTGCATGTTTTTCAGCTTGAATCCTTTGGCCAAATTCTGTCGTCTTTCATGAACGTTTCTCTGTGTTCAGCAGTGCTACTTGGAGGCTATGCAAGTAGTGTCGAGCAAAATCTGAACCACAGGAGATACATACCACCAGTAGATTCGTACTCTTCCTGTCCTAGGACACATCCTGAGAGGCCTGGGTACCTCTGATTCTCCTGAGTATGGGATTTGAAGTCATTCAGCATTTTGTACATTTGAGTGCCTGTTGGGAAGCTCTCATAATCCTCTACAATGAAGAATTTACAGTGCCTTTTCCCAATCAGGCCTTTTCAGGGTCTGCATCCTTGAAGGAGCTGATGGTGTATAACTCCTATAAAATTCCAAGTGATTGCCCAGTATTCAGCACCCTTTGCTGAATATGCTCAGTCCTAGGAGCCCAGTTAACACGTCATTAAAATACAGCACTGGCAACGCTAGCATTTAAGGAAACCCCTTAACTAATTTTTTTGCTACCCTTCAGTTTATAGCCTGTGGCTTGTTGTTTCCCACTTTCTCACGTTTTCCCAAAGCCGCTGGTGTGTACAGTCTGAAGATCACATTTAACCAACACAAGGAAATCAGCTTGGCCCGACGGGCTTCTTTATCACGTGGCTGAGAATGTGTTCACTCTGTTCTGCCAGACTATGGCTAGCTGAGCAAAATACAGTGAAGCTCTGGGCTTCTGGCCAAGCTTTTATTTCAGTTTGGAGCTTACAGCCACATATTTGCTATTTGGCAGGACATCCACTGGGGTATATTTGGATAGTAATCTAGCATTGTTTTGCTGCTTTTTTCTTCTTTCTTTTTTTTTTTTTTTGTTAATGCACACAGATAGCATAATCCCAACACTTACTTTGGCCAGTCTATACAAGATTTCTCAGTGTGCACCGTTATGTATTGTGCACTCAGAACTTGTAGCCATGACCTTTGATAAATATAAGTCAAAGCAATTAACTTTCTTTTATTGAAAAATTCTAGATGTCCTACTCTTTGCCCCCTGTGTGCCGATAACAGTGCTATGTTGTTACTCTTTCCAAGATCAAAAGCTTCACTAGGGTTTGATTGAAGTCCAATTATGGAAGGAAGTAGCTGTACTGGAGCTCTGAAAATAGCAATAATTGTTAAAATAATAAAGTGTGTCCTTGTGCGTCTTTATAATCTTTCAAACTTCTTTTAGGGGGAAGGGGGTGGCTTTCCTCTAGTTTTAAAAATGAAAATATTAGCAAATGTCTTGGGAAAATAGGAGTGTGCTGTTGGAAGAACAAGTATCCCTCTCTGGATTTCGTACTTCAGCTCTATTCTCCACCCCAAGTTTGCCTTCCTCTGAAGCTGTTTGCATGCAGCCTGACTCATGCAGGAAAAGAAAGCTGGATTTGATTTTTTAACTGTATGGGAGGCTTTGGGTTTGGGGGGATAAAGCCTTTATGATGCAAACTCCTTTATTTCTCTCTGAAAGAAAAATGGGCTTTTCAAAATGCAGCGTGTTTTGGAAAATTGGCTCTGGGTTTGAAACCCCAACATCTCTGAGGGCACCCTTGTATGAAAAAATAGTACAAAAAGACATAATGCTTGGGGAGGGGGTACAAAACATAACTGCAGCAGCACTGCTTGAGGAGCAGTTCCTGTTATTTTGTGAAGGGACACTTCTCTTGAAATGGCAGGGGATGGGTGGGTGGTTTTGTATGGACACTGCTGAGCCCAGAAGTCATGTTTTCATGGTAACTGTATCAGATGCTTTGAGCTGTGTCTGAGCAGATCAGTACTGGCAAAAACTGAAAGACTTTTCTCCAAATCTGTACTAGGATATAAATTTACAGTTGCCTTCTCTTAGTCTCTCCTGCATCCTCAGAGGAGAGAACCTGGGAGAAAGAGCCCCAAGATGAGACTCATCCTCAGTCAACTGGTGTCAACTGAGAGCTTCAGGAAGGGAGAGCTGGGGTTTTGATGTTAAAACTCAATGTGTATAAATGCCCCGTTATCAGTTGCAGTGTTAAATTGATTGAAGGTGAATGAACAGAAATGAAGATGATAATAGGGACAGTTCTAAGTACATATTTTCCAGTATTTTGCTGGGTGCTGTTTAGGTGTTTATACAGTTGTGACTGGTTTGAATTTACAGATTTATGGCAAGATCTTACCAGGGTTTGTTTTTTTTTTTTTTTTTTTTTAACTCACGTGCTTGCACACACATCTGATAAAGGACAAGATAATCCCTGTGTGAAAACCAATCATCATGTGCTTTTTGGCCAACTAGACTCAAAATCAGTAATTACTAGAGTAAAATCTTAGCATTATAGATAAATGGGATCAAGTAATAAGCCCAGAGGATTTTACAGATCCAGTGAAGCCCTTTGACTTGTCACATGAACCTTCAGAACTAGAATTTTCTTAGCCCCTTAAATTACTAGGACAGAACTTATTCATTTGAAGCTTGCTGTTATGCTTTCTCCGTTGCAGTGAGAATTATTTAGTCTTCCTTAATTCACTTAAACATTTTTTAAAATTGTCTATTTATTCTGACCATAAGACAGTTTCATGTATATAACATCTATAAAATACTCCATCTAAAATAGTTCAGTTCCCTGCTTTTACAGGGTTTGGATGGATCTTTGGTATACAAACTGTTTCATTGCCTTCTGGAAATTTTAGTTAGCCAAAAAAAAAAAGAATCCAACAACCTTAGTGAGGGATACCCTGTTGTTTGGCTTAAAGATGTTTATACAGTCAGGAGCTTTTCCTGACTGTATAAAAGCAAAAAAAGCAGCCCTGCCTGATCTCTAGAAGCTGCTGAAACTCATCAAGCAGGTTCCTGCTTACCAATTATCCAGTTGAGCAGAAAGAGGAAAGGTGTTTCTCTTGCTTGTTTTTAGTTTGCAAAGTTTAACCCATTTTTCCCCAAGCTTCAGTAATTGTGAAGGTCTATAACACTGGAATATCAGCAGTGAGAAAGAAGAGGGTCAGAAGGAACCTCTGATCTGTGTGTTCATGCGTGTCATCCAAGCAGGCAGAGACATGCAGTTTCCAGGCTCAGTCTAGAGCACTGGTTCTTAGCTGTGAGTCCTACCCAGCATCCTTCACCTGGCTTATTGTCTTTCATTTTAACAAAATCTTTACCCCCCAAAAAAAATTTAAAAAATCCCTCCTCCAACCAAACCCTTGCTCACCCCAAACTCCATAATGAATTGCTGCCAGGACAAATTTGTTGATTCCCAAATGCTCCTGCTGTGTCTTGGTTGGAAGACTTACATTACTTGCTTAATAAGCACTGTGGATAACATAAAAAAAAGCTCTTTCTAGTAGAGCTCTGGTTTTCTCTGCATGTTATAAGAATAAATAAATGCTCAGATGATACCAGACAGCTGGGTTGTCCGCATCTGGCTGTCTTTTACACTGACTTTTAAGACCAGACATGTGCATGACTTTTAGTGGCTATCAGTACCAGATGTGTCTATGTGGAGTTCAAAGAGATTGTCAAGTGACACTGCAGTTGTCAAACAAATCTTTTTGCTCGTGATTACTAGAAATAGTAAATGAGTGGATGGGGTAAGGTGAAAAGATATTCTCAATTTCACTCGAGAACAAGAGGATTAAGTGACTTTACTGACTGCCATAATAAATAATAACTTGGTGAATTCTTTCCTTTTTTCCTTCCTATTACCTGCTTAAGGAATCCCTTCTATGAACAGCAAAATCACCATGAGATCTGTGGTGTCTAACGTGACTCCCGCAGCTTTCCTTCAGCCAGGGCGAGAAAAGCCGAATTATCCAACAGTTCCAAAAATTGTTGGGAGGAGGCTAGAGAGATGTGCACAGAACCATTGCACAAAACTCATTTCTCTGGGAAATTAAGCTAAGGATGGTCAGGCACTGGGGCACTGAAATGAAGCTTGCAAAGTCATTGAAAGAACTGAAAGGCAGCTTGGTATCTTAATTGTGTGCACAGCCTTTAACCAGGTACACGACATGCAGTTCTTGCCCACAGCTTACATCCATGTAGGCAGATTTCTGTCTGCCCAGGACCTCTCTTTGTAGATGTCTAGTGTAATTCGGTGACTGCATTGATTGTTGTGAAAATGGCTGGAAATGCTTACGAAGAAGCAGATACAAATACTTCTCAGCTTAGGCTGTGGGAGAGCTTCATCTGGTGGTCTGAGCTGCGCCAGCCACTGAGTGGTCTGTGCAATAACTTTTGACTATAGACTTTCTCTAGTTTCCTGGGTAGCCTGAGGGTGCAACTGAATATTTACTACTGTTCCACATCATTTTTCAATTTTTTTAAAGGAATATCTGTGAGTGTATGAGTTGGAATGCATGTTAATAACAAAAATTTAATACAACCTTTCCATCACCAGGATTTTGTGGAGTTTTGCTTGTACATTGAGTCCTCAAAGACCTTATCCAGGCAGCAAGATGGAGGCAGAGGAGGTAGCACCAAGTTCTTGGGTTACTGAGCAGGGGAGCTGCAAAGCCCAGTGGCCGTGTCATCTCTTGCAGCTAAGGCAAACCTTCTGCAGCAGGTGAAGATGGGTCAAGACTTCTGCTTCAGCAAATGCTTCTTCCAGGCTCAGGGTTGAGCGGGTGAGGTGCACAGGTTGCACAGCACATTGTGTGCGGTGGATGGGCAGTAGCATCTTAAGTTGGGTGTGAATTGTGGGGAATGTATGTGAATAAATGGCCTGGGCATGAGGAAGCAAGATGTTTTCACCTGTGAATACATGAGTTACTTCTGGTGAAGTGCAGCAGAACACAGGGTTTGCTTTCCTAGGAAGAACACATTTCAAGGTGGCACGAAGCATCGTTATCATGACACCAGCTCTTAATTTATTTCTAAACCTCTGCAGCACTATAAATCTGGTCAGTGCTGCTTCTGCATTTGTAAAAGGAGAACAAATGAAAATGTTCTGCAAGCTTTGCTACATTTTTAGAAAATATCATTTATATGGCACAGCTCCATTTTGTGTAATTTTTCTATCCAAAATATAGAGGGCTTTAGAATAGAAGAAGAAAAGCTACGTATCTGAGTTTAAGATAAAATAAGATGATCTCTGTGACAGAGACAGCTGAAATGATGTGATATGACAGTTACTGTAGCAACACCACCTACTTCATGAAAATCAGAGTTAACAGGAGTGTAAAAGGTAAAGCCCACATAATTTTCCAAGCCTGTGAATTGTTGCTGGCCTCAGCTTGCAGTGCTTTCCAGCTCTCCAGTGTTTCTTTCATTTGGGCACACGCACACCTTTTTCTGCATGGCCAGCTCCAGCAGACCCAGTCCTGTATTCAGCAGGGGCTCCGGGTGAGAGTTGTGCAGGGGCAGTGAAGCCTGCAGGGTCTTTACCTACAAGTGGTCCGGTGAATAAAAGGAAGATAACACGAAGGATTATGTTATGTCCTGTCCTCCCCCAAAATCCTTGAAGAGTGAAATACTACGTGGCATATAATGTCTCATGGTTATCCCGTGTAGAGAATGGGATGACCACCATTGCAAAAAGGAAGCCAGACCGGTTAATTTACTACTGTGGGAATCTGATTTTAGTAAATCACTGTTATATTTAATATAAATTGTAAGTGTTGTAAAGATTGAAGGTGTCAGAGATAAGTACTTTGACGCTTTACCCCGTCCTGAGTGAACCTGGAACAGTAGTGTTGCACACCAGCGATACTTTGCCTATGAAAGTAAGGAAAGGCATTGCTTTAACCAGAAGGGTGTTGAGCTGGTTGTCTGCCTGCTGGGAAGCACCGAGTCCAGCACAGAACACAGAGGGCTTTGCTGCCAGGCGGCCAGGGACTTCCATGTAATTTACTGTATTCGAAGAGGGTAGAAGGGTCTCTGTTAAAGAACTGTTTCAGTGCCAAGACATTGTTTGGAAGTTATTTGGGGTGTCTGGATTGGCAACTAATTTTGAAATTTGCAGCTATGTTTACTGGAAGAAAAATACTGTATTAAAAATACAGTTATTGTAAATAAGGCTCCTGTAACTTACTCTTTTCTTAATAATTTTCGGTGAATAGGATCCTCTATATGTGTTTATATAACGCGATTGCATACGTTGAAAGGCTCCCATACTCAGTGAATTGATAAGTGATTTGCCAGTTCACATTGGCCTCAAGGTTAGACTCAAATATTTTTTTATTTTAAATATATTGAATGAATTTATTGATAATATTTTTGTCATTAATGGCAACGGAGAGCCCCACACTCTGTGTGATGGCAAAAGCAAAATCTCTATTACTTGTGAGTTAAGGATAAAGAGTTGGAAAGAAATGTCAGTCTCATATGGCAGTCAAGTTAAGTTTCACTGATCCATTTTGTTGAGATGCTTCCTGAAGGCGTCACCGTAAATGCACTACTCAGTAGGTGGAAGAAGGTTTGACTTTTGTGTCTTGGGCATTTTAGTTTCATTTTTGACATAGTTCAAAGTCTTCACAGGTTCTGCAGATCTGTTGCATTCAGAACGTGCATACAGATGTGTTCAGAGTCTCAGTTCAGGGCTACTGACAGTTTGCAGAGGAGATCACAAGAAGGAAAGGAAGTATTTGGATTCCAGGATTTCTTAAAGAAATACTCCATTGCTAGCTGGTTTTACTGCTACTGTATTTAAAAGATAAAAGCACAGATTTTGTTAGATGTTGCTTTTTCTCATCACTTTTCCCTGAGTTTTTTCGCTCACTTTACCTTCATCTTTCTATAAAAATGTGACTACTTTTTTGGTGTAGAGTGGTGTGTAAATCTCTGCAGGCATTAGTTCAGTTTTTGAGACTCCTCAGCATAGTGGTTTCTTGCCATTTTCTGGTGCAAGATGACTCTCGTTTTTACGAGTATATTGATAAGACGATGTCTTGCCCAGTGTTCAGTGTCATCGATTCTTTTAATCAGACTTGCTTTTTGAAGTTCCCTGGTTTTGTCAGTGTCTGATGTGCCAAGAAAGCCTGTATTATGCAGCAGCTGTAAAGAAGTAGTTACGGATACATGGGTAACGTCCGTATGCAACAGCCTTTCCTCCTGGAATTTTCCCTGAGCAGCAGCTACGTGTTCCCTTCTTCCTCTGACCCATTTTTCAGACTACCAGGGACTGATGCGCTTGTGTACTTTGTAAATGAAGATAAGTGTATCAATAGAGAAAAAGATAGAACCACACAGTCTTGTGCTTTCTTTGTGTGCACTCATTGAGTATAAAAGTAGGATGTAAAAGCAAATTAGACCTCTGCAGTTACTGAGCTGTAACAAACCAAATAAAAGTTTTGGGATTCTGTTTCACGAGGAGTTTTTTCCAAAATGTCTTAGAGGGTCCTAATTTAAGGCAGGGAAAAAGAAAATACTTTAAATGCTTACTTAGAAGGTTATGGGAACAGTGTGTCCTCATTCTGGCACCTCTGCTTCTTGAAAAGTGATTATTTCCTACAAATCACCCTCTCTAAAGAATTACTTTGGTTTTGTTGTATAAGGAGTGTGCTTTGGTTTAGTGAACAAAAAAAAGTAAAAAAAAAAAAAAAAACCAAATAAAAATTTACTGAAATGGAGAGTTCAGGTTTGTGTGTACGGAACAGAACAAGAGAGAAGGCGAGATTTGCAAGTTCCTGTAGCTCTGCCCAGTGACCTCTTTTTCTTAAGGGCTATATTCAGGGAGCTGCTGATAGCATCTGTTGCCTGTCTCCCAACCTTGCCATTAGGTACTGATGGGGAGTCAGAGGAAATGTACCTGTTTCATGTGGCCTTTCCATGCCATTTGAAATCTCACTTGGCTGTGTTTTGATAACACGCCCAAATGAGATGGGCTTGGGTACCAGCACTGGGTAATAGATACTTGAGTCATGGGCGGCATATGCTTTCAGGATTACACGATGGCTTTTTGCAAGACCTGTTTACTGCCAGAGTGTGCTGTCCTGGATGTTCATTAGCCGAATAAATAGAATAATGTGAGAGGAACTTACTTGGTCTGGAGTCTTGCAGAGCACATTGGCAGTGACATGAATGTATCTTGAAGTCAAGTGTTGTCTTTGTTTTGAGTTGTGTTCCACCTGAAGGCATATTTATAGATGCTGTATGAGGCTGTTACCTAAAGCTGGGGCTGTATCAAAGATCTACTGTCTGAGATTGATTTATTAAAACTGAGTATGTAGTTGTCCAGGGAAAGAAAAATGAACCTTTTTGTCTCTCTGAGAACAGGTTAACAATTCTGATGCTTCCCTGGAACTTTCCCTTTAAGAGAAGAAAGAGAGTTTTACTTTTTGAGGAACCTTACTATCTCTGACTTGCTAATTAAGAAAAATATACACAGATATGCCAAAGGATGTCACGAAGCTCCGATGCACCAGAGAATATTAGCATCTTGAAGCGTAAAGTGCTTCTAAGCCCAGTGTAAATCAAAATGAAATACCTGTCTGAACGTTCTTCCCTCCAGCTTCTCTTCAGGCCCTGTCCCCACTGAATGCCATCTTGACCTACCTTTGGAAGGAAAGCAGTACCCTACCAAAAAATCAGAACAGCATTTCAGAGGGCTGTGGCTTTCATGTTTTTCAAGAATTTGAAAATTGCTGGGCCGTGTCCCAGAAGCAGGTCAAACCCATGACTTTCTGCATGTAGCATTTCTGCAAGAGAAATGTTCAGAACAGAAACAACTCCCGTTCAGAACAGAAACAACTACCTTCCCACCTCTTGCAGTTTGATTGTCAGGGGCTGGTTTGGGAGGGAATAAAAATTTAATTTCCTGGTAGCTTTCAGAAATGGGGCCTCACTGAGCTTAGTGCTGCCTTCACGCAGGCTAAAGATGGGGTAATGTATGCATCCTACAGAACACTGGAGTTTTAAGTCTAAGGGAAACAGTGGAAAATTTTACCTGGTGGTGCCTCATATTTGTTTGTTTATTACTTTTGAAGGGCAGAATGTTACTGGCACAGCAGGAATAGCATATTACATGCACCACATACAGGAATCACAAAGACAAGCCCTCAGAAGCCTGCGAACACTTGACCAAAGGCCACGTGTGCAGCTTCAGATAGCACACCCCCTCTCTTGTTTTCTTGGAGATTCAGGCTTTAATTACATTATATCCTTTTTTTTTTTCCCTTTTCCCTTTTTGAATGCAGAGGTCAGGCCAGCTCTGGGTTGAATCAGAGCTGTATCAGGAAGGAAGCGGTTGTCTGTCGGATCTTGGATCTTGACCTCATTTACTGCAGATGTGAGAGGATGCAGGGAATGGCAGGAGCAGGAGGAGAAGGGAAAATCTGGCAGGAAGGACAGAAGGATTTTGTCTAGAGAGGCTGGATTTTGCCACGAAGTTTCAGCAGAATTCTGAGCCAGCCACTTGATTATGTGGGCTTGTCACACTGTGTGTTTACTTCCCTTTTGGTGAGGAGCCCAGTTTGATACCCCGGGTGGCTCTTGCTTGTCGGTGTACAGCCCCCATCCTGCAACAGAAATGGGTGAGACTTGATTTGAAATGCAGAGAGTGGCTGTAGCCTCAGCTAACCTGAGAGGCTGACTGCATACTTTTAGTTTTAAATGTTGGTACTTGTGTCTTTTACCTGCAGAGAAGTGCTGCCCCTTTTTTCCTGGAGATCTTGGAGGGGGGAAAAATGTTTTCTGTGAAGCATGCAGATGTCCTCCAATGCTGGAGGGTGCTCCTAAAAAATTTCTAATTGTGTCTCTATTGGAGCTTGGAATAATTTGTGGCAAGTAATGTATGGGTCCACTTGGATAAGTCAAAATGGATGAGACAAATCATACCTGAATGAGGTAAGAATCTGGAAGAAATAGTATGTGATTGAAACTTTAAAGATTGTTGCAACCGTGACTGTTCTTCTTAAAACAACTCTTGCATTTAATTTTAAAAATAAATTGAAAAGACAACTTGAGTTTTTTCGTGTGCCACCCCTACAACAGGCACATTGGAAATGAGCAGGAATGGACCGGACAGTACCCACAGCATCCTGCCGCTTGACCTCAGTAGGGGATGACAACTTATTCTCACTGTAAGGAGCCGAAGAGGGACAGGGCGCTTTGCCAGTGCCCTTCACCATTCACTGGTAGCAGAGGATTTGTGGGACTCAGGAATCTGGAGCTGTGTTTGTTCCATAAGCACAGGCACACTCCTGCCCTGTTCCCTTTAATGATTCTCTTCTACTGAACATGTTCATCCCAGCCCTTTGCTGAAGCAGCCGCCTTCTTCCAGGTTTTCCCCCTCTTTGCCTACCAGTCTCCCTCATCCTTGCCGCCTTCACCTTCTTGCTTTGAGTCCTAGCCACATGTTGAAATTGCCCCTTTCTCACCCAGCCTTGTCATGCATGTGGTAGATTCTAAGAAGGCAAAAGAAAGAGAAATGACATTGATCCAGGAGCTGCTCTCCCTTCCAGCACACAGGCCACTAGTACAGTTCAGTGAAAAGTTGGCCAGAAGTTTTTAACAGGTTCAAAACAAAGTATTTTTTGCTGAACCTTTTTCGGGAAACTGTGGAACCGTTTTGGCAGAAACATAACTGGCCCACACAAATCCAAACAGAATGGTTGAAATCTGGCAAAGGTTTAAGGAACTGAAGGCAGCATCCTCTAATGGGAAGTGTCAGACAATCTTAATAAGACTACCAGTCCTGCCTGTAATAATACTGTAGAGGCCCAGAGCGGGAGGCACACAATGCTGAGAGGGGAAATGACAATTCTTTTATAATTAAATGCACAAGGTTTGTAAACAATGCTGATATCTTTAAAAAGTACGTGTGTTCAAAACACTTTCATGTGCCAGTCTTTTAGTGTGTGTTAAGAGCAGCGAATATGTTGTGGTTTAATTGGATTAAGATCCTTCTTTCCACAGGAAGTGTTTGCAGTCACCCCATGTTCAGCAGAATCAAGTTTGTGTAAGATAAGGAATAGAGGAATGTCTGTGCCAGGTTGGAACACTGGTCCAAATACACTAATCTCCTGTTGCTTCAGAAGAAAATAAAGCTCCTCTAATGACTGCTTACATAAATACACTTGGTGGTGAAGTGTCTTCTTTACCCCTGGGCAGAGAGTTGTTGGTTTTGTCCTGCCGTGTAAGGGCTGGAAGATCACGGTGTGCCTTGTCGTTCCTTATAGACTGGTGTAGATTATGGTCTTAACTGTCCATGCAAATGTTTCGTTTTCTGGAAGACACTAAAATCCTAATAGTAGGGAAATCAGATGATGCTTTTAATATTGTAAGTGGAGAATTGCAACCTGACGAGATGCTGAAGTTAGATAAATCTTGGCTTCCTGAATAGTCCTGTTACTTTACTGCCTGTGGGCATTTTTGCCTGTCTGGATTCCTGCACGGTGCCTTGTGTTCTGCACTGAGATGACTTTTCCTAGAGGATGAAGGAGTTAATACAGAAATAGATGGCAGATTAGTCTGGGACAGGCTGTGATTTGGAGTAAGAGAACTATCCCAAATAGCTGGTCGGCTGCCAAGCAGATATACCAGTTGGAGAACACATCGGCAGAGCAGTGGGGTTCTCTGGAGCAGCAGTGAGGATTATCTGTCAATTTAACTGCTCTACCATATAGCCTGACTGACATACCCAAAGTGCCTTTAGTTTATATAAGGAAAAAATTATTAGGAAACATATACTTTATCTCTGGGCTGCTAATAAATTGAATGAGAAACTCCTCTTTTCTTTCCCTCCAACATATGTGTAAAAAAATAGGCAAAAATATTTTGATTAGAACACTTCCACTCCCTTTTCTTTTCCTTTTCTCTTTGCTGTTCTCCAGCCAGCTGTTGAGCTGATGAAAAGTGTGAAAGGGCTGCAAAAAGGGAGGTTTTTCTGCAAAATCCAGCACATTTCTATGGGAGTTGAATGATTCAAAACCTAATTCCACGTAATTCACTGGGGATCTCTTGCAATACACATAAGAAGTCTGTCAAGCAGTGGTGCAGTTGAAGAGGTTATTTCCATCTTAACTCTCCTGGGCATGGCTGGTAGGTGGGATGTTTAAAAATGGGGAAATTAAGAGTCAGAATATGGTGACTGAGCTCCCCACGATACCAGATCAGCATTTTGGTTTTGCAGATGTATAAAAATGCTATTGTACTTTTGAATTGTGCATTTTAATTACTGCAAGCAATTAAAAGCTGATGGGGTTTTTTACCAGCCGGTTGGTGACCTAGATGACACAAGTGAATGGCCTCAGTCTATTTCTCTTTGAACAAGGCACCGCACTGAAAATGTTGCCATTACGTTGGACTTCCTCACTGGCAGCCTCTGCTGGGAGGAGGAGGACTGAAGGATAGAACAGCCAAATTTCTTTCAAGTCCTTCAAGCTGGAAAATTTTCCGCTATTGCTAATATCTGCCAGGGCAACACCAAGAGCATTAGCAAAGGCAAGATGTTGGGGCAGCTCTAAGTGCTGGGACTGACAAAACCTGCTGATCCCTTTGCCAGGAGGCACCTGGAGCCGTGTCTGTCCTGGCGTACTCAGCATTGCTTGAGTGGAGCTCTATGAGTGGGAACATCTCCAGACAAAAGGCCAGTGTTGACATAGTTGCGGTCTCTCCAGGCCATGGTTGAGACACATCACCAGGGTGGTATGAGGGGAAGTTTCCATTAACCGTTGTTCCCAGTTTGCATCCACCACCACCGCCGAGGAGTTCTGCAGCTGGATTTCCAAAAGAGCTTAATGCTCGAGAGCTCTCATTTCAGCAGCTTAAACAGAGGGGCTAATTTCTTTCCAAAACACTTGGCAGTGGTCAGCCTCCATTGAGAACAAAGCTAAGCACATTAAACAGTCCAGCCACTTCACTCTTGTGAAAATTTGGCTGCTGTTGGGAGTGCAGAGTGTTTAAATAATACAGAGACTGGCAACAAAGGCATCTGGCTCCCGAGCAGTGAGGTGCTTTACCTTCGCCCGTCCTTGGCGGCTGGTGTTGTCGGCTTCCTCCTTGGCCGATTCCTTGTGCATCACAGCCTCCGACCGGCTCTTTCTCTGGATGTTGTGACAGCTGGGAAGCTTGCTGATGTGGGGATTAGTCGGCTGCTGGGCACATGACGTTCCGATTGCTGTGCTTATTTGACCTACCTCTGATTGCGAGGAATTTTAGTGCATAAAAATAACACCCTGAACAAATTTGGCAGGAGGATGCGCAGCTACAGTGCGGTGCACAGGCGGGGAGAGGAGCTGGGCGAGCGGTGTAACGTGAGGCCACGCACCGCACTCCTGCACCAAGAGCAGAGCCAAGCCCAGCGCAGCCCACGCTGTCGTCTTGGATTACCAGGAGTTCCAGCACCATGTAGAGTGGCCATTAGCCAGTGAACTAACGAAGACAGGTTCCTGGCTTGTATTATTGGCAAAATTTGATAGAATAAATAAGAAGAGAACAGCTGCCAGGAGTTGCCTAATGTAAAACGTTGGACAAGGAAATACTGGTTTTTCTGCCTGGGATTTTAGACACCCTCGTTAACTCTGTTGTTCTCAGTGGAGCTCCTGATCGTTCGGAGGAGCTGGAGAGAACGGAGAGTCAGCCGGCTTGATGGATAGAGGGGTGTGAGCAGTGTGCATGTAGGAATATCTTACAGGGCTTCAGGCTCCTGGCTGATAACATTTACCTGTGTGCATGGTTTGTTCAGGCTTTGCGTTAGGGAATAACATTCACCTTGAGCGAGCTTCTGGCACCTGGGACATCTTGTGTTTGCTGTTTGGTCTCTACTAGCAAGAGCTTTGTAGACCAGGGGAAGTGAAATGGGTGCATGGAGGGAAGAAGGCAGGATGGGGGTTGCCGTAGGTTCTTCTCCCAGATCACCTTGGAGGTGCATCACTCTCTCTTTTATTTTGCTGTTGCATTGGTGAGATGCAATGCCTCAATTTCACACATTTGAAAGGCGTGGTTTTGGCCTTTTTCAGAGAGATACTGCAAAATTTCTTGAGGCCCGTGGCCGCAAAGCTCATGTAATTGTGTAATGTGGCACGTTACAGATAAATTATAATATGTAAACTGATAGCTTGTATCAAGAACTTCGGCAATATTTAAATATAGGCTCTTTTGTTAAGGCCAATTAGAAAACTGGGGCTGATTTCACAATCCAGTTGACTTTTTGAAATACCCTGCATGCTCACCAGAAATACTATGAAGTATTCAGAGCTCCTGTCTTCCTTCGTTTTTATCTGTATTACAGAATTTACAAGATTTGTACATGGGTATGCCTATATATTTATCTGCATTAAAAAAAAAAATACCTGCCTGCTCTGATCCAAGCGCAGTCACATCAAAGGAATCTTTCCTGCATTTAATCCTTTAAATAAGCCTGTTTCTGCCAGCCCATATAGATGAAATGAGATTAGCCATGCATTTAAAGCCAGGCTGCAGGGATGCTTTTGCTGCCTTGAACCCTTTGGGCTGCCTTTAAAACCAGGGTTTGCCACCACCGCCACCACCTCTACAGCCATCGGGGTGTTTTAAACACCCCGGCATTAACAGCAGCGCGGCTCCCCTTCCCTCTGGCTCCGCTCCACGCACCCCACGGCCCCCCAGGCAGGCAACGTGGGCAGAGGGTGCTGCTGTCTGCTCCTGCCTGCTGCTCCCATAGCTCTGCCATGCCTCTGCCCTGCTGCTGCCTGTTCCTGCCATAACTCTGCCTGCTCCTGCCATATCTCT
>VXBW01003457.1:8015-39605 GCA_013400375.1 Thinocorus orbignyianus | reverse complement strand
CACTGCCTGCTGCTGCCTTCTCCTGCCATACCTCTGTCTGCTCCTGCCATATCTCTGCCTGCTGCTGCCTGCTCCTGCCATACCTCTGCCTGCTGCTGCTGTAGCTCTTCCCTGCTGCTGCCTGCCTCTGTCCTGCCGCCCCCCCCAGCCCTGCACCGTGGCCAGCAGTTGGGCAGGCCCTGGTTTCTCGTTCTNGGGGAACGCTCCGCTGTTGGCACAAAGCAGGTTGTGGGATCCTTTCCTCTCGCTCCCTCTCCTATAGCTGTATATGTATTGTAATAACTTTGATCCTCCTTTTCTCCTCTCCCAGGCCCTCACTAGCCTTTCCTGGAAGCTGATTTTATCAGTGCTGTTTTAAAATAGGAGTTACAAAAGAGGAGCTCTCTGTTAGCAAGCCCTGGTTTGCGCAACGCAATTCCCCGGTGCATTTTCTGTGCAGTTCCAATATTGTTGCCATGATCTTCTAGACTAAAATAAAAACTACATTGTTAGCACTGGCCTTGATTTGGATTTAGAAATGGCATTTAATGTTTACCATTTTACACCCTAAGTATTGCAGATGCAGGCACAAATAAGGAAATATTACAGTCACAGGATGTTTGTGTAGTTATTATGAAAGCTGTCGTATCTCTAAAGTCAAAGTGAATTAGCTAATAGCCAAAATTATAAAGGAATATCTGCTTCAATCAGAAGTCCTCCCTCTGAAGTCAGTGAGGCTTGTACTTCTGAGGCATGTGAAAACTTCTGAAAATTCTGCCCCCGGGGATAGCCCATGTTTAGGCAGCTGACTTTAGGATCCTATTTTTGGAAGCTGTGGTTGAGATTTTAAATTGGATTTTTAGTGAGAATGGTGCCTGAATTGGTGTTGTAGGTCTTAAAGGCTATATCTAAGATTTAAAAAAAAAACTGGGGAGATTTGTCTGGGGATAGGCTTCTTTCTATTAGACTTGATATACCACAAAAGAGCAGTGAGGCATAAATAAGTGTTCTTTCATTTTTTCAGTAGTCATTGTAGCCTTTCATGTCACTAGTTTACTTCACTGCTTTTTGGAATATCACCAGTAGGATTTCATAGAAAATAGCAGTCTCTTCAAAGGAGTGCTTCAGCACAGCTTGAAAATACATGTTCACAAAATACTGTCCTATTGCAAGTACTGTACGTTGTTTGATTGTAAACTAGATGTACCTTCAAAGGTGGGTTTGAAGAAATCTGTGTATGAGAAAACTGGAAAGGATTACAGCGTGGTGGATAAATCAGTGCTAAACGACAGTACTTGTGATTTGTTCCTGAGGATGTGATCTTAATGAAGTGGCATGAGTTGGGGCAGTTTGTCTTCTGCCAGCAGTCTAGTGCGACTCAGTGTTGGATTCAGTCATCTTAAGTGTTCATCCAGGATCGGCAACCAGAATTAGGAACCAGTTCTGAAAATAATGACATAAGCATGTCTGGACCTGAATATGCAGCCTACAAAACGGACAGCCAAATATTTAGCAAGAGTAGACACCACATTTGTAGTGAGACCTTAAAGCATTATTTCTTGTAAAGTATGTAGAGATACTCTAAAATCCATGTTCAGTGATGCTATTTAGATATTTTCTTCTAACGTAGCTGAATTTATCCTTTGTTTCTGTAGGTCAGATCTTGCCAGCAAACCGAAACACACCAAGTCCCATCGATCCTGAGACTATCCAAGTTCCTGTTGGCTACGAACCTGACCCTGCAGATCTTGCTCTTTCCAGTATTCCTGGCCAGGAGATGTTTGACCCCCGTAAGCGCAAATTCTCTGAAGAAGAGCTGAAACCACAGCCAATGATTAAGAAAGCTCGCAAAGTCTTCATTCCAGACGACCTGAAGGTAAATTGGAACTGGTGACGAGGTTGTTCATACAGACTCTATGACAGCTATTCTCCGAGGCATAGGTTTGGAGCATAAATCTGTTTTCTCCTGTACTGTAGATCTGCCAAACTAAATACGACTTTTCTGTAGAATAAAACTATAATGGTTCTGAATAAGACTGACCGAGGGGAGGATGTCCCTTATGAGTTATGCAACAGTTGAAATTCATGAGATCAATATTCATTTCCTTTGTATGCCAGAAACTTCCTGCCTGACCTTGGACAAGCTTACTTTGTCCCATATTTCCCACTTATGAAACAGTCTGATCATGTTTCCTTCTCCTCCATCCTCTGTCTGTCTCATCAGCGCAGATTGTGAATTCTTCAAGAAAGAAGCCGTTTCTTACAGGGTTCATGGGTGTCCCCAGTAATGACAGAATGAAGTATCCCATCTCTTGTTTGGAAGTTGCTTTAGCACTATGTGTAATCGTGAATGGGAACACTATGCTAAACACTGCTAATCTAGAGGAAAAAAAATCTAAATTGGTTGTAGGAAAACAGAACAATATTATTTTGACAAGAACTATATTTTGATACAATATTTAAAATATATTACAACAGCAATACAAAATTTAAAAAGAAAGAGCACCTTTCTCTATGCCTCTCTGCTGCTTCCGAGATGTGAAGAGCAAAGAC
The DNA here is from genome assembly GCA_013400375.1 of Thinocorus orbignyianus. NCBI lineage: Eukaryota > Metazoa > Chordata > Aves > Ciconiiformes > Thinocoridae > Thinocorus > Thinocorus orbignyianus. The sequence continues at coordinate 37,073 of VXBW01003457.1, read as the reverse complement.
GATGAAGGAACAAAAAGGAACAAATTGATCAACTGATCCAACTTATCAAACAACTGTGAAAATTGTCATTATTTGCAAAATTCTATCCCCAGTATGTGATTTCCAAGAGAGCTCTATTTTATGAGAGGTAGTCAATGCAGAATCTAATTCTGCTGTTGCTGTTCTCCCCAAGAGACAGACTGATTGATACCCTCCTGGGGTCCATGGGTGTCTCTGGCTGTGCATGCAAAGAGACTGGGATGCCATGTGTTTACACCAGATTGATAGCATTAGGGAAAGAAGCTGATGCTCTTCGCTATTTTTATCCCTAAGGATATCGTTGTGCAAGTTAAAAGCACAGAAATCACAATTCCAGTAGTGTCCAGGACAGGACATAGCTGACGCTTTGTGTATGGTACCCTCAGCTTTTGTTAGAAAAGTTTATCTGCTCCAGGCTGTTACTTGCCTGGGCAAATTTTGCCTGCAGTGACGTCGTGAGGTCTGCCCAGAGAGAGGTGTTCAGTATGGAGATGTCCGGGCAGGAGTAAGGAGGGACTGGAGTGTGCCCCTTAGTGCCATTTGTCATTTTGTGATCTCTCCTAGGCATCCCTGTTTGTCAAAGCAAACTTTTGCCAAAGATACCCTTGGACTCCTTCATGCCAGAGGGGAAAAATACCAGTCTTACAGTCAGCAGTAGAGCACACACACAAGTTTTCAGCCTAAGACGGAACTGGAAGTTCAAGGTCTCTCATTTCCCTGAGATAATCACATCAGTTGCCCTTGACTCATTTCAGAATGACCCAAGGGCTGCTCCTGCCCTGGCATGTGGAGTGGCTCTTGAGTTCTGGGGGAGGGTAAGCAGATTAGACCAGTCAATCGTCTCTGGGTTGCATGTGATTTTGAAATGCCAGCCTTACCTCTTTCGGGCCCGGATTAAGGGATTTGCCGTAGCAATTTGTTAAAATAAAGATGGATGAAGCCTAGGTGGCACACTAATAAATTGCTTAAAGCTGATTTTTATAGAGCGGAATGAGGTGGGAAATTATAAACAAGATTTGGGTCATAGCTTTTTGCTGCATGATTGGTTTTAAGAGGATTTTTGGGGGTCCCATCTAAGTACAGGTGAAGAGCAATTTAGAGATAGGCTGGCTCTGAATCGTCGTTGCTGCACACCTCGTTAAGCTAAACTGATACAAAGCTGTTGTAGAGGACTTGTGGCAGTTGTTTTGCTCCCGCTGTTCCTTAAGCAAGCAGCAGCAGAGGATGCAGCAGAGCAGCGGAGTTAGTTAGGCCTGGGATGCTTCATGCTGAAAGACAGAGGAGTGGTGGGGTGTTGCTCTGTTTGGTGCAAGGGAGGAGCAGATGGCTCCTGGTCCTGGTGGTGGGCACAGAACTGTGCCACCACGTTTGGTGACACTAGAGCCATGCAAACATATAGAAATGGCGAGAAGGGAAGTTTGAGCTGTATGACTTGTCCAGTTTGAGAGCTGAATTGTACATCATGCTTACGCCACAGGGGATCGAATTTCACTTTCTGTGAGAGATTCTGCCCACTTCGTACTCACTGACTTGTTCCAAATTTCTAGAACTTAATTCCCTTTCAAAGCAACATTAAAGCTGCCATTTCGCAGAAGGCTGTCTCATTGGAAAACTGGAAAAATCAGGTGAAATGAGGTCATGACTTTAGAGCAATGGAGCAGCAATGCAATAAGGTGATCTCCTAGAGGCAAGTCTTTAGGGATAACACTTTTGGGGGGTGTGAGCTTATGAAACTTCAGGGGTTAGTGGACCTATTTCTGGCAAATGCTTTTTTTTCCTCCCCCCATAGTCAAAGCCTATTGTACTGATCTCTTTGTGGACGGTACCAAAGCAGCCATCCTTGTAGTGCTAAGGAAACCTCTTCCAGTGACTCACTCTTCTGGGGTGCAGACAGGGCAAATGGAGAGAAAAGGCCTCGAACTGAAAAAAAAAAAAAGATCTGAACAGTAAACGAAATGGATGATACCAACAGAGTGAACCAGGTGTTGGTGGGGAAAGATGAGCAGGGACACACAAGAGGTAATTAGTACCGCTCCAGCAACCGGTAGAGAATGAGTCACCGTATGCGAAGGTGGATGTGCTAACTAGGTCAGCGTAGATGTGGGATGGATTGTACCACTGGAATATTGCTTCTTGGTTTTTTTTTTCCCCTTGGAGGAATTCACAGTGGAGAGGACGAAGGGATTGGGGTAAACATTTTGACAGAAACACGGGGAGGCATCTGTGCACCCTGGCTGGATTGTGCCCTGTGAATCCGGAGCTTTATTCCCAGCAGTGCCTGGCACTCGCTGGGCCAGGCCGGCAAAGCGTGCGGAGGCTGTGGCCGAGAGCACATCCTGGTGGCCTGGTTACTGAAATCTAATACCTTGTTTGTTTCTTTCTGTGTTTAATGAGCAGGATGACAAATACTGGGCAAGGCGTAGAAAGAACAACATGGCTGCGAAGCGATCGAGGGATGCGCGCCGGCTGAAGGAGAACCAGATCGCCATCCGCGCCTCCTTTCTGGAGAAGGAGAACTCGGCTCTTCGTCAGGAGGTGGCTGACCTACGGAAAGAGCTGGGCAAGTGCAAGAACGTCCTTGCAAAGTACGAAGCTCGACACGGCCCCCTGTAAATTCAGTGGGGAGGAGCAGGGTTGGGTTTTTTTTCTTTTTTCTTTTTCTTTTTTTTTTTGTTTGTTTCGTTGTGGGTTGGCATTTGACTAGATGGACAATGTGTTTCCTGCTTGATAGCACCACACCCAAACCAACCTTTCTGTCTTCAGCACTTTACCAGAAGCAGAAACAAAACTGACTTATGTTGACTTTTTTTTTCTTTCGTTTTTTTTGGTTTTGTTTTGTTTGCGTATGCGTATACCTGCGTGTGTGTGCACCTGTGTGTTCACACCTCTGTCTGTGTGTGTGTGTGCCTCTGTGTGTGTGCCTCTGTGTGTGTGTGTGTGTGTGTGTGTGTGTGCACGCATCTCAGCACTTCCCATTTTTATGAAGCCCTCTTCAAAGGGTGCCACATTTTTACCTGGACTGTTGAGAACCGCCATAGTAAGCTTTTTATTATATTTTTTCCAGTGCTGCTTCAGAGTAGGGGTTTTATGTTCTTGTAACCAGTTCCATTCTCCTGATTGACTTGGAAAGATCCCAGTATAAATTATAAAGAAAAAAAAAAAAAAGAAAAAAAAAAAAGAAAGAAAAAACCGTAGATCTCAGTTTTTATGGGAGTAACAAGCTATTGTTTAAGTATGTCTAATCAGAAAAGTTAACATGCTAATAAAGTGCACAAATAAGAATTTAGTACTACACTGCAGAAATATTAATTTATAGATTGCTTTTGTTGTATTTTTTAAGTTCTGGTGATAATTGTCTTCAGATTTAAAGTGCTGTTAGACTGAGTTAGCGAGACTCATTCATAGATCCCATAACGGCTTCTCTATTGCTCTTAAGGTTCCTTTTCTTCCCCCGGACCCCAGGTCGTAGCCGAGCTCTCCACAGAGCACAGAGTGTGTATTTTGCACTGTCTGTACCTGAAGCAATAATCCTATTGTACGCTAGCGCATGCTGCCTGGATGTTCCTAGTGGACGTAGGATGGTTTCCCTACCCAACAGGACTTGTAATGTCTTTAACAAAAAAGTTCAGAAGTAAAAGACACGTTCCCGTCAGCATGCTAATTGTGTCCCTGGCTCTAGGGAGCGCATGTGTAAGAAGCAGGATAATTAGTTGAAGCAAGAACAAAATTAATAGTATCAAATCAGATCTGACACGGGAATCGGAGGGGCTTTTCTGTTTTCAGTTAGTTATGCGTTTCTTCAAGTTCGATTTTGTGATTAAGAATTTAAGTAAATACCTAAATTCAGTTGGTTTTTCTCCCATGTTCTGTAATATATTTTCTGTGGATTAGATCTTGCTGTTTTAAAAATCACTTTTATTCAGTTAGAAGTCACTGGTTTGCAAAGCCCATTTCCCTAGTGGTTGTTGTTTTGAGTGTGACATGAACTGATGGTTCTGAACTTCATGGTTTTAAACTCTCTATTTGCTTTTGAAGACGTATGTTCTAATATAAAGTGGACTTCTGAAAAATGAATGTAAGAGACACTGGTGTATTTCAGAAGGGGATGGTGTTGTCATATACTGTGGTTAATCAAATCAATCTAAGTGTTTACTATAGACCAAAAGAATAGATATTATAAAATGTATAAAGTTTATACAGAATAATTATAGTATGTTTGTTTTGTACAGTATTTTTCAAGTACAAATACTGACAGTGTATTTTGAAAGACATATATATAGCAAAAAGAGAAAGCTATTCCATGTTTAAAATATATAGCAAAGATATATATTCTCCATTATTGTACAGAAAGGAAATGCTTAGGGGTTTGTTGGCTGTTGTTTGTTGTGGGTTTTTAAAAAAATCTTTAATATTTTAAGCCTACCCCTGGCACACTGGCATGTTCTGTGCTTTAAATTAAATTTTTATGGCAGTAATACGGCTTTCCAGGATGTTCCATGTAGCTGAAAAAGAGAGACTTCATTATTTTCCATCAGAAACACACAAAGAAACTGTTTAATAGGGACAAAGCACAAAATGGATTGTGGTCAACTATTGATTGGACAATTCAATATTTTATAAAGGCAGAAAAATAACACACACAAAAAAAATCTCATAGTCATTTCTAATCTGCTGCTGCTGCTAGAATCTGTTTCCAGATGAAATTTTTTTTATAAATAGCTCTGTTCATGTATACAGTTGTCCGTACTGCATACAGTTATTAACGTGTGAGGAAAATATGGTGCTACATGTCTTGCTCACAGTTTTCTAAGTGTTTTGACATTATTTTCAAATAAAAAGGTTGTTCATTCCATTAAATCATTATTCATGCTTCAGGAGATTGTTACAAAGGACGCAACGTTTTGTTGAACGTTAAAAATACCCTCGCATTGATGGCATTTTTCCAGTATTTTTCCTCAAACAAACCCGACTTTTCAGCATCCCTTAACGTGCAGTACTTGCCTGTGGACCATGTATTCAACAAATTGAATTTCTGCGTGCTGCAGCGAAGTTTAAAGAGTTCTAAGTTATTTTCTGAAGGTCTGGCTGCGTGCGTGGAGGAGCGAGGCTGGCAGGGTTTGGCTCAATCACTGCATCTGCTGGAGCCACTAGAAAATAAACTTGATGGTTTTTTTCCTTTGGAAGATGGTGACAGTGGCAGGGCTCAGCCAACCCCGGTTGTGGATACACTTTTAGCAGCAACAAAGCAAATGACAACAGCTTCTCATCACCCACACGATGGTTGTTGAGCAGCAGGACCGGTGTGCGTGAGAGCAGCCGGTACCCACCTAGCGAGGGCCATCGCGGGCAGCACCACAAAACTTGCTTTAAAAGTCTAAAAGGTGGCTTGGAATAAAATCACAGATGATTCTTTCATTTCTTTTTGGCAGGAATGGGGTGGGAGATGGTAGTTTTTGTAGGCTGGATATCACAGATTTATTGTCATGGCCACAGAGGAGCACAGAGATTTCCAGCAGCCCAAAGCTGCTCAGATACCTCCTGGCCCCATCCTGCTGGACAGGGGCACGTCCAGGGGGGCTGGAGTGAACTTGGGGGGCTCAGCCCCAGCCAGCTCTTTTCTGGGGGTGAGGACTTTCAGAGGAGCCTGTGGGACTTGGACACTCCCTGCTCAACCTGGGAGATGGGTACCCTGGTGTCTCTGAAAAGCTTGCCCTGAAAAAAAAACGAGAGAAAGAAAAAAAAAGGCAAAATTTCTGGGCAAAAGCTTGGAAAAATCTAACCAGATTGTCTCCCCAGAGTGTCAATAAAAAATAAATAAATGGAAGTTTAGCACGTTTTCAGTTGCCAAGGACAGCTTAGCTGGGCTCATCACATCTCTGATGGCTTTGTTGCTCATGAAGGAGCTTGTAGGTATATGAAATTGTAATTTTATAAAAATAGAAATATATATATTTGCAGAATAATGAATAGCGTGTCTAAATAATTAACTGACCTCTATTAAACTGTAAGCATTGGTAAAATGCTTTTCATGTTTGGTTGTTTTTTGGGGTTTTTTTGGCTTTGCTGAAACTTAGAAGTGATTTTATTATTTTTTTTTTTCTTTTTAAAAAAGAGTGCCCTCTAAAAATAAACTGTATTCGAGATGTATTTGTGAACACAAGCACCTTGGGGGCTCTCTGTGGGAAAGCCCGTGGCAGAGGCGGCGGGGCGGGGGGTATTTTTTTATTTTCTTCTTTGTTTTTTGATGGTGCTGGAGCCACTAGCCCAAGCACCGTGGAAATACAGCTCTGACTTGAATCCACAAAAGCAAGAAACTCAAAACAAAGGGGGTTCCTGCTTGGCTCCTGCAGCCCAGCCTGGGTGTGATGGGACGAGGCCGGTAGCGCCCAAGGACCCCCAGCATTTGAATATCTTGCTTCTGTGGGTTTGTAATAACCCCAGTTACTGCTTTCACACTATTTTTGCAGGTAATTTACAATAGAGATGTGCAGCTTATTTATATTTTGTTGACTTCTTTTTTTTATGTGAAGAAAGAAAGAAAAAAAAGTGTATTAAAACGTACAAGCGATCAACCATTGTATTTCTGGCAACACCACAAGACAGTATCTGTTTAAATATAAGTTTAACAAGTAAGGTCAAATTAACTGTATGTCATGAAATGGATTGCATCCTGTATGCTCTTCAGCCCAAATCTCTCTCTCTTTTTTTTTTTCTTTTCTTTTTTTTTTTTTTTTTTTTTTTTTTTTTTGGTCTGTTATTCTTAATGTTTAATAAACTTTGAAATTTTTCTTCTCTCACCTGTGTGCTTGCGTTGCTGTCTCAAGGGCTGGGCAGAGGGCTTGTGGGAGAGTGTATTTTCATTTTTCTAGCCTGCAGGCTGGCTGTGAGTGCCTGGAACCCCCCGACAGGGCTGTGTCCTGCCATGGGGACCCACCTCCTTTAACTGGGCTGCAAATGTGCCCCCACCAGGGGCTGCCCAGCTGTGAGAGTCACCTCCTGGGTATAACCATCCCCAGTGGGCACTTAGATTAGACAGTCTATTTATAAATGTCCTATATTTAGAGCTGGTTTTAATAAAGTATTTCACTTACATATGTAGATATTAAAATTACGTAGGTATTAAAATTAGTGTACACTATATTAATCATTTATATACATATATATTTACACACACTTTATTCATCATGCAGTGCGGTCATTTACACCGTGCACAGACAGCATTTAGCCATATTTAGCAGAATTAATTTTTAGAAGCTAGTTTTAATATTTTAATGTTTATTTATAAAAAGAATTATTTTTTTTTAATATAAAGGTGTGGCTTTTAGTATATGTTACGTGAGACACAAAGTATATTTATTCTAACACATGCACTCTTGCTCCTGCCTGTGTGCGTGCATGTACGTATATATCTGCACACCCACATAACTTGATCAATTATAGTTTCACATAGCTTATTTAACAGCATTTACTTCATTAATATGCTTTATACATTTTTACAAACACATATCAATAACATTATTGATAAATAGAACTGGGTTTGATATATATATATAAAAAATATAGTATGCATAAACATGTATTTACAAACACACACGTGTGTGCACACACTCGCCTACCCTGGCACTGTGTCCTGTGTCTGTCAGTCTCTCTCTCTGTATACATTGACACAGAGGCAATAATTCTATTTCATACAGTATATTTATCACTTTATACTCATCTAGCTTTGTAAGATATAAAACCAATTTACTTTTTTTATAACGAGCTGCCCTATATCTCACGCACAAAACAGATTTGCCATAAGGCACACGCGTGCACTCTCATCCATGTGCACGTTCTTGTGTGTCTGTAGCCCTATATTCATTTATCTACATACAATTGTATAGAGATAAATTTAGTTATATTTTCATACAGCAGTAGAATTTAATAATCGAAGTTTATATTTATGTAACTATATCTTTTATTGCTATAAAGCTATGTGTTTAATATACATCATATATTATGCACAAATTTTTTAATACAGGTGCCTCCATGCGTGTACCTGTGTAGCTTTAGCAATAAATAGCTATTTACACAAAATTACTCTTTCAGAAAGCACATTTAACAGCACAAGTGTCATTTGTATAGTCGATTTTCATGCTGTATAGAGACATGCTAATGGGAAAATAACATTATGCAGATTCTTTTTCCTGGGGCTGTGCCCCTTCATCTGCACCCCCTGCCCCAGGAACCAAGAGCTGCTGCAGGACACGCCGTGTACAGGCCTGGTGTTCCCTGGGCTCAGCTGAGGTGTGTATTGAGCAGCTCTTTATTATTATAGATTATATTATGTACAGAACAAATAAGACAGGCTTTTGGAGACGTTAGTTTTGGGGTTTTTTTACATATCATAATATAGATAGATTTTTCACATAAAATTAGATAATCACGTACATATAAATTTTGAGAAGTATTATTAATATAGTGTATTTATTAGCATTTTAATATAATACATAAACCTATACAATAATCTATTTTAGGTGTATAACATAAATTACGGTGACAGATAACTTTCCAATGTGTCTGTGTGTGTATATATAAAAACTACATACAGAAACCTTTATTATATATATAAAAAGAACCCCTCTTCCCAAACCATTAGGACAAAGCTGGCAGTAACTCCCACCAGTGACAGCCCCCGGCCCCCGTGGCCCTTTGCTCAGCAGCCCAGCACCACAAACCCCAACCCACGCTGAGCCAAACTGCATTGGAGCCGGGGAACCGACCACAACCCAGACCCAGCTCAATCAAAGCAGCTTTTAATTGCGTTTTTAATCTGCTGGTGCCCTCTGGAGGCCTGCACACCCTGAGAGATGCTGATGGAGCTCCCGCCCAGGATGCTGCTCCCGCCACCCAGCCACCCCACACCGCAGGGACCGAAAATCCCCCATCCCACCCATGCCAGGCAGGATAAAGACATAAAATACAGCATCGTATTTATAGAAATTACCTCCAGAAACAGCCCAGGTGACACTGCTCAGGCAAGGCACAGCAGAGCTATGACTCTCGGCACCAGGTAATGAGTCTGAGTCCTGCTTTTCCTCATGGGAAGCAGAGCAGGGAGAGGCCAGCTCCTGGCACAGCTGGATTTTATCCCCAATTCCATACTCAGCTGGGGCTGGACAGCGGCTTTTGGCCACTCAATTTAAGCTGTGCTCGGTGGAGCTCTTCATCCAGGACTGAGCTGCTTGGGCACTGCCCAACAACAGCTACACAGTCCTGGGCAGAATGCCCCAGGCCAGATCCTCCTGCTCATCCTCCTCCCCAAACTCAGAAGAAGTCAAACATCTTTAACAAGGTGCAAAGAACACGTTCTGGATGAGTGGTATCACCAGGGTGTCACTGATAAGCATTGCTGTCCCTGCTTGCTGTCAGGGACACCGTGCTGGCTTTGGAGACCCAGGCTCCAACACAACTGAGGCGTCACACCACTTCTGGTACCTCCAGGAGAAGTCCTGAAGGTGGAAACCCCCACAAAGGGGTAAGGGCTGCCCAATTCTGCTATACATCAGCATTTCCTTTACATATGTAGTGTGAAACAGGTTCCTGTGGGCGCACAGAGCTCCGTGTCCACGCTGGAGTCCACAGTGCACCCCATGGTACCAGCATCACCTCACGGTACCGATACTGATACCAATGTGTCCAGGTCCTGCACCACCTCTGCCTCCCTCGGCCAGCACCGACACAAGGGGTCACGCAAGAGCCGTGCGTGGCTCCGAGTGCTGGGCTTGGCTCAAAGCCACTGATGGTTTTTTTCTCCTTAGCATCTGGTACATCCTCCCTCGCGTGTTCCCCGCTCCGTCAGGCTGCAGCGGGGTAAGGGACCCTCTCTCGGGGCTTCTTGGCTGGGGCCTCACCCAGCCCCGTGGCTCCGAGGCTGAACCCCAGTGAGAGACACCATCCCAGTGCCCAGGAGCAGGGGGAGCATCTGTGTGCGATGCTTCAGCTGCCATCCAGGAGCAAAAGAAAATACTTGGCCTTAAAAGGCTGACTCTCACTGACTTTACGTACCAGTATACCCAATTTTAACTGAAAACATGAGAATTACCCCCACTTTCAGTCTGCAATCAATAAATAGCCAGGTTTCAGCTGGGGTTGATGAAATGAGCCAGAGGGAAATTTCTTTTAACAAAGACTTGGGCCCAGTCACCTTGCTCCTCTCAGCTGTACGTCACTTGCTGTTTCACCTCTCCACCTTTGCAGCCTTCAGCCAGAAACATCACCCCAGGGAAAACACACATTCACCTGCTCAGCTCGACACCGCAACTGAGCTGGTTGCCCAGTGGCAACATCCTTCCCGGGCAGCAACACCTCCCTTCCCTCTCCTGCTCGGTCCCTGAGGGACTTTCCTCCTCCCAGGATGATGCCACGCTCCAGGAGGGGTCGATATTTTCCCCCTCTCAGGTCTCCACTGCCTTCTGGAAGGTTGTATGCCCCAGGTCTGCTGGTTCTGGCTCTCTCCTGAAACAGAATTCCAGCTCCTGCTGCTCCCTCTCCCTCCTTTCGCACTGTCACCGATTTCTCATGTCCCTGTATCACATTATTAACCTGGGAAATTATGTCTGATGTGGTTCTGGAACACCCCGCTGGCTCCGTTAAACGAGGTGGCCTTGAAGAAAGATTGAAGGGATTGAGCTTGTTTAAATCTCAAGGGAAGAAATGTCAACCTCCAGCTACAGCAAAACTGCCCATAAGGGCTCTTCTCCGAGGCAGGAGAAGGAGTAACAGGCTTAAATTATAGCAAAGAAAGTACTGCTTGGACAGCAGAAAAACATCTAAGGAGGCAGAGGGTGAAATACTGAAATAAGCTGCCTGGGAGGATTGTGAAATCCCCGTTGTTAGAGGCTTTTTAGAACAGGTTGGACAAGCACGTCAGGAATAACAGGCAGAGTTCGTCCTGCCTGCAGGCAGAGGATGGGCTAAAAATATCTCAGAGTCCCTTCAAGCTTTATTTTCAGTGATTTAGCAGAAGGCTGATTAAGCTGCTCAGCACCACCATCAGCTCTAAGACAAAAGCCATTTTCATTCAGTCAAACACGGTGATAGATGAAGACAGCATTTTAAAAAAAAATAATTAAAAAATAAAATCCCAATTCCCTTCCTGACCCTTAGCTACCTAAGCGCATGGCTTTTAATTTGAGATGTTAAGGTTCCCACAGCAACAATGTTCAAGCCATTTATGACGCTCCTAAATCACTGCCACTTGAAACTGTTCCTAAAGTTCAGAAGGCGTTGTGGGTTGGGTTTTGGTGTTTCAACATCCTGAGTAACTACAGCTCTCCGCCCAAACATCCTGTGGTTGGACACAAGGCCGGGGCACTGGCTGACCTTGTCACAGAAGCCACACGCCAAACCTCGGCATCACGCCTGGAAGCAGACATGACACACCAGAAAGGGAGGCAAAGCAAGCCTGTCAGAGCTCAAACCACTAACTCAGTAGGTCTCCACTAACGGCTTTTCACCTACGTGCAAATTTAAGGGAGCTTTTCAAAGGCACCTAAAGGATTTGGGTGCACAAATCCATGGGCAGCAGGGCTCACGCTGCTAAGCAACAAAGACATCTGAACAGATCCTTGGGAGAGAGCGGTAGCCTCATTAGAGTCAATGATGTAACTTCTGTTATAAAACCAGTGCTGGCTTCACTGCTGGTCTTTTGCAAGAGGATTTTGGTTCCCCAGCTTATCCTTAGCAACAAATGCCCTGGTTGTACAACAGGAACAGGCACTGCCACCCTCCTTGCTCCCAGCCAGGCTCCCCACCAACAGGAGGAGGGGGTTTGGTGTGGACACAAACAGGCAGACACTCGGGATCACTAAGAGGATGTCAGCCCACTACAAAATACTACCCAACCCAGAATTTGAGAACTTTTTTAAAGAGGCACGGATTTCCCTGCAGGTGGCACCTGTAAAACCAAGCTACCACATTAGCTCAGGCTGTAGGTGGGCACAGACACTCTGGAGGTGCTTCACCTCTAACTTCTTCACGCTGAATATTCTCAATGGGCTGCAAAGCACCTCCAAACACCGCCACTGAGCAGTCTGCCTGCCACCAGGGATTAGGAATTCAAGTAACCTTTGAAAATTTTGGAAAAGCATGCTAACTGACTGTTCCAGAGCATATAATTTATCCTGTTGTGACACCCATTGTTCAACAGATCCAGCGAAGGTTGCAAAAAACCTCACTTTCAGACACTCAAAGCTCCTTTGAAGGTCTCCATCACTTACCTAGAACTGGAAGACAGTAATGCAATTTCTTACCATCATCACCAGTAATTAAGAGGGACATGGGGAGACAGAACTGGAAAAGCAGTTTTTATGACGGCTTTTGTTAACAGAAAGAAAATTAGTACTTTCTTTGTGCGTTCCTTGTTGCTGTTGAATGAAAAAACACCACACTCCACAGAAGCGCACTCTAGAATAAATCCTTAAATTATTCCCTTCAGATAATTGAAAAATAGGACTTAAAAATGATGCGACTGGAAGGAGCCAGCGTTCAGAGCTCCTGTTGCATCCCAGGCATCCTCCAGAAAGGTCCATCTGCAAAACTAAAACATGCTGTCACTGCTTCATTTCGACTCGGTGCACTTGTTGCACTTCTGAAACCTAGAGGCAGAGAAAATACCGAAGTAAGGGCTTTTGAAAACATTTTGCTTCAGGAAGACAAAAGAAACCCCATCTCTGCTACAGGGAAAAGCACTGTTGGGATGAATCCGCCTGGAGAGCTGCACTTAGACAGAAGGAAAGAAAAAAAGGCTTATTACCATACTTGTTTTCTAGACAGAAATGCATTTTTAGTTCCACTTGTCTATATTTAATGCCACGACACTGCTATAAGGATAGGAGCAAAATCACATTTTAGTGCTACATAATTGAAGAAAAAAAACCCCACCACAGTATATATAACGGTATAAGAAAATGGATCCAGAACAGCAAAAGGGGAAGTAGCAAGTTCCCAATATTGACCAAAATTTACACATAAACACACTTTTTTCCATACCACAAACTGTATCATTTGGATCACAATCTTTCCTACTCTTTTCATGTTGACCGAGCAAGCAGGAAGATCTTCAGGCCGGAGTCTGGATCTCTCGTGCCAGGAGTGGAAACAGTGCTAGTCCCTCATTTTCCTGCCTAAGTGTTGGAGAGGAAAAAATCCAACCACCAAGAAAACAACAAATTCCCAAATTGCACAAAATGTTTATTGTTAGCCTAGTACATTCAATATCATATCGACTAGAATACAGTATTTCAAAATATTTTTGGCGAATTGAAATCTTTTAAAAACCAGTTCAAACACTCCAAAAAGCAATGCCATGAAAAATTAACTTAAAATTAAAACAAACATACTCGAGCAATAGCTTCACTTCTGACTACAGAAAACTTTTACATGTATTTTAGTGGTTTTAACAGTACTGTATTTAAACAAAATATGAGCTCACAAAAAGTGGAAAATATTAAAACAGACACAATGTTAAAAAACTGAGGCATCCAGATGTGAGACTGTTGTACTAGGAATTACCTGCCCACTTGTTCCACTCTCAGGGGGCAGTGAACCAGTCTGCTGTAGCGGTGCCATTTCTCCAATCATCTCCTAACTCCCTACAGCAATTCTTCTCCAATGCCTTGAGTTTGAAGTTTGTCCTGCTTGTAAATTCCGTATACAAATGTATAGAATTCTAAAATATGCAACCCACTGGCAAATCTAGGTGCAATACTAAATGGTACCTTGAAAAACTTCCCCATCCTGCTACTTCTAGTTTGCAGACAGGCAACGTCCAGAACAAAATCTGAAAAAGGCAACACGTTTTTGGTTTTGTTTTTTAAATACTGACATGAAAAACTGAGTAAATTAGAAAAAGGATAAAGTCAATCTTAATATAAGACATTCATTATATAGCAGGACAGGATACAATTGTTGGACAAACAGCATTACAATGATTCTTCTACATCTGGTCATTTAATGTTCTATAATCATGACTTCCTACCACATTTGGTTATCCTGTACAGAAAGACAGTGACACAATTAAAGACCAGTTCTGCTGTGTTAATTCCCCAAATGATGAGTGACACCATCTCAAGTTCAAGCTCCCCTCCCCGAAAGGCTGTGCTTGTGAAGAACCAACGACCACGAATTCCAAGCGGTCAGTGATTGCTCTGGACCAGGCTCTGACCAGCTTTTCCCAACAAAACAATCCCACCAAGATGTTGGTGGGAAGAGGTTGCTTTGGCCAATTTCAATCCCTTTGAAAATTCAAGCTTTAATATTACAGCACCGATACGTGGATAACCATTTTGGACAAATGACCGACTCTGGTATGGCCAGGGGGTATTAGCTGTCCACCTCCCTTAGCACTGCCAGCCCCCAGGAAATCAGCTTTCACCCAAACTGCTGCCTGGCTGGGGACAGGGAGCAGAACGGGGAACCTCATGGAGAAAAATCACTGAACCATTTCTTTTGAAGCACTTCAGCTCCATCATGGATAAAGCCACATCGCAGTGCTGTGTAAGTGGTAGTTTAGATGAGCAGAACACTATCACGTTAAACCTCAGCAGACTCACATTTTGATTTTAGTTAGTAAAAGTGGTTATTACAATCACACTTGTAATAGAACCCTTGGAAGAGGTACAATGTTTGCTTGTCAGTGGAATGTAACCATTTCTTGCAAGAGTTTGCAATATGAGTAACTGCATAGATGACAGTTGTGTGTCTTCAGTTCAATAAATGTACTTTTAAAGTTTACAAAAAACACAAAAAAGTTTCTACAAAAGTCACATTATACCAAGATAACGGGTGGTAAATGTAGATTAGTTGTCTGTGAATCATGTCTAATAAATGACTAGTGGAAAGGTACTAGAAACCAATTTCAACTCAAGAGTTACATTTTTGCTGTTGCACTGACTTCACCACTTGAATCACTGATTTAGAAAAATTCACATAGTTAAAAATTGTAAAATTAAACTAGAATACAAAATTTATTTGTAAACATCAGGTAGCCAGTTCTACTAACACGGAATGGACCCTTGGTACTGCAGTACAGTACCCGGGTCACTGACAGCACTTGCCGTGCGATGGGCAATTGCAGGACACAGACAACACCAGTTCACAGTAATTGTGTTCAGAGAACTAACAAAGTCAGTGCAGTTTTTCTGTGCAATTTTCCAATTTCCCCCAATTCCTTAAGTCAAATAATACTGTTACAGAGGCCAAGTGCAGATTATTTTGGTTTGTATGTATCTATCATAAGTGACGAATGATGTCTGCAGGACTTCTGTAAAGGTACTTCCAAATGGCATAGTAATGAACAGCAGCTGCTGTGGCCACAAACACGTGCCAGATGGCGTGGGCAAAGGGGATGACTCCGTCACTCTTGAAGAACACCACACCCAGGCAATAGATCAAGCCTCCCCAGGCAACCTCCTGAAGTCCATCGGTGTTGCTCTGTCAATTAATTAGGAAAGATTAGGGGTAGGGTGTCAAGGAGAGAAAGGGTATTTTACATACAAAATACTAAGTACTTCTTCCCCAAGAAGAGAGAGCTGGCTGTCTACTCAGGACATCCTGGATGTGACAGACAAGGGAGAAAAGCCAGCGTACTCATATTACACTTTGTGAAACATATATTATTATACAAATATAATGTCTCAATAGCACTGTAGAAACAGTAGTGGGATAACTCAAGAATTTAAACAAGCTTGATGGTTTGCTTCATGCTTGTTAGCAGAGTGGACAAAAAAAAAAGAAAACCACATTACTCTGCTTCTCTTACGAGCTGGCTGAAGCATCCAGCAAGGTTATGGTACAGCACAGTGTCCCCGTGGAACAGTTAAGGACTGTCACTGGCATTACCTTATAGAAGTGTCAGATTTATATTAGCAGCAGAGGTTATTCGAAGTTATTTAAAATGTGTTACTACAAATAAATAATAGTCAAAGTTCTGAGGTGGACAAGACAGAGTAGGATGCTTTACAGATGCTAAAAAACGCTAACTGCCAAGATCAAGTATCCCAGATGAACCACATCAAACTGATGCACTGTAACTACTACTCAACTTTTCAATTTTTCTCCCTGCTTCACTGATAAAAAGAACCCTCTAGTAAGAGGCAAAGTCTTCAAGCTTTGCTGCCCTTAAGTGATTTTGAAAGGGACAAGAATCAATTTACTTTCTCCATCTTGGTCCAACCACAGAATCAATTGATTTCATTTTCCAGAATGCTCTTATATACACCAAGAAAAGGCATGTGACCAGAAGTCCCTTCACTCTTAAAGAAAAGCTTCTTTCCCAGTTTGTAAGTGGTAAGTGGGCATTAACTAAATTCATAAATAGTAAAATCTAAAAACATTCCTAAACAGGCTGAGGTACTTCATATCTTTACTAAAATGGAAACAATCGAATTGTTGTCTAAAATCCTCTCGGAACTGAGGGTCTTCAGAAGTGAAGTTTGTAACTTAAGCTCTTTTATCTAGACCCTATAGCTCAGATTCAATAAAACAAAGTAGTATTTAATTGAATTAAACTATAAACCCAAAACATAACAGACTATCTGTGGTTCTTCTACCGAGAACAGTTACAATTACGGTAGACTAAAATGAACATCTTTTGAGAAGGAGAACTGCACTGGAGCTTAAGCTGGTTATAAAAAGAAAAGCTTGTGTTTGTAATGTTACCAGTCACATTCCTTACCATGGATGTCACTACCAGAGCAGGAGAAAATCCCATCGCTAAATAGAAAAAGAGTTCAACGATCTTATACCTAAAAAGGAACGATTTTAGTCATTTAAGGAGATGTACAAGATGATAAACATTTCCTTCAACAGTTAAGAAAATATTTTTAAGTTTTGTGTTAGCATGCTACTAAAAAAGCTTTCCAAGCAGACAGATAACCAATGCTTTACGACAGAAATAAAGCTAGTATTTGCTATCACCTGTATCATCAGTTGCAGGCAACACATTCTTACCTAAATACTGCCTTGATACATTCATCTGCATTAAGTACTAGTGAGAGTAAAACATAGAGACAACTTGTACTTTCATATTTGAAGTACAAATAAGAAAGCTCAGTAGCTCATCTCCAAAACAAAGAAGTTGGGTCTTGCTCCCTGAGGATAAGTAATGAAAGCAGGCTCAAGAATTCAGATTTGAAACTCAAGGACTCGCACCTCCAAACAAACCCAAGACACTAGCAGGAGCCACTATGCAGCAGTGTGTATAGACAATATAAAAGTTACAGTATAGCTTATACACATTGCTACAAAAGTTAGGGGCATAAAAAAGGCCATCATTTAAACTAGTTTCTTACCTTACCCACTCCCACACCTGCGTTAAAGTTTTAGAAGTGGATACTTCCCTCCCACCCCTTCAAGAGAAGGCAATAACATAGCCTAAAGACACATTGTGACAGGGTGGATACAATTATCTTCTGACAAGGTGTAAGTTTGCATCATTCTCATTACATATTTACACTGTTTCAAAGCTCTTACTTCAATGTACAGAAGGTTGAATAGGAACACTCAAGGTAGCAAGAAAGCTCCCACCTTTTAATTTCAGCTTTAAGTTAAACACAAATAATAATTCTTACTTTTCATGGTAGAGAAATACATAAATGGTTCCTCCAGCAGCCATCAACCAGATAAACCAACGCATGTGAGACGCTAGAGGTCCAAGCTCACGTAGATTTAACCTGAAGGGACAAAAATGATGAATGAGTGGACCACACCAACAGAAGAATAACAGTGCTTGGTAAAAAACAAATTATTATTCAGAGCTATAACTTGGGCATGATGGGGGAAAGACATCTGGACATTCTATACAGAGGCACAGAAGGTGTGTTTGCATCGATGCGAGGAAAGCATAAACTAGGGCATGTGGAATATACATAAATTGCTTTCTGCTGTTCTCTAGTATTGCCTTCTGTCCAACAAACCCCAGGAGACTACACTATGTTGTGTTTCCCAATGCAGAATGTGGTCAATTGCATCTATAAATTCTGGAATGCTGCAATGATAAATTGTTTACTTTGGAAAAAGCTTTAATACTGCAGCTGCACTTCAGATTTCTTACCACGGCGCATATGATGCCGCGATGAAGACATAGATCATCATCCTGTCACACATGTGAAAGCAATGCTCCATTGTCCTAGGAAGAGAAACAACAAGTCATCAAGACAGATTTTGGGAAGATTTCTGCACCATCCCAGTTTCCTGGCACACTTTGTAGAAGACACCATCAGCTCCATACCCTCTTAAAACCATCTGGAAGCCCATCCAACTGACTTCAGCTTCAGAAGGTCATAAGCAAGACACACAGCAGATGAGCACTCCTCCACTCCTTTCCCCTTCTCCCTTCCATCACACATCCTGCTCTCTGGAAAGGAGGCAGAAACCTGTCACATCAACTGCCTAATCTAGAAACTTTTTGTTCAGTGACTACTGGTTAAATGCAATTAATGGCCCAGGAATAGAATAAGAATCATAACGGGACCAAAAAAAAAGTCACTTCTTAGTTTGCTGTGGCTGCCTTGCTCCCAAGGAGGCTTTCTGATACTGAGCCGTGTATTCTATTGTAATTCCCTCAGCAAAATCTGCATGCTTCAAAGTATTTAGGTATGCCATAGTCCCAGACAGCATTCTCATTTCTGCAATGGGATTATATCTGCCATGCACTCGTGCACTTAGATTATGTTTTTCCCCACGCAACTTGTGGATTAAGACCCACTAGGGCCTAGAAAAACACGCATTTTCTGCATGAAAAAGCATTAAAGTTTGTTTGTACATGAGCTTAGCTCACGATTTCTTCCAGCAGAATCAAAGGTGATTTTTTCATGATTCAGTATAAGGTACCACTCCAGCCTTCTGTAAAACCACGTTTTCGACTGAGAAACACAGTGGATAAATACTGCAGAACATGAAAATAAAACAACTTCTCCATCTTACAGTGATACCTTAAGTGACTCTTTTTCCAAGACACAATATGAAATACTGTGGAGACAATGAAGAGCGCGCAGAGCCCCATGCCATACATCCATGCTGTTATCTTTTCCCATCGGTCATCAGAAAGCCGGTGGAGAAGGGCACTACCCACAATCGCAGGAACAATGAGGAACTAAGAAAACAAAAGGCCGTTATTAAGTCTTTACTCACAGCCAACTGTGGCTACCACCCACAATACAGCAACAGCCAGGCAGATAACACTGCAACACACCACATGAGACCACACAGACAACATCTGATGGCATGTTCCTAACCAACGAGAGAGAGCTTTGTCAGTAAATTGTATGTTGACACACAAACAAGAGACATTCCACAGCCTCAGACACCTGGGGTATACATGTTTGTGATAAATTTCTCCTCACAGGATGGACCGAAATAAATTTTTTTCATTTGGGATTTAAGTTAAGTATTGAGAAGTGTGCAGTTAAGTAGAAGACAAGAAAATTAAGGAAAGGTTTTGCAGAACTTGGGTTTTAGATATCGTAAATTAGCTGCAAACTTCGTTTACAAATACATTCTTAATGCAACGATTATGTTCTTTAAACGCAGTGTATCCAAGTCTGTTTTCCTTACCACCTCCCTCTCAAGCAGCTTTAATTCAGATCTTCATGAACAACAACTGTAAGATCATCACGATGGAATTAGCATGCTCATATGATGTATCTAAGAAGTGGGCCACAGGCTTCATATACATTCAAAACTCTACTTCTTTCCAGAATAAATTACATATCGTACTTTTGTCTCATTCAGAGAAAAAACAAGCATAGGGAGAAAAAAAAAAAGAGGAAAAAATATAAACATGTCCAGCAAGTATTTAAAGAAAAGAACCTGCTGGCTTAGACACTTCTACCCATCTCCTTCCACTAGGAAGGTGTATCTTTGTCAGCCTTCTAAATTAAAAAGTCTACACAGATTCCCTTCCAGCCCCTAAGGTATGTCTTAAGATGTTAATTACTTCACTTGAATTGTAAACAAGGTTAAATTCCCATGCTAAACAAAGCTAGGAACAGATAATGTTTAAACAAATTGGGAAACTGCTTTGCATTACAGGTTTGATAGCTCAGAGTGCAAGGTTCTGGTCTAGCCTGCAATGTCTCTGTCCTTTATCTCCTTAGAGACTAGGAGAAATTGAGGCTCTGATCACAGCTACAGCTGAGAAGATGCAGAACACACTGGATGAATCCGAAAAGTAGTTGGTTAATCCAGTCAGTTAGTCAGTTAAAAAAAAAAAGCCTTTATATTCTGGCTTTTGAAGTACATCACTGTAGTTCCATCACTATCACATCTTCTACATTGAAGCTGAAAGCTACAAAGTCATGGAAATGAAAAGTATGGCATTCCTGTACCCAGAGCACTTGGACCAGAAGCGAAACGCCTTCCAAGTTTTGTAATGAGAATATGGAAGCTGACCTAATGCACTTTAAGGCCAAAAATAGTCTGCAAGTCTGGCTTCTCATTTATCACAAGCCATAAATTTCCATATACATATCCTGGACAGCCCCCAGATTCAAGGAGGTTGAAGTGTTTCACTCCTCAGGAGATCAGTCACTCCTGGTTTCCACATATGGCATCAGTTTAATGCGTTGCTGAAGCCCTGGAGACAGCAGGGAACCGATGGGATGCGGCAGCTGTTTCATTTAGGTTTTGCAGGAGACAGGAAGATGCTAAGCTCCAGAAATAGTTTTTCAGCTGCGTTTCTTTAAGCTGTGCAGTTTCCTTCCCAATTTGTGGTGCAAATTTCAGTTTGGGCTACACTTGACAGAACTAAAAGGTTTCAGAGACTACTCACAAGTGTGATGAACACGAGTAACTAGGCAAAATAGCAAATCCCTACTAATTCCCTACTAAAAGCATGGGTGTGAGTGGTTCCTGCCTGGATCTCCGACGGAGACTGATTTTTATAGGACAGAAGACCTCTTTGGAAACCAGATTTAGATATTATACACAAGAGCTTGTCTTTCTTACACTGACACCCCAGCTTTTTACTAGGCTACCAAAACACAGATTTCATGAGTTAAGCTATGATGCATAATGCTCTCATGGGCCAACAGGTTTTGCTGGCAACCATTTTTCCCAGTGATTGTAGTGTATAAAGTCACAGGGTTAAAACAAATAAGAAATTCTCTTATCACCTCTTCCTTTGCACCTTCAGAATGAAGTACAGCTTCAAATGAATACATGGATGAAGAGTGGAATTAATCTCTTTTCTGCATGTCCTGGCTCTAAAGAATTATTCTAGTCACTAGAAAGTTTTGAGGCAAAACCTTACAACTCAAAATTCTCACAACTCCTGATTCTCTCATATGCTGTTTCCTTCCTGTTCCTCTAAACACAGACAGCAGCCTCTTCATCCCTTTGTGTCTCCTACTGGCTACAGACAAGTCAGTAGTTCATTTAAAGCTAAAAAACCCACAAAAACCCAAAAGAAACACCACCAACAAACAACATATTTTAAATAGCCTTACTAGGTGGAAATTTAAAGATACCTTACTGTATTACACAACTTTTTGCTACAATTCTTAAAATGTAACTTTACGTGTGGGATTTTGTACCCCCATTTACTGTTGGGTTCTTTGGTGTTTGTTTTTTTTGTCTTTTTTAAGCAGCTGCCTAAACTGACTACTGTGCATTTTTAAGTCAAGAAACAGATGGAATACCTACTGAGAAGTACAGCTGTGCTTATAAAATACAAGGTGACTACTTTCTGAATATTGAATAAAGCTTTTTAAAAAATTATATATATGGAGAAGCATTGCTAAACTGTTTTGTATGAATTAGATAAATATCTACTTGAAAACTCATACCATAACCTAGCAAAAAGAGACTCAACCCCTTGACCGTCTAACATTTAGTAAAAGCATCTGTAAAACAGAGAAGCAAGCAGCCCTCCCAGCTTTTTCTGTATAATCCACCGTGCTTTCCCAGCTTAGATTCCCATTTCAAGGTTTTAAATTCTGACTCCAAGTTATTTATTGCGTATAATTTTGTTTAAGGAGTAACAATCCCTCTTTTATACTATGCTTTATTCTTTCAAAGGGTACATTAACAGTGCATATCCCCAAGCTGGTAACAGCTCATAGCAGGTTCTAGCACACAGCTTCACTGTCCAGAAAGAAATTATGTAGAATTCTTCACTGGGAACAGCAGCATACCAGAAAATACTGATATGACATCTTGGCTGCAACCTCTGGTAACAGGCAAGAATAAGCCATGCCTGTTTTTCAACTAGAAGGCTAGAATTGCTAAGGAGTACAGCAACTTCTGCCAGATATTTTGAAATCTAACTTTTTGGCCAGAGTAAACATGATTTGTACAAGGATTATGAGATAAACTACATATTTGTGCAGAATGCTGCTTCATTCTCTAGCCAAATAAGCATATATTTACATAATGCTGTACATGAGACCCTTAGCTTAAAAACACAAACTTCAGTTAGCTTTTCTATATGTAAAACAAGGTGATTTTGTTTTTATCAGCAACACAGAGCTGTATGTTGGTTATTTGTAAAATATACACAAAGGATCTTGAACAGAGCTCTTTCTAGAGCTGAAGAGTCCCATACACTACCTTGAGCATTCATATCTGTAGCTCACTCAGACACACTGGAGATAAGGCACTGAGGACAAAGTCAAACATACTTCAGATGTTTGGAGTTAAACAAGGGATTGAGAAGAAGCACAAGCTGCTTTTAAAAAAGGGCAAATGCTATCTTAAAAAACAAACACACACATTTTTAAGTCCTTTTCAAAGTGCCAGACAGCAAATTAAACTTCCCAATTACAAAAAAAAAGGAAAAAAGAAAAAGGGATCGCTTTCCTTATTTTGTACACATAGTCCATTCAAATCCAGTCTGCCTTCTGACATTATGAAAACAAGGACAGACTAGGATTTTTAGTAAGGCTGTAAGCATTATTGGTACCAGTTTCAAAATAGCAGATTTTTTTTTAAAGAATCAATTCATAGATACTAAGTATCAGAACCAAGCCACTCCAGCTCTTCCAGCTAAAACCCACATACATGATAGTCTTAGGAAGCCTTCCACTCCCAACATCAGTATATCTTTCTTACATTCTCAGTACACAATTTGCACAATATTATGTCATCACAACACTGGAAAATCTGCCTTGCCACACTAACTAGCACAGGCTTATATTCACTTTACCATAGCCATCCTTTGTCTGACATGGGGGAAAAACATCTAGTTGAAGACATGTAACTTACTTTGGTGAAAAGCAATCTTATGAAGCATCTGGAGCTCCTGGAGATTCAGAACAGGGACTACTGATTACCAGCCATCTAATTAGCACTACATTTTCTGGACTGTTACAGCTGAAGCTTATATAACAAAGCCAGAGAGGTTGTAAATATGAATATACTCAGGCAAAGGTAAACATTTAGCCAACTAAACCCATAAAAGTTTGCCAAGTTGTGGATGCCCCATCCCTCGAAGTGTTTAAGGCCAGGCTGGATGGGGCTTTGAGCAACCTGCTCTAGTGAGAGGTGTCCCTGCCCATGGCAGGGGGGTTGGAACTTGATGATCTTAAAGGTCCCTTCCAACTCTAACCATTCTATGATTCTATGAAAACATTTGGTTTAAAATAAAAAAAAATAAAAAGGTACTTACTGCATGTGTGTAACAGTTAGCAGCATGTTCATAGCAAGTGGGTTTGTAGCGGCTGTTTGCTGGAGCTGGGTGGTTCATGAACCTGTTGAAAAAGTAAGAGGTATTTTTAGGAAAGTTAACAAACCATCTCTTTGGAGTGTCATGAAGGGATATCTACAATCTAGTAATGTTAAAAGTTTTAAGTACAGACAAGTTTAAAGAAACTTATTTAAATTCTAAGTTCTTTTTACAGAACCATCTGTTAAATAATTAAATTTCTGTGGCTTATGTCACAGTGAACGGTATCTTTAATCAAGACTTTGCATATAGGAGTCAGACCCCCTCTTTTCCAACAGTTCAGTCCAAATGACCTGTTTCCTATGTAAGTTACATAATACGGACTCAAATCACTCATGAAATACGGACTTCATTATAGCTGCCATGGGTTACTCTAAGAAATTCTTGAAGCTACAGCAATACCCCAGTTCTATAACACCTCGGAATTAAACAACTCAAAAGTTGACTTTTCAGTTCTTCCAGCAAGCAATATCTGTGTTTAAAGCAATTTTTCTTCGAGGCCAATTCTATCTTCTGTCTGTAACTAAGATCCAAGCTACACAGGGATGAAAGGAGACTATAATGGTTGACTCCAAGGAGGAAAAATTTCATGAGGCTTACCACAGACATTGCACCTTTTCCTCTAAGAATTTTCAAACGTTACCTAACAAACAATTGATCACACCAACACAGTCTTTGCCCACCAAATAACACATGATGAAACTTGAGAAAGTTTTGGAAGAACTTGCCAATACAAACGTTGCATTTAAATGCTTTTAAAAAACAAACACTTGAGTTGTTTCTGTGAAACTAAACAATTTAAATATGTATATAAACCTCTAAAAGACAGGATGCATTTATACGCAACCAGACAAATCAAAGTTATGAACTACTCCAGCTACAGTACCCTGTATGTTATCGCAGCACAGTCTACAAAAGTGATTCTCTTTCACTAACACATTCCAGTTTACTCCAGACTATTATAAAAATACACATTGACAATTAGTCAGGCATCCAACAAGCCAGGAACAGCTTCACAACAAAACCAGAACATGTCTGTATGTTCAGAACTGAGAGCAGCTTCATTAGCTGGATTTACATAAATACCTTGTTAAGAAAAAACTTCGGTCCTCCCCCATGCCCCTACTGGTTTAAGTAAAAACCAGTCCTATTTTTAAGCCATCCATAAAATACTGACCCACCTCAAACCAAGGAAAAACAACCAACCAAACAAAAAAAATCCAACCAGAACATTAAAATTTGAGTAAGCAGTTGTAGATTTCTGGGATAAAAGACACCTGGTTTTCTTGACTGATCTATAAAAGTGATTTGTAAACCATTATTTTCTAAACTGATATGTGAAAACTTAACAGCACTGATAAAATAACACAGTATCACGATCTCTCTCCAAACTTTGACAATTTCAAAAACCAGCTTGAACTGTGAATTTCATTCACAGGCATGGAGTACAAATGGTTGTGAGCAAATTATTAATTCCATGAGAGTTAATATATTATTAAAAACCAGCAGTTCTTTCATCAGTGACAAATGACACCTTGCTCTCATGTCCAAGAGGATAATGACATTGAAGTCATATACACAGGTGCACAGAACATTTGGGATATGATTTTGTCGCCCAGCATGTACAGGTCTTCAACAGCTGCTGAAGACCTTTTCAGCACCCTCTGAAGTGGGGACGTTTGGTTTACTCAGTTCTGCTTCCAAGTTAGGAAAATATTTTAAAATAAAAGCATCTGTTGGCTCAGTTGAGCAACCAGGATTAGACTGCCCTTGCCCAGCTCCATAAATTCAGAGTCATGGGAAACCTTTCACTGATTACACCTAGCACATTATTACATTTCTCCAAAGGCCACAGTGGTACCTTGGAATTTTCACAAGAAGTAAAAACAAACAAAAAGAAAACCCACCCAAAACTAAGAAACCAAAAGCAATAAGCTAAAGCTCAGTATTAGCTTTATAATTTCTGTTGTTCTAAATTCCTATGCAACAAACTATTATAATCTAAAAACTCTATAAATAATTGAAGGTAGCCTGCTAATGGGGATGTTCTATTATCCACTAGAGGATTACTTTTGATTTTTTTCCCTTTTCATTTATATTTATTTAGTAGAAAAGATACTGGATCTTTCTAAAGCAGTCACAACAGAGCCTGGGCTAACGTCAGAATTTAGACAGAATTATGAACAAACACTGCAGAAAAGTCCATTTATGATTAGGACATCTTATTAACTTAAAGACAGTTTTATTAGCACTAAAACAGACCATAAAGACATTAACAAAGCTACCCTTTCTCTGTTATCTACACAAAGGCTTGGGTTATTTCCCTTTTGTTTGTGCCAACACAGGAACGATGCAAATATTCATTCACCTGTGCAGTAACTTTAGGCTGGCAAAACAGCCAAGCATCAGGTTTCAGAAAACTTCATACTTAAAAAAAAATAACAACTTTGAAATGTTTTGCAATCATATATTTCAGTTATGATTACTTAACTTAAAACAACAACAAAAATGTTAGCAACATGGCTGTTGAAACAGAAAGCTGTTGAGCTCCACACCACCCCCAACAATGGATGCTTTTTGTTTTCTGCCACATGAATACTACAACACAGGGACATTGTTATTCCTCCCGTCTGCTGGTCAAGTTCGCCTCTTCTGAAAGAGATAATTGTGAAGAATAAAATCTCACCTTCCTGTAAGTGAAAACTCAATATACATTCAGATACTGTCTTCTCCTAAATAAAGGCTAAGGCAACGATTACAGTTATTATCAAAGGCAGGGCAGTCTGATAAAGTCCCACTGAACTGGACTACAATCTACAGGAAATATCTTTAAGTGAAGCCTTTTGGTTCTCTAACAAATCTCTAATGTATTCTTTAATAGGAGCTCTACCGAAACCTGAGTAATTTAATCGGGGGATATGCAGCATTATCTTACAAGAACGCATAAATATTTCTTTATTTAGGATACAGACAATTCAAGATCACCAATATAAAATATTCAATACCAGAATGTGAAATTTCTGAAATTAACAGACAGAGAAGTACTTGCAGCAAGCTATGAAAGCAGAATGCTTTTAGACTGCAATGACTTATGAGTTTGTTTTCACAATTTAAAGGCATTCTTAAAGCTCAAAAACTACTTGAGGTCAAGAAAGTCCAAGCTTCGTAATTTCACTGCACGCAAACAACATTCTTGGGAGCATAACATTCTTGGAAAGGGGGTACTGAGAAAGATCTATGACAGTTTAAAACAAGAGAGAAGAAACCCATGCTTCTCCCTTTACACCACTTGAACTGTGATTTTGAAACACTTCAAGTATTTAAAATGTTAAACAATAGACTGATCCATTCTTTTTGAGAGATCCCTGATCTCAAGTTCCTATTCATTTCCAAGGAGCAATGTTGCACATTTCCTAGTGATTCCAGAATTAAGAGATTGTGTAGCATTTGGGAGAGAAAGCAGGAGGAAAATCCGAGGTTTCTTAATGCTTTGTCTTTGCATGCAAACCCAGCTTAGAAAAATAAATGATAAATCCCAAATCTAGAGTATGTATCTCTATGGCATTTGTCTGGTATCACAGCAAGCTTATACCCCAAACTGCAGAAGAGAAATCTCGCCTTATTCTTGATTCCCATCTGCTGAATGAATTACTGTTTTAAGCACGAAGCAAAATGTCAGTAAAACCAGCAAGCACTAACAAGAGCCTCAAAGATCTGTATTTTTCAGTCTTTTCAGGAAGTACATTTCCTTTATTCAGCTCAAAACACCTCACACTTCCTTTAAGCAGCTTAAAAGCACATTACCCCTTTTTGTAGTCTTTTTTCCTTATGCTTTCCAGCAGCAGGAGAGGCCATTTAGACCTAATAAGGCACCAATAACAGCATATAAGAAAGGGCAACAAGGTGGGGATAACTCCACAAAACCAGCAGCAGAATACATTAAACAGGGCTACATAATTAGATACTGAAACAATTTTGTTACCTACACTCTTTGTTTTTGAGAAGGAAAAAAACCAAAATCACAAGCAGGCCAAAACAGATCAGCACTACATTTTCATGATGACCATTTAGGTAAGATTTTGAGGAGAAACAAATAAGTTCATAAAAAGCTTGCTTTCTTTGACCAAATTAGCAGGTATTTCCTCTTCGTGAATTCAACCCATTCAGTTAAAAATAGAGCCATATTCCTCTGAACTAGGCACCTTCCTTCCTGGATTAGAAAATATCTAGCTGTGGTTTGTAACTGTTCACAATCTTTACTATTACTGAAGAACTGAGTCATAGAAATGATTCAGATCAGAGCTGGAAACATCAGTGAGATCGCATGCTGTGTGAAGGTCTGCGTACTTACAGCACAATACTATAGACAAAGTGAAGTCTGCAGCACTCTGATAATCCATTAACAATTGTGGTATCATACATAGATTAGTCATGGAAAACAGTGCCTGTGCATCCCACTGACCTCCCAAAAGACTCCTCAACCTTCTGTCAAATAGGAAAAGCAGGATTTGAAGTGCAGAAGAGGGGAGTGAGAAGACCCATCAGGTGCTGCAGTAGCTCTGGGCTCAGGGGCAGGGTATCTGACAGGTGGGCTGGCACAGGAACCAGGTCTGACCACCGGCGTATTTTTCCACCTCTTCCACCTTCATTTCCCTTTCAACAACTCAGGTTTTGGTTTCTTGAGGAACTCGGTGAGAGCAGCACAGCCCCACAGCTCCCACCTGGGAGATGGACCATCACTCCCTACCGGCCTCGCACCCGGACTTTGAGTAATTAAATACCTAACGTCCACATACACAAGCGTTTATCCAAGAACCTCAACCACCTCCCTGTCAACAAAACCCCCCGGGGGTATGAGCAGCAGCATCTTCAACCCGCCCTGAAAGTCCCCAAGGATGCTCCATGGAGGGAGAGGAGCCGGCGGTGCCTCCCCCGGCCAGGCGCGGCCGCGGAGCTACAGGTCGGGGCCGTGACACACGGCCGGATGCGTGAACCTTCACCCATTTAACGGAGGGGAATAAAATATTAAATAAAGACACACACAGCCCCCCCGCCATACCCCTTCCCCACACGCCGGCGGGACAGCCCTGCCCTCCCCGCCCGGCACCGGGGATGCCGCGGGCCCCGGGGCAGGGTGGACCGACCCCTCAGCACCGGCCACAAGTAAAATCGGGCGGGGGGACAGGGAAATCCCCGGTATCCCCGTCCCTGCCCTCACACGACCCTGGGCTCAGCCCTAAGGCGGCCGTGAGGGGAGCGCGGCGGCGGCGGCCGGGGGCTCCCATCCCTCAGAGCGGTGCGGCCCCGCCGCCAAGGGAAGGGGGGGGATCGCCACC
>VXBW01003451.1:109968-124815 GCA_013400375.1 Thinocorus orbignyianus | reverse complement strand
TGAAGTATGACCAGACTTCCTGGACGGCTATTCTTCTGCCACTTCCCTCCCTCACAAACAGCCAAGCATCCACACTTTGTTCTTATCCTGCTGATTTACTGTACTGTTAAATATTTTCTCATAGTACTGATTCTTATTTGCTTAATTCATCTCTGTATCATCTAACTGCTGTGTATGGCCCGCATTCTAAAAGGCCTGCTATTATAAATCTGACTTTATATGGTACTTGAAGATGCAGCTAGGCACAAAATTGCCTCCTCATCAGCCAGAGCAGTTCAGCAGTTCAGTAGTTTCTGTGACACTCTGCCGCTCACTCAAACTTGTTTGCAGGCTCCATCATGAGGTTACTCCCTAAAAGTATCAGACAGGGTTGCAGCTTCCATTAGGCCTCTCACTATGAGGCAACTCCCAAGAGGTAAACTAATGCAAATTGCATTAAACTACATAGAATTTAACTACAGCTGACAACTATTATTTTTTGACAGGGAAGAACTAGTTTTCATAACTACCATGTGATCTGGGCAGATGCTCATTTGAAATAGCATTATAAATAGCATAGTTACAACTAACTTAGATTTAGTGACATTCATCTTACTCCGGGGAGTTGAAAAAAGTGGTGAATTAGTTGACTACTGCTCATTCTGCATTCAAACACTGATTGCAGTTTCTCATTTGGACTACCAGACTTCAGGAAATCACAGAAAACTACCACAGGGCCTCCTCATAAATTTACTGTCTATTCAGCATTCCCTGAGATAAATACTTCATGAACAGCAACCAGACTAAGCCTGGTACTATTTATACCATTAATTCAGAGAAAATTTAAAATATCTGCTC
Source organism: Thinocorus orbignyianus (assembly GCA_013400375.1). Taxonomy (NCBI): domain Eukaryota; kingdom Metazoa; phylum Chordata; class Aves; order Ciconiiformes; family Thinocoridae; genus Thinocorus; species Thinocorus orbignyianus. Next base: position 123,978 of record VXBW01003451.1, on the reverse strand, counting down.
TTAAAATTGCAGCTGTTAAATACAGAAACTTCCTTTATTACTCCATTACTTACGGGCTTGCACTATCACAATGTACATGTGACAATATAACAATACAAATATAAATGTAGACTTTTATTTGATGCTGTGAAACTGCATTTTTCAGGTATTCCTTTTCAGAAAGGAGAAAAATATGANCCCCAGCTCTCTCAGCCTGTGACATGAAGTCACCAGCCAGGGAAGGAAAGGAACACTGAGGATCAACAGGATGCCTGATCTCTACAAGGCACCTTGGGATGATATGTCAATTACAACATAGCACAGGTCTGTCACAGAGGAAAAAACAGAACTCCCCAGAACAACTGTTTGCCCTCATCAAAGAAACTGCTAGATAAGGTAGCATTTAATCATCGAACAGAGGAAGAACTCTGAAGGACTCATGTGAAAAGAGAGGTAATAAATTGCAAATTAAAACAAATTAAGTCATTAAAACAAGTTACTCCATCATTGGCTGAAAAGAGATGCATGTCATAATTGTTAAACTATTTTCTATCAAGATACACTGTGGGGTTTGCTTTGGCACCATTATTTCTAGGATTTAATTCTGGATGACACACATACTTCTGTCCGCTGAAGAGATTGTATTTAAAATGATACAGCACTCTGTGTCACAGTGGCCTTGTAAAAAAGGTATGCACAATTTGCAGACATTGAGGATGATTACGCTAGTTGTTTTTGTTTTTTTTTAATTGGAATTTCTATTTTTGTTTTTTTTTAAACTCAGTAGAAAAGGCAGTAATACAATTAATGTACTTAAAGAAGGAATGTCACCAAGAAATGCATTAATTCTTATATTTAAGGCAATAAGAGCAGTTACATCGTGTCACTCACTTTGCAAGAGACATACACCAGCTGGTTGTACTGAAAAAGGTTACAAATGCGGTAACACCGAAAGCCAGCTTATCCCTACAGATGTGGTTATAGCCTGATACGTAAGTCCCCTTACTTTACAGAAAATGGCATGTTCCAAGAGACCCTAAGTAACAAGTTGGTCAGAAAGAGGCAGATAAACCTCTATAAATCCAGATGATGTACAGAACTTTGAAAATACCAACCTGAGAAAAAAATGGTAATTATTCTATGAGCTATGATTTTCTCACTCCAACTTATAATTTATGAGAAGCCTGGCATGTTCTTGATATAGAGAGAATAGAGATTTATGTTACATTCTATCTTAACCAAAAAGCTGAAAGATTCTAGCTTGAAAATTCTGCTTGAAATTCTGAAAGTCTGAAGAATTGTTTCAAATGCCATTCAGATGTAGTTCAAAAGTTTAAGAACTAGTTAGTTTTCCCCTTCTGCTTAGAATATTCCTAATATGAAGAATCAGAGTTCACCTCTTCCAAAGCATTCAAATTTGTCTTGAAATCTAATGCTGACATGATTTGCCTTTTCAATTAAACTGTCTGCATCAGCCGTAACACTTATGGACAGGCTTGTTTTTGACTGAAATCTGATCTTCGATTCCTTATTCAGCTCCTTCAGTCTGTCCACTCAGCATTTTTACAAAATTTGCTTTGTGCCTGCACACTGCACAACCGCAACATTTGCAATCAAGACACTAAGTCAACTTACAGTAAATGTAAAGGCAGGCCTCGAAGTTGGACCAGAGATGAAGGTTCAATAACATGCGGAAAGTGTCGCCCGTTTTAGGTAGCTGTCTTTTGGAGACAACAACTAACAGCAAAATAATCAGGCAATCTCTGTGTACTCTGAGAAAACTGAAGTCTTATTGCATTCATTTTTAGAATTTCAAAACAGGCATAAACTAACACAGTTGTACAGTGAAGGGTCAAGGAGGCTTTAAGTCCCTCTAACTTTGACTAATGAGAAACTACCAAGTCACAGGACACAGCCACAGAATTATACCGCCTATAGATCCCTCTCTACTGTGTTTGCATTTGTCTTGCCAGAAGATTTTCTTTGCTCTAAAACTCCAGAGATTTAGGATCATCATTGTTTCCACAAGGACCAATAGGCAAACAGTGAACATGACTAGTAAGTCACAGACACCCAGTTAAACTTGGAAGAGAAGGGCGTCCCCCCATTTTCTAATACAGCACTGGGTAAGACACAGTGTATGGGTAGGACCCACTTTACATGTGATCAATATAAATTCACGTACATCACACATACACTGATTACATTCTGGCCACAGGACAGGTTTTTCCTCCTATACGAGGAAAGGTCTGAAGAATTAAGTAGTCCAATATGCAAACGCTATTTTGTCAAACTCAATCAAAAAATCCTTCATATTTAATATACTGAAATAAAAGGAAAAGAAAATTGACATTTGAAGTCTCTGCTAAAAATTCAGCTCTATTTTCCCACTCCTTTTTAAAGATCTAAGTTGCTACATAAATACTAAGAAACTTCTCCATCCTCCAACTAATCTTCCAAACTTGACAATTCCATTTTTTAATCAGGAGAGAAAAAAGGAGTATAACACAGAAATAGCACTTGGGGTTTTTTTGTTTGTTTCCCTCTTTAAGTCCTATGATTTACCCATACTACCTGAGAGGAAGAGAACATCTAATTCACATGAGCTAGTAGAGGCAGACATTAATATAAAAATCATCATGATTCATAGAACATTGCAACTCTAATAAAGATTCTCAGCTCTGACACCTCAGTTAATCTACAAATACACACCATACAGCAAGTCATATGGGAATATCACTTATCTTGTGACATTTGTTAAAAACTTTTAAAAAAAAATCAAGCCAAGCTTTCTAGCATTTTCACGCAAATAACTCACGTATTAGAGAGAAGTCTAGTTTTTGCTTTCATTCCAGACATGATATGAATTAATTTTGGTCAGGCACAGAACTTGGGAGTATTACTTATTTTTCTATAACTTGTATTCACACTCATTATTATATGAAAAATGACCCATGGGGTTTCTGAACTGTAAAAGGTCCACCATGATTAAGTCTAATCGTCATTGAAGACCTTGCATTTCACCATACAAGAACGTACATGTGCTCACTGCAACGAGTGCCACGCATCTAAACAATCCCAACCAAAATCTCTACATAATACTATTTACTCTGAAAATTGGTTCCAAGCTAGTTGCTAAAGATGGCTGCAGAAACTATGCAAGACAAACAGACATTCCAGGTATGCATCTAAGATGTTTTCACTGCCCCTTTACTGCAATTTTTGGGGGGTAAAAAAGAGGAATATTGACATAAGCTGGCAATATTTGGGTTGAGGTATATGAAAGACACAGGAAATTTTTTATGAAGTCAAACATTGACAGCATCACATATAGATAAATTCAAACTTGTGTAACATGTGTAACCCATGTATAAACTGCAACGCGGACACAACAGAGAATGAACAACCTGCCCATGCCCCTGCAAAGTGCTCTCTTTCTAACTAGCCTGCATGGAGTTCACTACTGTCCTAAGCTGCCCAGAATGCAGAGTTGTTATTTTGGGAGTGTGTCACTGCTCTCACACAGACACACAGAAGACTGCTCAGTTCCATAAGCTCCTATGTGCGCCTTGGGAGCATGCTTTGCTGCAAAATACCATGCATTTTTATTTGCTAAACACTGTTAAACTGCTTAAACCTGGAAATAAATACAGAAATTACAAATCACCTTTCTTCTGTTGGTAGCAAACTATATTTTCTCTGTGCCTTTTGTCTCATCAATAGTGTAAAAGCAATGGCACAATGCCAGTAGTTCCAGTGATTATGTATACTCAGCCCCACTTACAAAACTGGAAGTCCGTGTCTGTTGTGCCATTGAAGTCAACACAAGCATTTACATGGATAAGAATCTAATTTCCACTCTTAACTAATGAGCCTGAGTTGCACGAGGTAGCTATTTATTAGCTATTTAGATTAGTCTAGAAAACTGAAGAGAAAGCTCCTTATCCCTACTGTATAAAGGTCCTGTTTGAATTACTGGTTTTTATATTGGGAAGCAAAAGTTACATAATTTATCACGTTTTCACTGTTCTTGTACATGATGTTTATGATATGAAAATAATTTTTGCTTTATGAAGTGATGTTTTCCTTGAAACCCAACTGCTACATTTAACTCACCCAACTTCTTAAACTACATTAGGGTCCTCGCATAAACAGAAATAAGATCTTTAAGTATTCTTTTTCAGTTTTCTTCTATCTTACTTCTCATTAAGTAGGCTTTCCTACAAAATAACAGATGTAAAACTGATAATTTTCAAAATTAAAACAAAATGCTTCTAGTAGAATAAAATAAATAGCTTATAAAAAAGGAATAAGTGCACTCACTGGAATCCAACTAAGAGCTTTAAACACGTTTCAAAAGCTTCAGGACTGGACCATGAAAGGGGACAGTTAATAAAAAAGCATATATATTATATGCATTATTTATTAGTGGTCAGTTCCTCTGGAGAGGCTAATTGTTTTGGGTGATGAAAGGAAATCAGAAAAATTTTGTAATGTATTCCTGTAGCGTTTGTTTACATGAACATTTATCAATCCTTAGTTACAGTGATGCATCGAATAAAAATTGATAAACAGTAGGCAAGGAAGGTAACTCAGTAAAATATTGTTCAAGGTACCAATAATTTCAAAATAACTGTATTATATACTAAAATAAAAAAAAAATAAAAAAAGGAGAGATAAAACAGACTAAAAGAAGGAAATTGAGTATGATTGTTGTGCGATCTGGACAGTGTTACCACCAAATACGTATAGTCCCTGCATACTTCTAAGTGCCCACCTGTAAATAAGAGGTGCCATTGGTGCAGTTGTAAAACATTACATGTTATAGTCTCACATCCATAAAAATCCAAGGCCTTCTTTTAAACAAACAGCAGACATCTCAGGAGTCAACAAAATCACTCTCCAAGGATGCCAGTGGAGCAGTCCGCAGTTCCAACAGTTTAACATAAATCATTTGTTAATTGAAAATGCTGTGAAAACTTGTTTTGGAAAGGAAACCTAATTGCATGTCACTCACACTCTTCCTTCAAATACAGCGCTTGTAAATTATTTAATCATCCCTACTATAAATATTTCAAATGCTTGTTATCACCCGCTTTATTTTCCCCTACATTCATGCAAGAGTTCTCTGTACCTGTATCTCTCATTATTCTATTTAGAGTATAAATAACTTCTTCAAAAAGGTAACATTCACATGCTAGATACAAAAATCCCTGCTATCTTCCATTTATGTATTCCACAGTGATAACAACAGCATTGAACAGTGCTGGTATTGCTGTGAGATCCCTTTCCAAATATAGAAATATTTTATATATTCTAACGCTGATAGAAACAATACACTATTTGTGCTTCTTTATTCAAGTACATTGGAAACTCGTTGCAATGGCCAACAAAAGCACTATGTAAAACAGCAGTCACCATTTTCTTTGGACTTTTTAAGTGGTTTAGGTTCTTAAAGAACCAATTCCTTTTAGCATCTTCACCTCCAAACATCTCAACTTCTACTGGAAGTAAAGAAAGTAATATTTAGTATCAGATGTTCGTATACCATTGCATGAACACAATTAGGATCCTACAATTTCCAGCTACACGCTCTTGTTAAATAAGAGTATACTGAAAATACAGTTTTGTGACTGAGATACACATCTAGAACACATGCCTAGAAAGAATTTGAGATTTTTTTCTTAAAAGGTAGATCATAGAATTCCACAGCCTCAAGGATAACCATGACTCAAACATAAAAAAAACCCACCCAAACATTTCCACTCTCCTTCTAAGGACAGTAGAGGCCATTAGCTTCCACAAAATCTTCTGGCTATAAAGAAAACAAGGGTGTCAGGAGAGACGAACGCAAGGGTCCTGTGCTTCAAGCATCGGAGCTCTACAGCCACAAATGCACCTGGCCCAGAGACGAAGAACACTTTGCATCACTCTTGACAGTTCTCTTTCCAAATACAGAAATGGTACCAGCAGCTCCTAAAGCTTTCTACAGGCTCCACCAGCTCAGGCTGACCGGATAAAGGGTCTCTAATGGAACTGGCAAAGACAGTTTAAGAACTGTTACAAAAACAGGACAGAAGAACAACTCTAAACTTTGTTAAAAAGGATGACAGTAACAACTATGTTCCATATGAAGTTTTATGCAGTACTACTAAAGTAATCTCTCTCTAATTTTTAAGTACCTTGAAGTCAACAAATACATGCATATTTTCTCACAAAGCATTTCTAGAAACAAACTCATAGGACTAGAGGAAACATTCTAAATCTACTTATACTCAGTCATGCTACCAATTAATTAAAACCAATATTGTCACCAAAAAGACATGGCATGATATACAATAAAGAAGTCTTGGCATGATTGCACTGGCCAGAACTGATAAACAGAGATCTTGTAAGTACATTCGTTTTCTCTGGGGGCAACTGGCAATCACAAACTCTGGGGCACTGTGCTGGAAAAGAGAGAAGCAAACACCCCGTGTCTTTTTATGAAAGATAAACATTCCCTAAAGAAATTACCCAGTTAGCTTCCTCTTTTACATTATGATGTTCTCAGTTTCTTAAGTATTCCTTCCTTTCAGCTTCTGACTGATTCCCTCATATTCTTACACTGAGCTTCATTGTACGGAATTTAGGGGCTTGATTCTGTTTTCTTTTAATTCTTGTGAAGCTTGAAAATCCTGTCTAACTCACTTTAGGATAATCTTTCTCATTCTTTGTAACATTATTATTCACTTCTATGATCCTTAACAAAAATTCCATTACTTGTTCCAAGTTTAATATAAAGAAAATACATTTTCCAGGTTTTTACAGCACAAATACTATCAAGACTTAAGAACATATTATGCCCATATATGACGTAAGTATTTTCTTCATAAATATATGAGGTTAACACAAAAAAAAATTGGAAGTAATATTAATTGCTACCTATTTTTCACTAACATATCAGCAACTAGAAGAAGTTAAAAAATAACGCCTCTCATCCTCAAGCCCACACTTCTCTGTCTCTGTTGTGCACACAAAAATTGGTTTGTTCAACTTACTTCACTTTCTTCTTTGGACAAGATGAAACATGACTGGGCAAATAAGATTCAGTGGTTACCAGGACAGACAATCTGCAGTATAAATGCTAAAACTCCTTAGGATAACTAAAAATTCCCCTAACATTTCTTTATTTTTACAACACCAGGCTTTTCAGCCTGGTACCATAGCCAAATTCTAATTGGAGCAATTAGAGTCTACTTAAATTCTCCATCTAAATCAGCAGGAAATGGCTTTCTTCCATTCTGAACAAATGAGTGTTACTGGTATGTCCTGTTAAACCTCTGCAAAAATTTAAAAGTGTCTCAAAACAATTCTATAACTTGGAATACTGCTATGCTATCATTCTGGAAATATGCCCAAATCAGAGCACAGCCTTGGAGAGGCCCAAGGCTGTACTTGTTTCAGGGACATAATTACAACATGATTAGTATCCCTTTGGTACTAAAGGGAGAAAGTTCTACATTCCACAGAAGAATCAACTGTAAATAAGCTCCAGACAGAAGATAAAGCCTTGCAAATCCATCCAGCACATTCTTCTAACCACCATCTCTATATCTGTTGCTTCAAATGAGGGAAAGTGCCACAAGGTGCTGGCATTTCATTAAGCCCTGTTAAGGATCTCAGCACCTTTTCTATTGACATGCAGAAGAAATGATTAGTAAATACACGCTTTCTTACTACTGTATTTTAATAGGTGTCATCATTACCTTAAAAATGTTTATGTCCCAGATCAAAAGCTATCCACCCACCAACTCCAACACAAGTGCTTTGGCTAGTCTCTCATCCCTCTCTCATCCCCCCAACCAGATTTCATTTTGATTGCAGTAACCACAATTCAAACAGATAAATCTTCTTCACATTTCTGTCATTGCCGAAATTAATGCAAGTCTTTCATACAAAAAGAAAAGCTATGAGAAGGAAATACCAGAGGGAATTGATAAGAAGTGTACCTATGTCCTTAAAATATACTTGATACAGGAGTAATCCTTACACTACTGCAAAACAAGCAATGTGAAATATTTGTATAACTACTTACAAGCATATTGTGTCTTGTTAAGAGTCTTCACTTCTGGACCAAATGGAGGTGAATTATACCAAATTAATATATCATTAAATCTAAATATTTATTTGTTAAATATGACTACCATCAGTATTAACACAGAATTTAATCAAATACATAAAAAATGCTTTGTAACAGCTACCACAGATTCAAGTATGTAAGGTGAATTTACATGAATTAAAATAAAAAGAAGTAACTCAGGTCATAATTCACCGATATACAGTATCTACGGCTCTCCTCAAAAAATTTATGTTTGGCTTGTATCACATGTAAATTACAGAAGAGTGTAATACTCAAAAACTAACAATGTTAATGAAAAATATTCAGCAATTAACTACCGTTATTTATTTTCCTATAAAAATACCAGAAAAGTATGAAAAATTCCCAGCAAAGGTAACCAACAGCTACATCTTCCACCTGATGATTATTCACTGAAATACCAGATGTGAGCTGGGCAGTCCTGGGCCACCCCTAGTCTCAGAAGATGCTAACCTTATTGCAAGCAATTTTGACAGATGTCTCTTTCGACAGTCTCTCTTAAGAAAGAAGAAAACAACTAAGCAAGCAAAGGTAGAAAAACAAACCATACCTAAAGGCAGGCCTGAGAGACAGTGGAAAGCCACCAGATTAAAGCCAGTATTTTGGTGCATTTTATGTTATACAAAGTTCACAGGACTTTAGATTACAGAACTGCAACTCATATAAGTATTAAAGAAAAACTTGTTTCCTTCAGGGTCAAAAATAAAGACACTTGTGTTTTAAATAAGTTACTTCAGCGGCAAAATATGATAACAAAAGAGAGACAGTCTCACCGTACATCTGGAAACAAAACAAAAGAATTATTCAATGGAGCTTTCCATTTCTCCTCTCCCAGTTCTGCCCCCATGCATACCAGCCACAGCCTGATGTACATGCAAGAAAAAGGAATCGCAGAGTTCTCATAACAGCAACACCTGCCTTCCTTGGGGCTCACAGGATCATACTGTGATCACCAATCGATCAACAGGAAATCAGGAAAGCACAGCTGCTTCCTGATTCCCTTCGCAGGAAAGAAACAAACCGAGTTCACGAGCAGCAGTGAGGGGAGGCTCTAGACCCCAAAGGCCTCTGGCATCCATGCTGACACAAAATCTTCCCAGTTATAAATTAACTGTTTAGACTGAAAACCCACAAGTCTCATATTTCTGCTGCTCTGCTTATTCTCAACCAAATCTATTCTAGACTGTTTTGTAACTATTGTCTTAAGTTCAGACGAACTTAAATCACACCAGTCTGCAAGTTACCTTTCTGTCTGAAATTTTTCTTTGGGGCTTTTTAACTCTGGTTTCCAGCAACTCCACTTTATTGTGACAGTTGTAGCATTATTCAAATACATATAAATAAAAAAATCACATCTTGCTAGGAATTAAAACTATCAACCACCAAACAAAGCAACTTCTGACAACAAGTTGAAGTAAAATTAGCTGTTTCCACACATTGTTTTCCTTTTAGCATTCTAGACAATTTTACAGAACTAAAGCAAGAATTTCACTAAACAAGATGCCCACTACCCTTTGGAGAGATCCAATGAAAATAATTATATTCAGTGTTGAGAATCCATAAATGACAGACATACAAGCAACTATATAAAAAAATTTTTAAAAAAACCCCTATCTCATTGGCATATGACAGACAAGTTAAAGAAACAATCCAGTTGCTTTTTTCCAAAATTATTCATATGCATAATAGACTGCATTTTAAAGATTTCTATGCACAAAGCCCTATCAAGGTATGACCACCTTTGATGGAGCACAACAAAAATACAGGCACACAGCATACCATAGCACAGGGGTATTAAAAACAAATAAGTATTTTATATTATGCTGCTAATAACCCCGTCTTTTCTTCACAAACTACCTCCACTACTGAAATCCTTTCCCTGTTCTGTGGAACATACAGATTGTTTCCAAAAATGCACAGTTTTACCACTTAAGAGATGTTATGAATCCTCCTGAAATTTCTCAATTAGTAAATGCTACTGTTTTCCCACACTGCTATGCTATATAAATGTGCTGAGTATTTAGTTACTTTCTCCTACAAGATCTCATTTATTCTGTAAACATGAATAAACGAAGGAGCCAGCTACAACTAGACACTAATCTATACTTTGAACATTACTACGTTCAGGAATCCATACAGCACTCACTACTGAGACAAAAGATGATTATACCAGAAACTGGAACAGTAGTATGTAAAGGACTCTCTGTTCATGTGAGCCTAATAAAATTACTCAACAAAAATTACTCAACAAAAGAGATGTCAAAGGATGCCAGCCTTCCACTAATCAAGCAATAAATCAGACATTGAATATTTGATCTATTTCCATGATAGCTCACTTGACCCATGTGGTGAAACTTTCTTTGATGCAACTAAATAATTTTCCAGTTCACCACAAGTAGGCAAGACGATGGCCAGCACGCTCAGTTCAAAGGTATATACATATTTTATAGAAAGTGACATTTCTAACAGACCATGGAACCAAGGGAAAAGTTTTCCCAAATTTTAATGGAGGCTTATACCAAAATTATTGTCAATCCACAACCTACTTGGTTCAGTTCTTATTTGCAAAACAGAACTCAAATAAGTTCTGGCATGAGTTACAGGAAAAAAATAGGTATATAAGGTGATCCACCATTATTTAGCTATATTGATAAATGTGTTTTTTAAGCAAAATCCTCTATGATGTTCTAACAAATGCAAAATTCCCTGAATTATTAGAAAGAATAATTTGGAGATACCACCCCCCAAAAAATTGTAATCACAAAAGGTTAGGCTAACTCTAAAAATCAGTTATGTCATTGCTTAAGAAGTTCCTTTCACTCATTTTGAGTAGTCTAAATTTATGTTTGCAAGTTCACAAGATGAAAGAGAAAAGAATTTATAGGAAGAATAAAACCAGACTGAACACCTTAGTCAAAACTGAAGAAGAATTTACAAGAAACTATTGAGACACCTGGGAATTTGTTTTTTAGTGTTAGGCTTATATTTGTGTAACAGGACTTACAAGTTTTTATCTCTTACCAAATGGTTCACAACAACATAAGGCCTTTTCTACAAAATTTCTACCATTGTTGGTAAAAAACATCATACAAAATCCACTGCCATAAAATATTAAATCCAGCAGGTTTTGGAGAATGAACATCAAACCATTAAATGTTTAACTAGCGATAGGTATTTGTCAACTGAGTAGCCAAGTCAGGCTGTCAGCGGTTTTCTTGCATTTAACACAGACAGAAAAAACAATCTGTATTCACTCTGACAAACAAGTCTGGCACATGTTTAGATTTAGAATAAAAACAAAACAAAACAACAAACAAAAAACCAAGAAGTCCTCAGTTACCACAGCTTATTTTCTTAGAACAGTTTTGCCATAATTGCTCTGTCCAGACTCAAGCTCACCTCTATCTCCTCTTCTACACATACATTAGGAAACATATCATATAAAATATCTATATAAAATATTTTTATATGGTTCTTTAATTATGTGAAAACAAAAAACAATAGACAACGTATACTAATTGATCATGAATTTCCTTTGAGATTCACAACTATACTTTTTTTTTAAATCCTAGTACTTTTAAATTAAAACAATTATTTGCATTTGTTGAATAATGATTAGAAAAAACACAAACCCCTGCATTTCAAACAACAGTCATACTTCACCTGCAAATTCAATCACAAAAAGCACACTTAATAATTAAAGAGGGATAAAATACTTACATTATCGTCCTCCTCTGTGTCATCATCTTCATCATCATCATCACCATCCTTGAACCCAGGTGGAAGTGGTGGCCCAATGAATTCATCATCTTCATCACCACCACCATCCTTGAACCCAGGTGGAAGTGGTGGCCCAATGAATTCATCATCTTCATCATCATCACCAGTATCCCCTGTTGGACCTTGAGCAGATGCCCGGGATTGCATGGAAGGACCAGTTAACTCTTCCTCTGAGCTATCCTCACTTTCACTAGAGGTTTTGACCCTGCATGGAAAAATTAAAAAAATTACTGTTTCAAGAACATCAGCACCTTCACAAGAACTCCAGATAAGAGATGTTGAGCGCTGTTGTAAATTTTTAAGCACTGAAACTAGCAGCAAAACATAAACTAATTTTCATTAACAGAATGAAGGTCCACCATCACCTTGAAAGTATAAACAAAGCTTTAAAAAAAAGGAATACTACAGTGACAGACAGTTCAAAAAACTGGGCAAAATAAAGCAATGAAAAAGTTAGATGAGTTGTAAAATCGACCATACATGACTAGCATGGATTTCAGTACTTCTTCAAAGCCAACAGAATATATTGTTACAGAGCAATTTCAAGATGCTGCTTCAAGATGCTCTGTGCCTCTCTTGGCTGGGTGGAACTCAAAACCGTAATCGCTCAGGCTCACAATGAGAGTGAGAACACACTTACAACGCTGGTAAAGAATAACAAGGAATCAGGCACTTTTGACCAAATATTTGATGCTGTCACAAATCTAGATTATAAAAATTACATTAAATTATCGTTTCACTGTTTTCCAAATCAATTGTGCGAACACACTATTTTTGGTATTGGAAAAATTCTGAGAAATAGAGCTATTTAGTCAATCTTCATTCAATTTATTCAAAATAGACGTGCTCCCTCTGCTGGTAGTTATCAAGGCGGTGGTATTCTAACTGGCAGAAGGTGTGAAAGTGATAAGCAGAAAACGTTGCCTTTTGACTAGATACAAAGTACCGTTACAGCGATATCTTGCAGTGGAAATCAGGCCTTCCTTTCAGATTCAGGGAGATAAACTCAAATTGCCAGACTTCATTTGGGAACTTACATTTTAAGAGCGTGTTTGTGAGCTTTTAAGCAAGTAGACTGCAAAAGATAATTTAAAAAAGCCAAAAACAGGATTACAGAGGCATTGGGGTTTTTTTAAGCTTAGCTTATCACTTGGAAAATGTAATAAAAACACACAAGTTGAAGAACATAATAAAGGATTAAAAAAATATATTCTAAACCATGCAATTGTGACAGAGAACACATCCCAACTCAGCCCCCTGAACCATCTGCACACCAAGCATACAGGTTACACAGCAAATATTTGTGTTGGATAAGCAATTGCAATTCTATTTTAGAAATAAATCAAAACAAACTAAAACCAACATGAATTAGGTCCTCAGATGCTAGTGATGAGAAGGGTTTGCATGCCTGAATGCTTGTCTAATTTTTCCAACTATTTTTACTAGCCTAATAAAAGATATTACCTCTACTTACAAACTTTGCTTTGCATAGTGATGAGAGACATTTAAAGACCTAGATCAGGATATGATTATCCAATAAACCTAACTCAAAGCAAAAGATCTTTTACTCTATAACAACAGGACTATCAATATCTGTTTACCAAAAGCAAGCTTTTCCACCATGGGAGAAACAAGTTGTGACCTTCAATGTCCTTCAGATGAGGTATCCCCAACACTATTGACTTTACAATACTATGCACAAAAGAGTTGCCTTTCAATAGCCAAGATGCATTCCCAGACTACCAAACCAGGTATCTTCCCCAGCAGCCAAACTATTTCATTAGTTTTGGAATGGAAACAAATAGACATTGTAGCTGCCAGCGAGAATACACACAACGTAACTATTCAAGGAGCCATTTCCAATCCTGGAGTCCCAGATTTTCTGATCTTTCCACAGGCACTCAAGAACAATACTTGGCTTCTTTCTAATTTCTTATTCTTACCATTTCCTTATTTGCTAAGAAGGATAAATTGATGAAATCAAGCATTTCAGTATTTTGAGAGGCAGTGTATCACTCTGCATGTGAAACAGACAAACCTGCCTATTTTTCACTACGCTCCAAGCGTAGTAGGGACAGCCAAGCACTCCACCTACAGCTACTTGTCTCCTC
>VXBW01003451.1:69191-104268 GCA_013400375.1 Thinocorus orbignyianus | reverse complement strand
ATCTCCAGGGGAGGGGCCTCAACCAGCTGGGCAACCTGTTCCAGTGTTCCACCACACTCAGAGTAAAGAAATTTTTCCTAATATCCAGTCTAAATCTGCTTTTCTCCAACTTAAAGCCATTGCCATTGTCATCTAAAGGACAGCTGATGAAGATACAACCACCTGATGAAGTAAACAACCACCAGAGTGCTTGCAATTACTAACAATGGACAGCAGAAGGGGGCAAAAGAGTATGGGATAACTTGTAGTCTAATCAGCTAATCAAAGGTGTGTTTAGGATAATGACTTCTTGCAGTATGAGTGTTTTACAAGGCAAAAAGGTGTAAATTCAATCTCTAATAGGTTAAGTGGCTGAGAAGAACGTAGGCTCTAACTTCTCAACCAATGAAAGGGGAGATAGAAACATAAGCGGCCAAGATAAGGTGTAGATATAAACGTAAAAACTGAAAGAAAAATTGTGCAACTGCCTGGATATGCACCCAATTCAGCACTGTTTTGTAATTTTTTTAATAAATCCCTTTTATACTTTGTTTTACCCTTTGCTTCAATGACTTTATTCTCTTTTAAATTCTATGTGCAAGCTGGCGTTTCTTACAGCACCACATGGCCTTCTGTTCTCCAAGCTGAACAAGTCAAGTGACCTTAGCTGCTCCACATAACTTGCCCTCAAGGCCTTTCACCATGATGGTCACCCTCCCCTGTACACACTCAGATAGTTTGATGGTTTTCTTACACTGAGATGACGAAAACTGCGCACACAACTTGAGGTGGGTCCACACTCGTGTGGGGCAGTCACCTGGCCAGCTGTGCTGTGCTGGATGCTCCCCAGGGCACAGCTGGCCCTTTGGGTAGCCAGGGCACGCTGTTGACTCATTCAGCTTGTCCCAGTGGGGCTGCTCTCCAGGCCCTCACACCCCAGTTTGTACATACAACCAGGACTACCTTCAGACACAGAATCCCGCACTTGCTTCTGTTAAATGTTAGTTGGTGACTGCCCAGCTCTCTAGTCTCTTCAGATCTCTCCATAAAGCCCCTCTAACCTCGAAGGAGTCCACAGCTCCTCCCAGTTTAGTATCATTGGCAAACTTACTTATTGTACATTTGATTCCTGCATTTAGATCACTTGTGAAAACACTAAAGACTACTGGCCCTAAAATCGAGCCCTGGAAACCTCATTGGTGACCACCCACCAGCTTCTCAATCTTGAACAGATACGGGAGGATTTTCCTGCTTTGTCACTTTGTCATGTAATCCCTGCAGGGCTTGGGGTCCTTGTTGCCATGAGGGCCAACAGAATTCTGGGCTGCATAGGGGACAGTGTGGCCAGTACGTCAAGGGAGGTCATTCTCGCCCTCTGCTCTGCACTGGTGAGGCCACAACTGGAATCCTGCATCCAGTTCTGGGCTCCCCAGTTCAAGGGAGACACGGAACTACTGGAGAGAGTCCAGCGTAGGGCAACAGAGATGATGAAGGGACTGGAGCATCTCCCTGATGAGGAAAGGCTGAGAGAGCTGGAGCTCTTTAGCCTGCAGAAGAGAAGGCTGAGGGGAGACCTTATTAATGCTTGTAAGTATCTAAAGGGCGGGTTGAAGGAGGATGGAAATGGATGCTTTTCAGTGGTTTCCAGTGACAGGATGAGGGTCAATGGACACAAGGTGGTATATAGGAAGTTCCATCCAAATATGAGGAAAAACTTCTTTATGGTGAGGGTGACAGAGCCCTGGAACAGGCTGCCCAGGGAGGGTGTGCAGTCCTCTGGGCATCTTCACAACCCATCTGGATGCAGTCCTGAACAATGTGCTCTGGGCAATCCTGCTCTGGCCGGGTAGTTGGGCCAGACGATCTCTAAAGGTCCCTTNGCTGCTACCCGGACCTGTCCGAGCTGCTGGCCGTGCCCGCGCCCGGTGAGGAGCCCGCCGCGGCCCTTCTGCCTCAGCCGCCCCTCTACCCGGCGCCGCACTTCAGCCAGGCCGCGACCCCCTGGCTTTGGCGGTTGTCCACCCCCGGGCAGGCCCCGGTTCAGCGGGTGCTGCCCTGCCTCCTTAGGGAAGGCGAAAAGGCTGAGTCTGAGGCTTCTCAGGCCTGGCGGTGGGGCGGGAGTCGTGTAGTGGGCGCTGTGGTGCCTGGGAAGAAGTTGTGGTTGAGGGGTTTCTCCTTGATTGGGAGTGCTGCAGGAGAAGTGGGCTCGGGTTGGCTCCTCGGCACCGTCCTCCAGAAAATGGCATTTGTTTTCCACTCTGCCTTTTGGAAATCTCTTGCAGAATGCCTTTGGGGTCGCTAAATATCCAGCACCATCCCTCAGTTACAAGCAGCTTCTTTGAGTGACTTTTATTTGTATATAGTTGTAGTTATAATGTAAGGTATAACTCTCAAACTTTTGTTCTAAAAACATGAAGAGAGTGTTTCCTATTTGTGTCAACTGTAAGTGACTTGATTAATATGTATGCAGCAAGTGTCAAGATAGAAGCAAAGAGTATCTGTTTTCTGTTACACTTCAGCCATGCACATCGCATTGTGAAGTGTAACTGCTTTGGCAGTATCATGGATATATGTCATGTAAAATAATTAGTTTATATTGGTATTTTAACTTGACAGTGGGAGCACAGATCGGCTATTCTAGAGGCTTGTTGATATGGCATATTTAAAGCCTAGCCATGCAATGGAGCGCCTGGAGACTGTCACAGCCAAAGTACAGTAAAGTGGGGTCCAAATGAGTTATTTGAGTTTGCTTGCAAATCTATTTGCTCGTGTCTGATTTGAGGTTCAGATTTTTTTTATGGTTTTGCTTCTACAGAAACCTCTGTTCACCTGTATCTTGTGACTAGTGGTATTTGTATGCTTTAAGTCTCTACAGTATCAGCAATTTTTTCTACATAGTCTGAAGGCCTGTGTTCATCTAAAGTAAAATGGGGAATGCAATTAGTTTAATTTAGATTTCGCCGAGTAGGAAACAATCAGGTAAAGACAAAGAAAGAGAATATAAACCTTGTAAATTCCATTCTTCATAAGAAATCTAATATTTTATTTTTTCTTGATTGCAGGTAATCCTACTGTTTCTGGTATGTCAGATATGGATTATCCTTTGCAAGGACTGGGTTTGCTGTCGATTCCTAATCTTCCAGAGATCAGCTCAGTCCGCAGAGTCCCGCTTCCCCCAGAGCTAGTGGAGCAATTTGGACGTATCCTTATGACACTAATGTGTTACATTATGTATGTCATAATAATAGAAACAAACTTTTTCATAATTTTCTTCTCCAATCTTTCTGTCAGTTTCCCAGTAATGAGCTATGATAATGTTCATGTTCCCTCTTGTAAGGCTCCAAGTGGTAACAAGGCCCTTTTCTTGTGAAGTTGCTGGTGGAATTAGTTTCTGTATGAAAAACTGAATGTTTATGGTACGTAGTTTGTATGCTACTGCATATAAAGTAATAGTAATTTTTTAAAAATTCTCCAAAGGAGATTTTGCCTTTGGTAGCTGAAATGCGTTTAGTTCTTACATCAGTGGTGCTTCAGATATGCAATGCAATTGTATGATGGGAGTGTTTCCAGAAATCAGCAGAGCTTGGCTGACCATCGACAGTGACATTTTTATGTGGAACTATGAAGATGGGTAAGTAGAGAACACATTCCTGATGATATCTTGGTGTTAAACCAGAATCAAGCTATTCCAATAGTGGGAGATTTTTTACTGGTAGTGTAGAGGTGTGCTATTCCTTTTAGCTTGTCTTGGTTCAGTTTAGGTTTTACTAAAGCTTTTGAATCATAAATGCATAAGGATTTTTATGAGCTAGTGATATTACTGCCGAATCTAGAGAGGAAAGACAGGAAAACGTGTTTACTTAGGGTTGGATATATCCTACATTTTTTGCTGAATTTATGCTAGGGCTTTGCTTATGCCACAAACTAGAAAAAATTATTCCTATTGCCTGACTTTTAAAAGTAGATGTAGTTAGTACTTTGATGCATGTGCAGTTAATCAGAAGGTGCTGCAGAGAAGGTTGGGAATTCTTGCTTTAAATCATTTTCCTGGGGGGAAAAAGGTCATGCAAGTTCCTCCCTTTTTGTTTTAATCAGCATTACAGATGCTGCGTTGTGTAATTCAGAGTAGACTGTATGAATTAACAAAACCCAAAATTATACTGCAGTTGGCTTTTAGGTTTGAAACCTCACTATTGAGGCACCAAGCAGCTCAAATGATTACCTGTACAGTTTTGCTGTGAAACTTCTGCTGGACCTGCTTTCACCCAAAGCAAAAAATGTAGATGGCTTCAGAATATTACAATAAGTACTAATGATTTTTAAATACACAGAATCAGATGTTATTTATTTTGTTATTGTGTGATACTTTGTGACAAGTTTTATGAAGTGGGCGTTTCTTTTTCTTGTTTGTTAACAGGGGAGATCTGGCTTATTTTGATGGCCTTAGTGAAATTATTATTGCAGTGGGTCTTGTAAAACCAAAGCCAGGTAAGGAGTATATATGACAGTGACTAGAATTAGGCAGTTAAAAACCCCAAACACAGAAGGTTCATTTACATACCTGTATATGAAAATCTGTGGGGTTTGTGCGCATGTGTTTGCATACGCAAGATGCATGGGTTTGTTTCATTTTCAGAAACACTATGAAATTAATTACAAGCCAAAAGTAACATTTAGTTTAACAGTAATTTACACTGATAAGCTTGCTTTTTTTCCCCACACCGTACTCTAGCATTTGTACTTATTATAAATTTACACAATCAAGTCATATCTTCCTTGAGATCCTGGTTTCTAGCCCTCCCAATTCTTTTCATAGCGACTACTTAGATAACATTATTGCCAATTCTAGTTTGACTTCAGAATTGAATTTAAAAGAATCATGTTCACAAGAAAAATGTCATTTTAAAGATCCTGTATTTCATGAACTGGAAGCTGAGCTGCTGACTGGTACTCCTTTATGATTCTAGAGTTTGACACACCATTAGGTCTTAAATACAGCTATTCCATCTAATCAGTCTGTGTCTTCCCAGTGGATACATTGGATGCATTGTTGTGATTGAGGAGGTTGGCTGCAAACTAACGTTTTATTTTCTCCCCTTCTTTAGGTATCTTCCAGCCTCATGTACGACACTTACTTGTTCTAGCTACTCCTGTGGATATTGTGATTTTAGGACTCATTTGTTCTAATATACAAGCAGGTAATTCTTCTCCCTGCGTTCTCGGTTGTGCATTAGCAAGCATACATGGCTGTTTTAAAATAGAAATAAAAGAAAAAAGAAAAGTAAGACTATGTGCTGAGCCTTTGATAATTTTTAAATCATGTTACAGCTAGGGGGAAATAACTTTTATGTGGTGTGCTCTTGCTGGATACCGGACTCCCAGAGGAGCACTGAGTTGTACTATTCACATGTTTAACATAAAAGCAGCTTTTGAAAGAGGTGCTCGTGTTAATTAAACAGCATATTGGAGGGAGAGAGAAGAGCAGGCATCTTGGATCTGGTGCTTGGATCTTGGAGCTGGTGAATGCAGTAACCTGTTTGGCATACATGTTCCAACCACAGAAATTGAGAACCTGATACTGTTTTTTATTGCTGTATATATTAATAGAGAAAATAGAAAATTGTTTGGAGAGAGGGAGAGGATTACAATCTTTTGCTCTCTTTCTATGCAATCATGATTTGAAACTGGGGGAGAAAAAAGTAGAAATCTGTGTTTTAGACTTTTTGCAATTTAGAGATGACAATGTATAGAAATTAAAAACATTGCATTTTGTACTTAGAAACTTGTACAGAGAATTTACTGTAATTTTTTTAAAAACAGAAGATTTGTTACTTTGCAGTTCACTTGGAGTAGTTAAGAAGTCTGCTGTGGTTTTCCCTGTTTTCTGATATGTTTCTTATCACAGACCTGTAATATTTATTAGAACAAATTAATTATTTATTTAAGGTACTGCGTCACTCAACGACAGTATGTCTGGTGGAATTCACCTGCTGCCAGACCCTCTCTATTCGCTCCCTACTGACAACACCTACATTCTGGCAATAACATCCACTGATAATGGGCGTATCTTTTTGGCTGGGAAAGATGGCTGCTTATACGAAGTAGCATACCAGGTGACTACAGTTTTTACACACAGGCATTTTTCATTGTTTTATGGTTGTGGGATCTAGGCACTAAGAGTTGTAAAACGTGTCAGATTTGCTGTCTTTTTTCTTCTGTAATTATGTTGCATGCAACTCTGACGTATTAGTGTACGTATGTTTTCTTTCAAGAAGTAGCAACTATATGAGAAATAGCTACACTGCTTTTGTCAACTTCAGAAATAAAATTGTGACATGCTGCACTCTTTTTTATGAAGTTTTTCTTCTAATGGTCATCTGTTTCTTTCAATTGAATAGTACATAGTTTCCAATGAAATACTTTTCAATTGAATCAATGGTGTGTAGTTAGAGTTTTACTTGTTTTCATACTTGTCCTGTTAACTAATTTTTTTAATTTAACTATTAGTTTGGTTTTTGTTTTGTTTTCTTTCAATGCTATATTTGTTTTCAATTACAGGCTGAAGCAGGCTGGTTTAGCCAGCGCTGTAGAAAAATCAATCATTCAAAGAGCGCGCTCTCTTTCCTTATTCCCTCATTGCTGCAGTTCACATTCTCAGAGGATGGTAAGTACTGATGTTGAACACTTACCCAATAATTTAATGTAATCTTTTGAGTAATGCTACCAAGAAGTCGGTTTCCTGAAGAGTTTCCTTACTCAGAGCGTTTAGTTATTGTCAGTGAAACTTGCAGTGGTTGATGATTGTAAAAGTCAGGTCACTTGTTTTTGTGTCTGGGTAAATAACTTTACCCTGTTTCACTATTCAGTGAAAAATTAATTTGAAATTATTATAAAATATTGCCTCCCTCCCTTTTTTTTTCTTTGCTACAAATTGTGTGAAATTGCTGTTCTAAATGACTTCTGGTAGGAGTCCTGTGTGGGACTCCTGCAATTTTTTGTTAATTTACAGTTAATTGTTTTAAAGATAGTCTGTCTTAAACTTGTTTTCACCAAATCCAGTGTTGATTAGCTGATTCTCCCTTTTTTGTCCCACTCCCCAGATCCTGTAGTTCAAATTGCCATTGACAACTCACGAAATATCTTACACACCCGCTCAGAAAAAGGAGTGCTGCAAGTATGTGACTTTTAACGACTTTTGGCTGTTAGTAATGTGTATATAACTCTTTAAATTGTCCCTAGCACCTGGGAATTCTCTCTTGCCATGTCTGAATGTTATTCTGTGCATCTTTTTGTAACAGAAGTGTGTGCTGAAGATGTAAAAAAAACTTCCTTCTGAGGAAAGAGTACCCTTTTGATCTTCCTCTTAATTATATGGAAACATGAGAATGTAATAAAAATACAGTGTGGGTTGCTGCTTGATAGGGAAGGCTGTACTGATTCAACCAGGGATCACTAAGCTGTGTTACTGAATTGCAGGTATACGATTTGGGACAAGATGGTCAAGGAATGAACAGAGTTACTTCTCTGTCACAAAATGCTATAGTTTCTGCTGCTGGGAGCATTGCCAGGTATAATTTATGACAATTAAAATGTAAGAGACTTCCTTGAAGGCCAATAGTTTCACGCTATATTTTTGAAGGCTGTTGTTTGTTTATTTCTCTGGGTTGAGAGCATGTGGGGTTTTTTTATTTTGTTTTTTAGGACAATAGATCGTTCTGTATTTAAGCCTATTGTTCAAATAGCAGTGATTGAAAATTCTGAATCCATAGACTGTCAACTACTAGCAGTCACACATGCAGGTAAGAAAGCAAGGATAATCCCAGTTCCTTGTAAACTGATGAATGGAATCTGCATGGTTTAGCAAAATCGTGACTATTTTTAAATTTTTTGTTCAGGTGTCAGACTGTATTTTAGTACTTCGCCGTTTAAGCATCCAGCAGCTCGTCCCTCCATGTTAACCTTGGTTCATGTCCGTTTGCCACCTGGATTTTCAGCTTCTTCTAATGTGGAGAAGCCCTCAAAGGTTCACAGAGCTCTTTATAGCAAAGGTAAGCAGTGAAAAATGGCTCAAGTGAGATCAGTTTTTTGTGACAGTCGCTGTTACACTTTGGGATTTTTACATTGGGGAGTTGGAAGCAGTAGAAGTAACTGTGACCTAAGCATGGCTTTGTGTGTTAATGGGAGAGGTTTTGGAAGGGGAAGGTTGTCATTTTTCAGAATTTAGTTCTTAGACAAGGTGCTGTGTTTGAACAGGGAACTCTGTTCATATGTCGATCGATATTTTATCTTTCTAAGCTCCCCATAAAATAGATTTAATGTATTTAAAGTCACCTACTTATCTCTAGCCATGTGTGATTAGTTCTTGAAAGCAGGTTATAGAACAAGCTTCTGACCTTAGTGCTTCTTGTGCTGAGTTTAGTGTATGCTGACGGTTATTTATTTTTTAACTCATTTAGCTACTGATACTGTATAAGATAACCAAACAGCTGCCACGTGGTTCCAACTTTGTGTCACTTCTGACTGTTGGCTCACTTTTTAAAAGTGCAGGGGTGGGGTGGAGTAGGGAAGTGCCTCTATGTTGCTGGCCATTCTAATCATATTTACTGATTTTTACCCTTGAAGTAATTTCCAGATGTTTTTTCATCCATAATATGTTTAAATATCTCACCTCTGAGGCACATTCTTACCTATTTTAGGCTTATTTTTGTTTGTACCTGTTACAGGAGATGGCTAGTGATGTTAAAAGTGACCTCTTGAAGGCCCACATGGCATACAAACTCAGGAGATACTGTTTGCTGTTCAAATTGTTCAGTTGATGAGGACTTAAAAATACTACTAAATAAGGAATTAATTAATGAATTTGCATCTAATACTTAATTGTGGCTTCTAGTACAAACTTAATAATGGTGTTCTTGCTAGGAGTCTTGCTGATGACAGCTTCAGAAAATGAGGATAATGACATCCTGTGGTGTATCAATCACGATTCTTTCCCTTTTCAAAAGCGAATGATGGAAACACAGGTAATAAAGCAAGCTTTTAGAAAATTTTGATGGAATTTATGTGGGGTTTTTTTGCTTTTTGGTAGCAGATACAAAATAATACTCCTCATGAAAGTAGTATTATTCAAGTAAGTGAAAACACTTACAAAGCTACTGATCAATACTCTTCAAAGAAAGAAGACAGGGTCTACAGTACCTAGTGGTGTTTGTTGATGAGGGTAAAATTTGGCGAAGATTGTAGGTGCTGGAGGCTTTGGGTTTCTTTATTTAAACTGGTATGCCACATCTTCATTAAATTTCAGGTGTGATTAATTGCTTCATTGTTTCATGTGTGTGTTTCTGATTTCCCTAATTGTTGCGTAACTGGGTTTGTAAGAGGTGTTTGGAGGGAGTGCCTTATACAACATTTCGTATACTGTTCCTTCATGCTTTGAAAGAAGTCTGAAGTAGAGGAGTGATATGTGAAAAGTAGTATTACTGGAGGAACAGTTGTAGAGTTGGAGTGAATAGAGTGATTGTATAAAAGTTTTGAAGTCAGGCTTTAATTTATCTGCTGCTTCAATAACTTAGAGAAGAGCTTTATAATTACTCAGGATCTCTTCCCTGAAAAAACTTACACATAAATATCCCAAGTGTTGACCTTCTTTGTTTTTCCCAAGGCATTTGATAGATAGCTTTCCCAAGCAAAACAGCATCCTGTTCTTGAGCAGCAGTTTTCTGAAGTGTCTCTACTGCCATATGTCTTCTTGAGTTATATTTGAAGCACTACACTACTGCCAGCCGTTAAAGTCATGTAAAGCTTTATGATTCATTCACCACATTTTCTGATTCTTTAAGAAATAATTTAGATTCATGGTACCTTTGGTACTTAATTCTGAGATGGCTAGCAGATTGTTGCTGTTTATATTGTGGCAGCATTAAAAGATTCCACTTTGCAAGTTAAAATACAAAACTCTCTCCCTGTCCCTAAAGATGCAATATATTATTCCATCTCCGAAAAGTGGCAGAGTATATATACACTCTTATATATATCTGTAAATTTGATGCCAACCTTCTGTTAGACAACACAAGAACTTTCTTATTTTCTTTGAGTTTTCCTGTGTCAAGAGTAGGTTCTATTCTGTGTAATTTTAAATGGTAAATAGTAAAATATCACCATGAATCTACGAAATCCATGTCTGTGATCTGACTTTGGGTAATACCTGTCTGTTGTTCAGATGACCACCCGTGTTGATGGACATTCCTGGGCTCTTTCTGCTATTGATGAATTTAAAGTTCAAAAGATTGTAACACCACTAAATAAAGACATTATTCCAATAACGGATTCACCTGTTGTTGTGCAGCAACACATGCTGCCACCTAAGAAGTTTGTTCTGCTTTCAGCCCAGGTGAGTATTATTTTTCTTAATGTAGGAAATCAGAAGAGCAAGTATAAAGTTGGAAGACTAATCTAAACCTGTAAATGTTTGCTCATTTTTGATATGTTTTGAGGACTATATTTTTAACATTCAAAGGAGTAAGGAAGAAGACTGCTGAAACCATCTGTACTTACTTTAAATTTATTCAAAGTTATTGGGCCAGCCTTTCTTGTAAAGTTTATTAATAGTTTTTGTGGGACTGTAGGGACCCTTGTAGGGTCATCATCTCAGAAATTCTTTTAACCTTGCTGGTACTCATGATTATATGAAATTGAAACAGATGCTGGCTGCCCAGAAAATACAGTTTGAGTAAATATTGTTGGCAATTGAAATTTGAAAATGTGGTTTCTTCTTTGTCATGGAAGTCTCAAAGGGTTTTTTTGGAAAGGATTTTAAAAAACAAAATCCACAAAAGGAAAAGAAGATAGTAACTTCTCTGCCTCTCTTTTTTTAACTGCATTTATCAATATTTTAGGGCACCTGATATCTTAACCAATAGGCAATTTAAAAAAAATAATTAATCATTAATGTGTTGCAGCCTCTAAATTCAATCTGTGTTTGTCTGAGCACAGCTGCTTTGTTAAAGACACTAATTGGACCCTCACCTGTAGCTATTATGGATGCAGGCAAGGTGATAGAGTTTAAGAGTCTTACTATGACCTCAATCTTGAATTCTTCATGTATTTTTTTTTTCTAGGCAGTTGTAAGATACATAAAGCCTTTCTTTTCTGTGTAGACTTACTATACATTTGTATTATATGCTTCATGTTAGGCTAAGAACAGCAAAATTAACTCAGTTTATGGAGAGTTTATAGACATGGCAGTATTTTTTCTGCTTTTCCTAAACTTGCTAGAGAATCTTCTACATGTGAATGGGAACTGAGCTTTAGGCACCATTCGTTTTATGATTCAATCCAATAATGCAACAAAGGAAAATTCAGAATGCTGAAGATAAGCATTGTGGGGAGGGAGTGTTGGGATGCCCAGAGTAAAGACATCTTTATTCTAACTTATTTTGGGTTACTTCTAGGGGAGTTTTATTTTTCATAAACTCAGACCTGTTGATCAGCTGCGACATCTGCTTGTTAGCAATATAGGTGGAGATGGAGAAGAGATTGAAAAGTTTTTCAAGTTGCATCAGGTACGAGCTTGAGACTATTGGGAAAAATTAAAGATTTACAATATTTATGTAAATTTAATCACGTTCTTTGTCACCTTTTTGTTGTTGCTACAAATGTGTAGTTAACTTTTAATTTATTGATTAAAGTATTAGCTTTTTGTTCTGTATTGTCTGCATAAAGCAAAATTGTGTAATGAGAAATAACTTCTCATTTTATTATACTTCAAGATGGAATTGTGATTCACTTTCTCTGAAATTGTTAGATTCTTGCATGCAGAAGTATAATGCAGTTTCTAGCAGGGGAAGGAGAGTTTCTAAAAACATTGAAGTCTTACAACTGGAAGAGACTTTTTCATTTGAAGTAGAAGTATATATAATAGGTCTGTTCTCTTGTTTCAGGTAAATAACAGAAAAGAAAAAAGTAAACTGTCATGTCTAACAATTTTAGCTAGCACTGATTAGTATCTGTAGTGAATGTTCACTGTAATCTATGCACTTCTGCTTTCATAGGACATACGAAATGATATTTTTAACATGTGACAGGCCTGGAGATTGTTTCCTACCTGTAATCGTACTAAGTCTGCAAAAACTGTGTAGCAAGAACTTACCTGTTGTAGTGGGATGCCTCCCTATGGTTCACTTCCTGTCTATAATTGGGGAGAGCTGATTTCCTTGCCTTATAAATAAAATTGTGTGAAATATTGGCTGTGAAGTTACTGAGCAATATAACTTCTATGCATTTATTATCACCTGGGTATAAGCTGCCACACTGACGATATAGTATGTTCTAGGAGAATCAGGCCTGTGCCACTTGCCTTATTTTGGCCTGTTCTAATGCTGCATGTGACAGAGAAGTGTCAGCCTGGGCTACTCGAGCATTCTTCAGGTATGTTTCCATTCTGCAGGTTGTTCTCAAGATTATACAGGATCACTACAGCCACTAAATGATTGTACAGGCTCTTTAACCTTCTGCCTGGGCGAGCACTGTTTTAAAATGAGCATAGACTATTAAACCTGGTAGAGTAAACTTCTGCACTAGTTTAGGGCTCTTCAACAAGGGCAACTTCCTGTAATGATGATTTCTGCTTATTCACCCTCTTGGATGCTGGTATTCCACGTGTTGAGGGGAATATTGAAAATGAAGTTTAATCTGCCTGAAATGCACTTGTCTATACTTCACAATACGCCAGTTTATTGAAGTGCAGTGTGTAATATTAACTTCAATGAGACCAACTCAGGCAGCTGGAAAAAGAACAGATTTTGGGGAGAGGGTTATTTTTTATCTTTTCTTTATTTGGGGGGTGGGGTTGTTTGGGGGGTTGTTGGTGGTGTTTGTTAAGATTTTTTTTTTTTTTGTTAACTTTGTAGTTAGTTATGCTGTTTATCATTGTTCCAAGGAAATTTATATTCAAATGGACTTACCCTGTTTGGGTCCTGATGGCTCTTAGTTAAAGATGTTGATTTTTATTTTTTTTTTTTTAATTTACTTTTCAGTTGTTGTGATTTGGTTTGATTTTTTCCACCCCAAATTTGGTTTTTTTTCCACTCTGCTATTACTAAAAGATGTTGATTATTACCCATTTATTTACTTTTTAGTTTTTGTTTGGTTTGTTTGGTATTTTTCCACTCCAGATTGGGTGAGGAACTATGGGCTTCTACTCTGGAGGATTAATTTGTCATCTCTGTATCTTAAATACTGTATATTCCTGGCATGGTGCAGATGCGGATATTTTAATTAGCTGCCTTATGCAAATTGGTATGTTGTGGGTCTCTTGGCTGTCCTCACCAGGCACGTAGCTTGGAGGAAAACAGGGGTTTGCTAAAATACAGCTGTCTAAAGTGATGATAAAATGTGCAGCTTATGCTATATATTTGCATTAAGAGTTCAAATGTTATGTTCCCTAAAGCTTGCTTGTTCTTTGCCAAAACTTGTGCAGGTGTTAGATCAAGTCAGCTCTTCTCAGTAGACTGTAGACAGTTACTCTTTGTAAACTCAATTACATTACAAGATCTGAGAGAAAATGTGGTTGTAACTCTGGACAGATGGGTGTTAAGCAAGGGAAGACCTAACAAAGTGCTTATGTAGCACTCCAGAAGAGAGATGTGTATAAATTGCTTGTGGATGACAGAAAGATAAGCGTAGGTTGTCTCAGCTGCGTCCTTTCTTCCACTTTTCTGTAAAGGAAAACCTTGAAAAGATACTAAAGCATAAGCCTGATTCTGAGAACTGGTTAATTTTCTCTCTATGTCATATCATATCGTGTCACAACGGAACTTAAAACATCCATGAAAGAATACTTAGTTCTTCATCTAACTTTGTTGTGATTTCAGCCAAACTTGTATTTGTGATTGCATACGTTAATGCTTTTCATATAAAATGTAATAATTCAGTTTTCTTCTGCCAAAAGTCAAAGATGTTTCTGAACAGTTATGCTGGTTTTTTATTCCCCACTTTAAAAGAACCCCAAAATTGCTGTTAATTCTCAAAGATGTGAGATTTAAATGGACTGTGCATGGCGTCTGAGGAATTGTTTTCTTTGCATGTAAACTGTAGGTATGGTGGTGAAGCACAAATGAGATTTCCATCAGCTCTGCCTCCTCCAAGCAATGGTGGACCTATCTTGTGTTCTCCTATTCACGCCAGTAAGTAGCACTTAATCTTTTTCTACAGGTTGTTGTTGTTTTTTTTCTTGGGTGAATATAAAACACACTGTATTTAAAGTACCTGTGTTCTATTTGCCTGAAATAGTTCTTGATTTCCACTCACTGGCTAATTAATTACAGGGGAGTTTTCGTTTCTTTTGGATTTAGTGGGAGGTTGATGCGAACTCTAACTATGTCTGGTTATTGCATGTATTCTGGTAAGATTATGTGAGGAAAGTTTATATTTCTTACTGCCAAAGGCACTTCAGCGGCTGGGAACAATTCATGAATACTATATTTCAAACTTTACAAGGATTAGTTAGTTGTGTGGCTACAGCAGGTTATCTTCTTACGGTGTTGTTACCACATTTCATCAGATATTGCGCATGAGAAAACTTCTGACAAAGGAATGGATTAGTCATTTGGAGTGATTTCTCCCTGTAAAATCTCTAGCTTCAACACTTGGTTTCCGCTTATGTTGTGGGTTGTCAGTGCCACCTACAAATGAGGATAGTGCCTATTCTTTCTCCTCAAAACTTGGCGCTTATCAAAGCAGAGGCCTGTTGCTGTTGCTCGGATTCACTTAAATTTCTACTTCAGGAATTTGTCCCTTAACATATGTTACTCAATTCCAGGCCTTACAGGTTTTTAAAAAAGAAATTCATAATGATGTGGGAGGTTGTAGTGAGGTGGTTGTTCTCTTAGATGTAACAAGCAATAGGAAAAGAGAAAAATGAGCTCAAGTTGTGTCAGGAGAAGTTTAGACTGGATATTAGGGAAAAGTTCTTCACCAAAAGGATTGTCAAGCATTGGAACAGGACTCACAAGGAAGTGGTGGAGTCACCATGCCTGGAGGTATTTGGAAGATTTGTAGATGCAGTGGCTAGGGACATGGTTTAGTGGTGGACTTGGCAGTGCTGGACTGATAGTTGGACTCAATGGTCCCAAAGGTTCTTTTCTAACCTGAATAATTCTATGAATTTGGAACTCACTGAATTAATTATATCTTTTTAATTGGGAGTTCATTAATTTCCAAGATCTTTTACCTTATCTGACAGGTGTTTGAATATTTTTATCGTTTGCTCTCGTATCTGCCACTTTGACACCTACAATCAAAGCATGTGTTTTCATTTTGCTTCAGTGACAGGTCCAGGTGGAAGACGGCACCATTCTTCTGCCACTCCTTACTCCGTTTGCTCAAAGGGTAGAGAACTGCTATTGAAATTGAAATTCTGACAAAGTGGATGTCCCATGTGACGAGTCAGGCAGTCCTGACAGAAATTGGTTAAAACGCCTTGGTATTTTGCATGTGAAGCTACATTACAATAATGTTAGCACTAAAAGGCAAGGCACCTGTCTAACCCCAGCTGGCAACTAGGACAACACAGACATTCACTCGCTCCCCTCCGCCCCCAGTAGGGCAGGAAGGAAAAAAAAACAGTAGCCTCATGGGTTGAGGTAAAGACACTTTAGTATAACAGTAATGGAACAGAAAATGGTAATAATGATAAAATAATATAGAAAATAAGTGATGCAATACAATTGCCTTCAGCACCTCAATGATCAGTTGCCCATCCCATCCTGCTCAGTGATGGTGGATTCCTGCACCTTGTCCAACACCCATTTTATATGTACACTGAGTGTGACATTTGTGGTTTGGAATATTTGTTCAGCCACCTTGTCCTGTCTGTGCTTCCTTTCAGCTTCTATGGGAAGCTAAAAAAGTCTTTGACTTAACATAAACATTATTTAGCAACAACTAAATGAATATGTGTTACCAGCATTAATCTCATACTAAATTCAAAATGCTGCAGCTGCTAGGAAGAAAATTAACTCTATCCCAGCTGAAACTGGGACAGCACCTTTAACTTGACTCCCTCTTTTTCTGTTGAAGTTTTAGTCATGCATTTGTGTGTTCCTTTTCTGCAAGTTTATGCTTTGCTTGGCACGCAGGAGAATGTGCTCTGAGAGTGCGTTGGCGCTGTTTAGTGAAGAACTTTGTTGTCCTTTGCACTGTTATGTGTTTCCAACTTGAGAGAACTAGTGAATAAGGCAAGAAGAGCTGATTCTTCGATAAAAGCCAAATTTTCGGAGTTCCATTTTTTTTTCCTGTTTGGAAGAGGGAGAGGGACTTTTCGTCAGGAAGTGTAGTGACAGGACAAGGAGTAATGGTTTTAAATTGGAAGAGGAGATTTAAATTAGTTACCAGAAAGAAGTTCTTTCCTCTGAGTGTGGTGAGGTACTGAAACAGGTTGCCTGGAAAAGCCGTGGCTGCCCCATCCCTGGAAGTGTTCAAGGCCAGGCTGGATGGGGCTTTGAGCAACCTGCTCTAGGGAGAGGTGTCCCTGCCCATGGCAGGGGGGTTGGAACTTGATCTTTAAGGTCCTTTCCAACTCTAACCTTTCTATGATTCTGTAATATATCATTGTATATGCTGATGGTATATGGATGTTTTTGCAGATGACCAAATGTGTTCTTCATATTTTGGGGTCTTAAGTCAGGTATTTGGACTTAATTTGCAGAAGGATTTGAGTATTCACAGCTGAATCTGAGGCCATGGACAGTCTCAAACTGAATGTTTCAAGTTAAGAGTGTTGCTGTAGTGTTACCCAACTGCCCTATGTAAAAATTAAAAGTAGTAATACTAGTTTCTTACAGTTGAGTGCTTTGAAGGTAAAACTGATATTTTAAAAAAAAGATCTAAATGACTGAAAGTGAGTGCTTTGAGAATATCACTCAAGAATATTCATTTTGAGAATAAGCACTTGTATCAGCAGTTGGAGCAATCAGAAGGTGAAGAACAAGGAAAAGTACATGGATAGTATTATACTCAAGGCAGGAAGCAGATGGTGTGCGGTAAAAAACATGTGAATTCTGGATAAAAATTACATAATAACTGCTCTTTAAAACAGCGTATTCGTTTGGCTCACTTAAGGAGTGTTGGGCTGTTAAGAACTGAGTGCAATTTAACTGTAAATAAAAGCTGTTGAAATGCTTATAACTTTAAAGTACCTGATAAAACAACTTTGCTGCTCTTGCACATGGATTTTGTGGGATATATTTTGGGTTGGTTACTTTTTATTTATTTGTGTTTGACAAACTTGTCTTTATTTCTTTTCCATTTTAGCTCCTCACTTGAGTGTTGATAGTCCGTATCCTCTTAGCTTTATGACAACACCTACTCAAGGTAATGCGGCCTTTTCCTTTGCTGGAGAATATCTTTTTTATCAGGATTTTTTTATGTACGTTCAAATGAGTAATATTTATCTACTTTAACCCTAGGTTTACAACCTCCTAGTGTGTCAACTCCCATCTTTTCTTCTGGGAATTCAATGTCTCACCCTGGTACCTCTGTCAGTGGGGTGATGGGTCCCGAGATAGTATTTTCTGGAAGGCACAAGGGCATCTGCATGTACTTTGCTCGGATTATTGGGTGAGGTGTTTGTGTTAAAAGAGGTTCTGTCACTCAATTTGTTTCATAGTTTTTCTTTCCCCTAATGCTTGTAGGTGGTGAATTCTTTCTTTAAAGCATTTCAATTTAAAATTAGTAATTCACTTTTTCATGTTGTGTTTATGAAATACTCATTGATACAATACATTCTCTTTAGAACTCTGTTAATAGTAATACTTCCAGTGAATAGCTAGGACAAGAAGGTTGCTTAGACATTGATCCTGCAATCAAGTAGATTACATATAGATAGATACATTTGCAGGTCTGAAAATTACAGTTTTATTTGTCAAACCTATGGGCTTCGTGCTTCGAACTCCTACTAAAGAGTGAAACACGAATGCAGAAGGATTTACAGGATCAAAGTCCTGGCTTGAAGTCCTTTCTGTTAAGAAGCTTT
Organism: Thinocorus orbignyianus; assembly: GCA_013400375.1. Taxonomy (NCBI): domain Eukaryota; kingdom Metazoa; phylum Chordata; class Aves; order Ciconiiformes; family Thinocoridae; genus Thinocorus; species Thinocorus orbignyianus. The sequence continues at coordinate 86,261 of VXBW01003451.1, read as the reverse complement.
AAACAGGATGCTCAAATCAGAGCAATGAAGCAAGACTAAAGAGGATTCTGTTACTTGGAAGTTGAGTCCTGTTACTAAACACCCCAAGCAAGAACAGAGCTCTTCATATATTCATCATCTCTCTGCATGCTGGTTGGGAAAGAATTTTTTGTTACGACATTTGTTTGCCTACGCTATATTTCCAGAGAGTAACATTGGCCTATATTTGAAATATTTGAGGCCATCAAATGTCATTTGATTAAAGTTTTAAAATTTGGTATTTTGTTAATTATCTACATCTGTAGCGTCCAGAAATGTATAATGGTAACTTTTTTTTGAATGTTTAAATGTCATCCAAATTAAATCCTTATTTTAGATCTTTTCTTATGAATTCTAAATGGAAGACTTGCAAAAAATACTTGCTTAAATTGTTTGTCTTTTAACCAGTACTGTTTTGTGTTGCAGAAATATTTGGGATGGCAGTATAGTTGTGGAGAGAGTTTTCAAAAGTGGCAATCGAGAAGTTGTTGCAGTACGTAAAAGATTATTTTGTGTTTTTAAAAGTTGCTTATATCCATATCTTGAGCCCTGTTAAAAAAATCCCAAACAATTATTTGAATGTTTTTTTGAATGCTGCCCTCCTAACTAAGGAGTTATTGTAGGCTTTAAATCTTTTTAAGCTCTGTGTCTTAGCAATACTCAGTCATTGTTTTAGTTCAGAGTGGGAAATAACCAAATTTATTTCAGCTGTGTTTTACTATCAGAGGGCCAAATAAAGTAGCATCTTGAATATTGTGTATCTTCAGATGACAACTGACTCTGCACATGTGTGTCCCTTCCTCAATCACTCTGTTGTGTTTCAGTGATAGCATTACTATTACGTATTTATTTGTATTGATCTTAGTGGCTTCAGCTTAAAACTAAATATTTGGATAAAAGTTTGGAAACTAGGCTTTCTGTAAAGTTGTCTGTTTTCTTTTGCAGGTAGAAAGCAGTGTTCCATCCCATGTACTGGAATGTGTTCTACAAGAACTAAAAGGTTTACAAGAATTTCTGGATAGAAATTCACAATTTGCTACAGTAGGAGCCCTTGGAAACCCAAGGTATTACTGTGTTTTGAATCTACTAGTGATATTTCATGTCCCGCTCTCGATATACTATACCATGTGCTGCTCAGATGCTAAAATGAGTTGTTAATTCATCTTTAAAAGATTCACTAAATCATACTAGTATCTCTTTTTATTTTGGAATTGCAGTTTCAGTACAGCAGCCAATCTACAACAGAGGCTTCTGGGTTTCATGCGGCCTGATGGTGGAAGTTCTCAGCAAGTCCAGCAAGAACTCCAGAGGAAATATCATGGTATGTAATTACTTTTGAACAGGAAGTATCAAGGAATGGTGCTTTTGGATGCTGGCTTTCTCACTTTTCTTGGTAAAACCTCTGAATGCCATTTTTCCATACAAATTTGGCATTAATCAGTACGCTGTACTCAGTAATAAGTTCTTCAGAAAAGCCTCTATAGTTTAAAAACTAACTTTGCTTGCACTTTTCTTTCACTTCCATACGATATTGTACTGTTACATCAGGAGCAGTCCTTCTGCGGTGGCATTACTGTGACAAAATCATTTATAAGAAACTGTACTAGAGATGAAGTACATACCTGGAATGAAAACTCCAGTCTAGATGGAGAAACCTTACAGCTTTTAGGTTGACCATAGCAAGAGAGGTTGCTTGTTACATGCTACAGATGTTACCTTTCAGTTTGATACTGAAAGCTTTAATATTGCAACTAATTAAAGCAGTCCACAAAGAAGAATATGTGTCTATGAAGAGGACATGGCTTTCAGCACAATAACATCTAGTGGTCTTGAGCTGCTGCCAAAGATGTGTTGTATCTTTTAGTTTATTAAACTAAAATGAAAGTGCTTGAACTTGAAAGAACATTTAAACTTCTCTCTCATACAAAGAATTAAATTTCAATTTTGTGTAGATATGTACTCTTCTTGTATTGATTTCACCATTCAGACAATATTGAAATACAAAACTAGAGGTTTCTTTGTACACATACCTGTCTCTTTTTTTCCTCCTAATGTTCTCCATATTTCGTAAGATTGTTCCATCTCCTCATTACAGCACTTAGTAGCAGAATAGCAATTGTTTAACAATTAATTTGTTGCCCTGTTAAAAAGAAATACTGCAGTGCAAGTTGCAAAAGTTACAGTCACTGAAATGTCTACAAAACTTTGTTTAGAAGTAAGCAGCCTGTCACACAGCCCATTTGAATTCATTTCGTGCTATAGAATAACTTCCCCAGCGCTTGCAGGCAATTTGGGAGGTGGTGTTGATGTGTATACTGAATTGGAAACAGTTGTGGTCCATGTAGGTATAGTCCCAGGTTTTAATTTCTGCTTCTTTTTCTGTTCTGCTTACAATAGTGTGAATGTGAATTTTTCTTTTAATCGTTATGTAGAACTGGTAGATATTTTATACATTTTTTTTTCATTTCTATGCATTCCAAACCCCTTAAACTCTTTAAAAATGCTAAATGATACAATGTACAAAATCTGAACTGTAAGTGCTCAAAAGTAACGACAGAAATTCTTGCAATTGTGTTCCACCTAGGAAATAAGTATGTCCGCATTATTCCTCCAGTGAATATAATACATCTTACCAGATTTAAGTGTTACTAGTTTTTGTTCCTTTAAAAATAGCGTAGATGCTGTTGACCCAAATTGTAATTGCTCCTTCTAAAAGCAAATACATGTAATCAAACAAAAAGGGAATATTTGTGGAATATGTATAAGGAAAAATTGAAGACTGGTATGTAAAACCAGTGTACTCATGTGAAGCCATACTTCGTTTTCAAAAAGTACTCACCATGTGTTGCATAGCTTTGAAATCAATGTTAACACGGTATTTGTTTTGGGGAAATGTTAACATGGCGCTTTGTTCTAAAGAATGCTAGGAAGCATTAGTCAAGAATGGAAGAGAAAAATTGTTAAAAATGTAAGGAAATTGTTGTTGTAAAACCTCAAAAATTTACATGCTTATTTGAAACATAAAACAGTGACTTACTGACAGTCTCTGCTTTTTCAGCTGAGGCACAGTTAACTGAGAAGACCTCACTTCAAGGCATCCAGCAGCTTGTACGCAAAACGTGCCAGGCACTGGCTTTGTGGAAGTTGCTGTGTGAGCACCAGTTCAGCGTTGTTGTAGGCGAGCTTCAGAAGGTACAATCTGAATCGTATGATCTTGATTTGTTTGTATTTAACATCTGAATTTCTTTCGCTGCCTAGATATTCCCAAGGAAGTATTACTTTAATTCATTGAGAAACATCATGAATTTTAAAACACATATAGTTTTTTATTTAGATTGCAAGTGTTTATATTTAAGAGGCTTATGTAGTGTTGACTTCTTCATCCAACTTTAGCAATTTGGAAGCGTTGGTAACAATAGATTTTGTTTTATGTTTGACAGTTAATAATGAGTCTGGTTTTATAATTTACTGTGTTTTCACCATAAGCACATTCTGCAAAATGTTCTGAAATTAATAGACCAGTGGTGTCCAGATGAGAAGAATTCACTCTTTGCCTTAGTGTTGGTAAAATTTTAACAGTGGAGGGTGCTAGGGTTGCAGGGTCTTGGACTCTTGCACTCAGAACAGCTGAGGTTGGAAGAGACCTGTGGAGATTATCTGCCCCCTCTGCTCAAAGCAAGGTCAACTAGAGCAGATTGCTCAGGACTGTGTCCAGTAAGATTTTTAATATCTCCGAAGAAAGAGACTCCCTAACCTCTCTGGGCAACATGTTAAAAGTGTTCAGCCACCTTTACAGTAAAAAGATTTTTCTTATGTTCAGGTGTAATTTCCTTTACTTCAGCTTTTGGTCATTGTGTTGTGTTCTGTCACTGGACACCAGTGAGAAAAGTCTGGCTCTGCCTTCTTTACACTTTCCCATAAATACCACTATTAAGATCCCACACATTATCCCCTGAGCCTTCTCTTCTCCAGGCTCAACAATTCCAGTTCTTTCAGCCTCTCCTTGTTTGTAAAGAAGGAAAGTTACAGAACTGTGGGTGCTACTGCTAGGTACCCTTTGCACCCAGCTGTTAAAGAAATTATTAATTTGAATGTTAGGCATTCTGTTCTGGCACTTGATAGGAAAATAGGTTGTTTGAGGAGTTGCATTCTTTGACACTAAGAAGAACAATTTTTAAACCTTACAAATGGATCTCTTCCCACTGATGTTTTTGGGTAGTTAGCATGACTTCTAAACGCAGGTAGCTTTTCTCCTGCGTTGGTGTAGGAGTTAACTAATTGTTTAACAAATAGAACCTTTTCCTCTGTCTTCAATAGTTTTGTATTTTTGTAATAGTATTTTCATGCTGTTAGTGATCATCCGTAGGCTACACAGACATAACTGGCAACTCTATGTGAGAAAATATTCCTAATTAAAAATGTTTATTGACTTTCAATGTAACTTAATATATAAAACATAAAGAGTGTAGACCTCAAACTTTTTAAATTCCTCCTTTTTATGCATTGTCTTTTTTTTCATCTATGACATTGCTCAGATGGTTCCCATTAGTAAAAACTGACACAGTCAATTTATGGGGTATGCATTCTGAGAGTGCTCTGTGAAGTAAAGGGAACTGCTTGTGGAGATTAAAAACAAAAAGTTACAGATAGTGAAGACAACAGAGGAAGTTTCCTAAGAGGAGTTCACACTGTCCTTTGATATCCAAAGGTCTGATACCTTCATTTATAGGGCTTTCTTTATTTCAATTTTGCTATTTAGTATGTATTCTAAATAATGTATTTCTATACTGTGCACTTCAGTTCTTGGAATTTCATATGTTTTTATTTACTTGAAACAGTTAATTTTGTTGGTATAATGTTGTGATGTTTCTAGAGAAAATAAACAAAAAACTTTGGTAAACTAGTGAAATTCTTTCTAACTTCAGGAGCTTCAAGAACACCTAAAGATTACTGCTTTCAAAGATTTGGTGATCAGAGACAGAGAGTTGACTGGTGCTCTTATTGCTTCTCTCATTAACTGTTACATCAGAGATAATGCTGCTGTGGATGGCATCATTGCCCACTTGCGAGATATCTGTCCTCTTCTTTACAGCACTGATGATGCTGTGTGCTCCAAGGTAAGTCCACTTCCAAATTTTACAGCACCAAAACACAACTTTAGAACATGTTCAAATGAGGTAAGTTGAGCAACTCGTAAATCTTTATGCTCAAGTAGTTTCAGGAGCATAAGAACTAATGAAGACAGGTCATGCACATATTTATGAATTGGTGGTGATTAATGTTGAAAGCTGTGCAAGTTATGGTTTGAAGCATTTGCAGCTATTTGTAATGCTTATAGAGTCTCTGCCTCCAGTAATATGTGTAATAAAATTTTCTTCTTGATGTTAATGTTCTCTTACACCAGTCTTTCCTCAGCATAGTCTCTTGTTTTCTGTCACCTGATTTCATGGAATTTGTGGAAGGATAATTTTAAGAACTTCACTCTCTGAAGCTCTTCAAATAAATTTGAGCAAAGGAACTGGTGATGGGAGAATAGGCAACCACTTGGTTGTTTTAGTCTTAAGTCCTTCTCTCTCTTGCCATTGTACAGTCTTTCTGCTGGAAACCTGTGTTACCAAGTGACGAAAGTGCTTTTGAGAGGATGACATTTTCACTATTTTGACTTTGAACTTCAGAATAATAACTTATTAACTTACAGCAACGTCCATGATCTGTTCATGTGTTCATATGAATAGTTTCCCATCATTTGTCTTTAGGCAAATGAACTGCTTCAGCGGTCTCGGCAGGCTCAAAGCAAACTGGAAAAAGAGAAGATGTTAAGAGAGTCACTGAAAGAGTACCAGAAGATCAGCAATCAAGTGGACCTTGCTAATGTTTGTGCACAATATAGGCAAGGTAAGAGGCAATCACTGATCGTGTTCTGTGAAATAGTTTCTGTAGTACTCTTTTGTGCCATCATCTTTTTTCTTTGTCTTGTTTGCTAACTTTCAACTCATAGAGTTTTACAATAAGCAGTTCCTTAATAACTCTTACAATTAATATACATCAACTTATTCTTGTTTAAAGCTTTTCTAGATTTCATCAACCTATCAGAAAATCCACTTTTGTATAAAAACATTCCCATCTACTTTTTTCACATTTTGCAGGGTCTGTTTGTTTTATCCATGTGGTAAAATGTTTTTGGGAAAATTGTTGGGTTGTGTATAAGCAGAGATCAAATGTCAGTACTTTTTGCAGGTAAAGTGTCATACCAAATAAGCTGTTTGAAAGATGTTTCTGAATCCTGGTTTCTGCTGTAGAAGCTAGTACATAATTTATATGTAGATGTAACTGTTGTAACAGTCAAGATTTTACACTTGCTACAAATACGTGACTTCAAATTTGTGTAAAATCCCACAGGTTAGGTAGAGGCATAAAACTTTGTGATACAGACTAGACTGAATAAGGTTTGATTTTACTTTCTTGCAAAAATGTGAAGTGTTTGATGTCATTTACATTTTGTCATATATTTAATGTAGTAACAGTGATATTTGTTGGTTTTTTTCCTAGTGCGTTTCTATGAGGGAGTAGTAGAACTGTCTCTTACAGCTGCTGAGAAGAAAGATCCCCAAGGCCTTGGCCTCCATTTCTATAAAAATGGAGAACCAGAAGAGGATGTTGTTGGACTCCAAGCTTTTCAAGAGAGGCAAGTTTTCAGGATTACCTTAGTACCTTTTTATGAGGTGCTTTATTTCCAGTAACCCTTTAGGGGACCATATGCAGCATAATGACAAACAAGCATTAAGGGACACAATATAAGTGATTTTTGCCCTGCACGGTGTCCTTGATTATCCATAATATAGCACCAAATTAGTCTGGAACAGAGAGTAAACTGATAGATGCAGAAAACATTGTGAAAACATTACAGAAATACATGTTAGAAAGATTGAGAGCAAAGTAGATTGTGGCAACCACCTGACAATAAACTGTGTCCTTTTTAAAATTTTAATAACAGTGTTTAACAAGGTATACAGTAACAACATTTGAGAAGAGTGTTTCATAGATAGTTGCAATGATAATTTTGAGGCTTTTATTTTCTTTTGCTGTATTTACAGGTTGAACAGCTACAAGTGTATCACTGACACCCTTCAGGAGTTAGTGAATCAAAGTAAAGCTGCTCCTCAGTCTCCCAGTGTACCCAAAAAGCCAGGTCCTCCAGTGCTGTCATCTGACCCCAACATGCTAAGCAATGAAGAAGCAGGGCATCATGTAAGAAACTTACCAAAAAATCGTGATTACACTACAGAAAATAGTATGATTTGAAGGAGTGTAGAATTTATTATTTTTTTTTAAATTGTGGAATACTTTAGAAAACTAGATTAAAGTCAAGATTTGTCATAAATTAGCTTCTTTATATACAGAGTATTCATAGAAATGACATGGAAATAATGTGAAGCAAAGTATTACCGTATATGTACGCAGTGCTTGATGTAATGCAACCACTTCTGGAATGACAACTTTGGCCTTTTCTTCCTTTAGTTTGAACAAATGCTGAAGCTGGCTCAGCGTTCAACAGATGAGCTCTTCAGTATTGCACTTTACAACTGGTTGATGCAAGTTGACTTGGCGGACAAACTGTTACAGGTGAACTCATTTCTACACAATGAAATAATTTGTTGGAGACAATTAACTGACCTGGAAGAATTAATAGTAATAATGCTAATGCTTTAAAAAGAGGAAAGAGCAAGAATATAACTGTCATCTCTATGCCTTTGCAGGTTACTGCTCCCTTTTTGGAACCCTACCTTGTGCGGATGACCAAGATTGACCAAAACAAAGTCCGTTATATGGATTTACTGTGGAGATATTTTGAAAAGAACAGAAATTTTAGTAATGCAGCCAGAGTCTTGGCGAAGTTGGCTGACCTGCATAGGTATGTAGTACGTGTTATCTGTTGCATATGTTGAGGTGGGGAAAAGCCAAAGAAATTAAAATCAAAACCTTATGTTTCAGGTATTTTAAGAAAAAAAAACAAGGACAAGAAAAGGCCAATACCCAAGGACATTTGCTAAGAAATTTTTAAATTAATGGAATATATATTTTTTTATATATAGGTCATTATTGGAAAGAAAGAATATGTTTATTTTATGTATTATATGTTAGCTTGTAATCTGTTTCCTGTTGCAAGTACTAAGTGGTTCTTTTGAGCAGAATTTTAGAATGGAATAGTATAACTGTGAAACAGTGAACTGAGAAGTACGCTAGAATGGAGTGTGAAACAAAAATGAGGTTACATGGTTGGATGGTGTCCTGTATGATTTAGTAAAATCAGAAATCACATGCTAATTACCAGAACCTTGTCAGAATATAACTAATAAGTACCCATTTGATTTCTAATGTTTTGCAGCACAGAAATTTCTCTTCAAAAGCGTCTCGAGTACATTGCTCGTGCCATTCTGAGTGCCAAAAGTTCTACTTCCATATCCTCTATTGCTGCAGATGGTGAATTCCTACATGAACTTGAAGAGAAAATGGAAGTAAGAAAAATATTAATCTAAGCTACACTCTAAATGCATTATTTCACTTGTCTTACTGGCACGTGACGTTTGGATTACTAATTCTGTAGAAAGTTTTCTGTGTTTTCTTGACGTGGCATTTACGCAGTTGATAGAAGACTCTGAGGTGTAATACAGTAACATTTCTGCATTTAAATATGTTCATTAATTCTGGGTGAATTCTTAAACTGTAACTAAAGTAATCCAATCTTGAAATATTTTTTTTCTTTTTAATCAAGGTCGCAAGGATCCAGCTTCAAATACAAAAAACGTTACAAAGGCAGTATTCCCATCATTCTTCAGTGCAAGACGCAATCTCCCAACTTGATGCTGAGCTGATGGATGTAACCAAGGTGATTAAAATTTCTCTGTATTAAAAGTCATTTTATCATATTTGCAGAGGGGAAAAGCTGACTAGGAAAAGTAATAGAAGCACAGCTTAGCATTCCTGGTCGCAGAATGTCTGTTACCCTTCACTGTCTTTTTTTGTGTTGTTTGATACTCCTTCAGTCTTGAGTGCTTTAATTTCTTCGCTGTCTCTTAGACTTCTTCATTTATTGAGAAAATTTATAGAAAATTAGCAATATTAATTATAACTTGAAACAAAATTGAGGATTGTATTTAAGAAGTGAAACTAAATGTAGTAAAAAAAATAAATCATTTAGCATTTGGCAATCATTCCTTAAGTTGCATGTTTACTAGTCTGATGTCTACCATACAAAGTAACGAAAAGCTGAATTTAAAAATTTCCTCTTTATACTACTTAAATGTAAAACCTGGTAATTTTTCTTTCAGCTGTATGGAGAATTTGCTGATCCTTTTAAGCTCTCAGAATGTAAGCTTGCAATTATACATTGTGCTGGTCATTCTGATCCTATCTTGGTGCAAACTCTCTGGCAAGAAATCATTGAGAAAGGTAGGTCTTAATGGAGTAGAAGCAGAACAAACAAAAACTATAGGAAAACTGTACAATTAAAGCTTTTAAGACGGATTGTGTGCTGCTACTGATAACGCTGTCCAAGTGAGATGCATGTTTTCTGGACTATTCTGTAATTGGCAAGCATAGTTAACTAATAATTCATTAATGTTATTACCTTTAGCTTGGATGACTGAAGGACAAAAAAGTAGTATCTTAAGCATATGTTGGAGCACATTGCATGTAGTGCTTGAATTATGACATTCCAGATAACATCAAAGAATGTTCCTAAATGCCATTATATATGGACTTCAGAATACCTGTGATATTTTGTCTGAAGGTTTCACTATTAGGAAATTATAATAAAAATGTTAAATTTATCATGACAAAGACTAAAGAACCTTCAGGGAGTTGTGTGGGTTTATAATGTTGGCAGGGGTAGAAGTGTAGGGGTTTCTTCCATTCATAGAGAAGCAGAGCAGTGGGCACAGCTCTGCAAGCCTGTGGTACGCTCAGTTGTGATAATCTGCCTCATCCTTTGCCGTGAGTTGGTTATTCACCCTCTCTTACTCTTATTTTGTTTTTTCTTGGATTTTGTGCTCAGGGTTGTCATCGTGGAAACAGCACTGACAGTGTTTCGAGGGGAAAGGCAATGTGGAAGCGGGGTTCTTGTGGGTTTAGTGTAATTGGGGTTGGTGGTGGGGTTTTAGGCAGGTTTTTTTGTTAGTTTTAAGCAGATTTTCATGGAACTTCAAGGAAGCAAAGGCCTGTGAATATATATGCCTACTCCCCAGAAAAAGCTTTGTTTTCACTTCCGTGTGCTGATTTTGCACTGGCAATAATGTACAATTTTGATGTGTTCATAATGAATTTGAGTACCTCAGGGCAGTTGTGTGTAAATGTGGAACTTTTTGTCTGAAGATGTCTCGAACTTCCTTCTTTTCACTTTCAGAGTTGAGTGATAGCGTGTCCCTGAGCCCCACCGACAGAATGCAAGCACTTAGTCTGAAGATGGTGCTGCTTGGGAAGATATATGCTGGCACACCTCGTTACTTTCCTTTAGGCAAGTCATTTAGCCTGCATTATAAACAAACATACGCAGCACATGAATGGGTCTCAGCTTTCTTTTTAGCCTCTTAAAAAGTGTTTTAACCTAAGAAATGTCTCTTAAATTTAAAAGGAAAAAATATTGATAGTTTTGTAATATATTTACAAGCTTGTGATCTGTAAATACTGTAGTTATTTGTGAAATTTTTCGGTGTAGCTAAAGTAACGAATTATTTCAACTGTCAGTATTGATGGAGTTGATCTTGAGGGTAGCTGGGTAGTACCCTTCAGTTTTGTCCAGGAAATCAGGAACAAAAGCATTGTGATACTGGCTCATTATTACAGTGATTGAGGAGGGATTGAGGAGAAGACTGTTAGGCAAAAAGTAGAAAAACTAGACTTACTATTGGCCTATGATTTTGTAAACACAGTATAATTGGATGATTACAAAACTATTACAGTGTTTACAAGTACTGTTTTTTCCTAGAATTTTTCTAGGAATTTAACCAGAAGTTACAAGTTTTCACCCTGAATGGAAAGTGAATGAAACTTGTAAGGCAGCAGCGGCTGTTTTTGGATGGCTGTGTGTATCCCATTTTAGAAAACAGTAATTTTTGTTTGTATCAAAGTAAAAATGTTTATTCATCCATATAGTAAGATCTTAGACAACCAAATTTATTTGCTGTTTTTTGTGGTATCTCCTGCTGTCTGCAGGGTCAGATTCTAAAAAAAGAATTCAGGAGATTTTGGGATCCTTTTTGGAGATTCTTTCTGCTTTTGAGATACTCACGTTTTGACAACTTGGTATTACATAAAAACCTGGAAATATATTGTTCAGCATTAAATGGTCTTTTACAATACTGAGAATATTGTAGATGAACCATTTGGTGCTGAACCATATATTGTTATTTATTAGTGACACTTCATATGGTAAAAGATGCAGTGGTGTTGCTGGCTATTCTAGCAAATGAAATGATACTGTGTTCTTTTGCGTTGAAACAAAAGTTAATGAGCTTTTCTTAAGAAGGTCGTTCTGTGGCAGAACTTTAATAAAGTACTTAGTATGAGTAGACCATCTTTGGAAGTAGTTACGTTTTGCATATCCCTTCCCTCAGCACAAACTGGAGGAAACTGTTAATCTTCTTCACAGGAGATACCTGTGGAGGTAAATACCAACTGTGTTCCAGACAGAAGATCAAACTTGGAGCAGATCACTTTCAAAGGCCTTTCTTTGCTAGACCATTATTAACAAGTTGGAATCTAAACATCTCCTTGATTTTTGTCCTCCAGATTTTTTAGTGCAGTTTTTGGAGCAACAGGTCTGCACTTTGAACTGGGATGTAGGTTTCGTAACATACACTATGCAGGAAATTGGAGTGCCACTGCCGAGGCTGCTTGAAGTGTATGACCAGCTGTTTAAAGCACGGGTAAGGAAAATAGCCACAAAATGAAAATTTTTTGTCAACTGTTGTCAAGGTCTGTTAGTGGGTAACAAAATAATGTAAAGTGTGAAATATCAAAATATTTATTTTGTAGCCTTTGTTGTATTTTTTTACTCAAAAGGGCTTAACGCTGCTTTTTCTGCCCCCCCTGTTGATTTTATTTGCTTCAGTCCTGAAGTATGAGGAAAACAGTTAATCCTTTTACTGCACATAAAGCTGATTTTAGGATTAGAATTTTTATGTTGCAGAAGGAACAGTATATTTTGAATATATTAATTTTATTTGTTTCATACTAATGATTAATATTTGCTGTATTAATTCATCTTGTCTAATGTATTGATACAGTGGGCCTCAAGAATAAGAAGTTGTATTTTTAACTTTTTGTTTGTAGACAAGGCTTAAACAGAATGAAAATAAAGACAATTTACTTGCTTTTTTTCCCCCCAGCTTCCTTACAGCATAATGTATTCAGACCTCCCTAAAATCTACTACTTTACAGACTGTTAGGTCATGGAAAACTGAGTTAAATTCATGTATGTTTTAGTACTCAAAAGTCAAAACAGTACTTAAATATAAACCTGATATAGATTTAAGATGGAATTCCCATGTCTTCTACTATTTTGTTACAATGAATAAATAATTACCACAGCCGGCAATTTGTGTGTATAGACACATTTCTTTTTTTTCCTTGTCTCCTCAATATTTTTGGCATCTTCTTTTAGGACCCCTATTGGAATAGAATGAAAAAGCCTTTACACCTTTTAGAATGTATTCACGTATTATTATCTGGATATGTACAGGATCCAAGCAAAGTACTTATGAGGTAAGAAAGGCAATTCTATCCTAAAAAGTAGTGAAATATATAAAATATCCTGAAGCATCGCACTTCAGCCATTCCTAAAGCTTTTCTTCTTTAATATTTCTTTCCTGGCTGTTACTGAGATTCCTTGTTCAAAACCAGTTGGTAGAAACTTGTAGGGTCCTCTCTATAAACTACTTCAATAAAGATAATTTTCTTCACTTCACTGAACATTCATGAGGAACTGAGGATTATTTTGTAAATTTTGTCAACATGAGGCAGTAGCACAGACAAATTTAAGGGAATTCGGGAAGAGTGGGGTTAAAATGAGAATCAGACATCTTATGAATGAAATGGTGAACTGTTTCATGAAGAAAGGCTAGAAAGCCCGAGTTCTTGTATTCTGGAAAAGAGAAGGCTAGACATGAGGATAGATTGATAGGTCTTCCCAAGACTAAAATTCAGCTTAGTCTGCAAGGAAAGTATTTAAGTTTAATATTAGAAAACAATTCTAGCTAAAAGAATAGCTATGTATTTTAATAAGCTGCATGTGTAGTTTGGAGTCTAGTTTTGTCACCTTTTGTGAATAGAGTATACAAATATCAGTCAGAGCTGTCTTGTCTCAGAAACAATGAGCAGAACTTGACAACTCTTCTAGCCATAATTTTCTCTGATTCTCTTGAAAATATACCTATAAACATTCCCCGTTCACCTACGGAGTTTACATCTATCTTTTCTTCACGTTTTTGGTCTTTCATGGTTAGTTGATTTAAATACTCTAACTTATTAGAACTTTAGTGACTGTTGGCTAATTTTAATATCTACTTAGATATTAATACCTAAACTGTTGTGATTTAATAGTATTTTTAGATATTTAAATTGCTAGCTAAACAAATAACTTTAATTGTATTCATATCTAAAGTAATATCTAAATATGAAAGTAAATATTTCATATTGCTGTTAACTGTATCATCCTCTATTGTTTACATTTAACATCAGACAATCGGTAGTAATTCATTCATTTTCCTATTATGCCTTAGTCAACGAGCGTTAGATTTCAAAAATCAATTTTTCAAATAAACAGTTAAATACTTGAAAGTAGTTGACAGATGTCTTGCTGATACGCTATTCCAGTAAAACTCAGAAGCATGCTCACTTTCTATTTCAGGTTAATTCTAATACACAAAAACAAAAAGGAGCTTATTATTCTGTTTTCTCTACAGGCGACGATTCACAAATGTTTGCTTGGATGCTGTTAGTTGCTACCTGGTTGAACTTCAGTCTATGAACCCAACGTTGATGGTGCAGACTACTGTTGGGAATTTTAAATCACTACAGGCTAAATTAGAACGGCTTCACTGATTTGCTAATAAAATAACAGGATCACTAGCTCAGATAAAAGGAACTATTAAATGAAAGTTCAGATGTCAGCACTGAATCTGTGGAAGATTAGCGATTGCATGGCCTGTATTCTTGCTATTCTAAAGGTTTCTACACATTGTAGAATGTAAATGTGACAAATGGGGATTCTTTTACTACTACCAAATTTTTTACCAATGGAAAGCTTGTTTTTATGCTGTTGAAATAAAACACATTGTGTTCTCTTTCCCTTGAGGATTAAGAATATCTGGAAAACTTTTTTTTTTTTTTTTTAAGTAATGGAGAAAAGTAGGATGTAAAATCTACTTGATAACTGTTTTACAATGGCAGAAGGCAAGAAGAATGATGAGTCAGGTTGTAAATGCTGTCATACCAGGGAGTAGTGATGCAACCATAACTCTCTGCATGAGTTCACTGGCAGGTCTTCCATTAACATAAATAGTCATTATTTCATAACTGTGATTTTGAAATGCAGCCTGCCTCTGCAAACAGAATGTTTTTAGATTAAATTACAGAAACTAGTACTCTAATTCATATTGCAAGTGAAAGAATAGTATTAAAAGCCCACCAGGTTGTTTTCCCTGTTCCATTTTAGTAAGTATGCTGTATCTGTTCAAAATCAAATAAAGAAGTCGAGAAGTGACTTCTGTCTACTTTCATTACATACACATAAGCACCAAATTGTGTGTGTTCCTTAAATGGAGCAAAGCCTACTCATCATCCTGTTTGCATGCTTCCTAAGATTTTAAGATCTCATCCTACAAGGAAATTAGTCTCTGTTCTACTGGTATGCATTTTATACGTATGCAACAATGTAAACACTAAATAACATGCACAAGGAATCACCAGTTCATGCTAGTCTTCAGTGTTATAATTTCATGTAAGTAAATAATTAAAGAGTATGGGGATATTTTGTAGTGGGGGAAAGAAGCAAATATCTTTATGCCTACAGAGCAGACCAATGTATTTCTTTTCCAGGAGAATGAGTAGTTGGTACATTTATCACAGGTGTTTACAAAAACAGAAGAAAAGAATAATAGATTAAGACATTGATTTACACACAAGTTATCTACTTAGAGCCTTTACTGCGAGATCTAATTGCTATGCTCAGAAGTTTTGTTTAAGTACAGCCATTAAATTTCTTTCCCTGTGAACTGCCAGGTGCCTTCTGACTATTTTCAGCTAGACAATGCACCCAGTAAAGTAATACATAAATACATCTTCTTTTTACATCTTGTTAGATCAAAACAGAGCTCAAATCTTACTAGTGGCTTTTATCAGTTTGAGGAAACTTCAACAAAGTATGTAAATAGAGGAATTTCTATCTTATGGGAAAAAGATTTGTACCTTTCCCATACAAAGTGTACTATCTTTAGATATTACGAGTTATTTTCTACTGTTAGCTGTTTCACTGCAAGAAAGTAGTGTACATTTACCCCAGTGTTGTTGCTGCAGTTCTGTTCGTACTTCATGGAAGTGCTGAGTGCTGTCCCACTAATGGGTTTAACTTTATTTCTGAATTTTATTATTTGCACAAAAGTATGTTGTGCTGAGCCTATTCTGTAATGTAGGTTAGTAGATTTCTATTTTTGGATCTGGAGAAATGACCACAGCGTTGGGAACAGGCAGAAGTCACAGACTTAAGGTTCAGCTGTTCCTTTTTTTTTTTACTTCTGGTTAATAGAATAAGAGTGCCTCTGGAAATATTACAAGTTTTTTTAAGTGGATCAAAATTTATCTTTGATATTTTTCAGACAATTGCAGGTTATTTCAGTGTAGACATTGCCCTTCGTTTTCACAGCCCTAGTTCTGATCTCAAGTGGAGAGAGGGCAGGTTCTGACTCCCAATTTAAATTTGGAGGTGTGTGGAAAGCTGGGATCAGAGAGGGGCAGTTGAATTAATGCAGCAGGTGGAACAAACAAGGACAAGTCCAGTGAAGTAACTGACCGACATGAACGTGAACCACTTGTTAAAGAAACTATCAACAATTGGATGATTACTTTTGTTGGGTTTGGAGTTTGAGGGGTTTTTCCCTTCCAAGGTTACTCATTCATGATCATGGCTGTGGTTCAAGGAAGGTAGAAAGGGACTTGGTCTGAAGCGCTTTGAGGAATGAGAGCCTGTTTGATGGAATAGCTGATTTAAGGGAATCAGAGACAATGAAAAAAAGTAAAATCTTCCACATCCTGTATTTCACAGGCAGTGTTGATCTCTCACAGCTATCTCTCCCACTGTCACTCACCCCACCATCTCCGAAGTTCGGTGATCGCTCAGGTTCTCCCTCAAGCAGCATGCAGAGCCCGACTTAGTGATAGGACAAGGGGTAATGGTTTTAAATCGGAAGAGGGGAGATTTAGATTAGATGTTAGGAAGAAATTCTTTCCTGTGAGGGTGGTGAGGAACAGGTTGTGCAGGGAAGTTGTTGATGCCCCATCNGAGGCGGCGGCGGCGCCTTTCTCCCGCTCCCTCCCTCGGTGGTCCCGCTTGTTTTGGCTGCGAGTCTCTCGCCTTCTGCGGCTGGGAGGCGACGGGGCCTTCTGCCTGCTTCCCGGAGCTGTCGGGAGAGTGCCGCTCCTTCGTGGCTCCTTTATCCTGGAACACGCCTGTCGATCCGCAGGGCTGAGCTGCCCGGTAGCCTGTGGGCTCCGTGAGTGGAAACAGCAGTTTTGGTTTGGAATCACAGGTGAGCATCAGTTCCCTTGGCGTTCCGCAGAAGTGTCAGGGCATCTGTCTAGATTCCCGTCTTCTACTCCCACCCCCCAAGTAATAATAGCTTCTTGTGNTCTATGATTCTATGGCGTCCCCCGCCCAGAGCGCACCGCTTCTACCACAGCTCCCCAGCCCGGCGAAGGGAATGACCAGCCCCTCACAAGCCCACGAAGCGGGGCGGGCCCGGCCGCCGCGCCTGCGCTCTGCGCCGCCCTTCTGCGGCC
>VXBW01003451.1:38805-62949 GCA_013400375.1 Thinocorus orbignyianus | reverse complement strand
AATAAAATACAAGTAAAAGGGTTTGAAAATTTTTCCTCTTTTTTTTTTTTTTTTTTTTTTTTTTTTAATATGACTGTGTCTTGCTTTCTAATGTATTTTTTTACAATCTTACTTACACTTCATCTTTCAAATTCACTCCTTTTCTTTTCATGTGTCTTCTCAATATCTGTTTCTCATTCGTAGTTCTCTTCTATTTCTTGTAATGGGTTTGTCGTGATGAAAATTGGCATTGTGGCAATGTAAGTATGCAAGGGTTATTTGGGTTTTTTAAGTGTTTTAATTTACTAGTATTTAAAAATACTGTGGTTTTGTGATGTAAGAAGAAATCAAACTTTCAGAAGCGCTAAAACTGTGGTTTTCTTTTAATACAGTGGTATCTCTCTACTCTCTATTCAATTTTACCTATAGAACTTTGTATCACATTTCCTTATCAGGTGTTGTAAATAGCTAGTTTTTGTCCATGCANCTCTGATAATGTTTTTTTTTAGCATAAATTTAAAGCTACAAAAAGTAACAGTCTGAGTAACTAGAGGAAACAGAATCTAAACTTTAATTATTCAGAATTAATAATATTTTTTTTAAAAGTATTGAATTCAGATACTGTGTGAATATAACACCTCATGAAAACATTCAAAGCTTTATGCTGTCTTCTTACACTGGTTAAAAATCAGTACTAAAATATATTAAAATACCTTAATTATGGTTATTTATTGAGTGTATACAACTACTTTGTATTTAGATAATCTGCTAACTTTTGGACTATTAAGAAGTGAAAAAAAAGTAATATTACATATTATTTCCAAGTATGGGGCTAATATTAGAATACATGCACAACACAGCTTTCTGGAACTCAGGAGTGATTTCTTGACAAGAAAAGATTTTCTCAAGCCTTGTTTGTAAGACAAGACTTGTGTGTTCATGTAAAATTTCCTGTTGAAGGAACTGATTCTGAAGTAGTATGATTAAGATCTTGTGGGATTTTTTGTTTTTCATACATGACTTTATTAGAAGCTACTTAGAATTTAGTCTTTGAGCACTCAATAAGAGCAAGATAAGAAGTGTTATAGTTAAAATTATAGAAAAATATTACATACATTTAATTTTATTTATGTTTATATTAAATCTAAAATTTCACAGTAAAAAAGTTAAAGTAAAATTGTGAAAAAATGGATATAGTAGTTATTAATGAAACAATTAGAGAATACTGAAAGCTGGTTTTATTTTACTTTAAATTAAAAAAGTTGCAACTGCAGCAAAATACTGGCATCTTGCAGGCATAAATATTGTTATTTAGAGGGTTCATGCTGCCAAAATTCAGACTTCCTTTTAATTCTGAGTAGACACGTTGGAACAGTAGTGTGAGTGGTGTTAAGTCTTCGTAAGTGTTCTTTTTCTGCTTACTATATAAAAAAATAAGAAGTAACTATCATGTGTATCTTTATTTTAGACAGCAGCACTCTTTTTGTCAAGACTCTAGTCAGTCTCTTGGGTCTTCGGCTTCTGAAAATGATGTTATGAGACAGAAATTCTCTGTTGCTTCACATTCAAGATTACCCTACCTCGTTGTCTCTGATGGATACATGATAACAGTTCTTAGATGTCCTAGCAACCTTTCACCATCAGGATTTGTAAGATCCCTTTTGCTTGATTCAACCCAACGACTTGAAAATATCCGTCAGAATTTGCTGAACTCTAAGGTAGGGTTAGGAATTATTTTCTACACTTTAAGTGAAAAACTTCATGTGTGTGAAAGTGTGTAATTTTTAAACTGAGTACCTCATTTGAGTTTACTGTGGTATTTATATAAATTCCTTTCAGTTATAAAGTTGTTTTGAAACTGTTAATCTGGAAAACAGTGAATACCCAGTTTTCTGTAAGATTTTATTTCTTTGATGTCTGGGCGATGTTTCAGTAAAGTGTAGTGAAGACAACAGTCTTAACTGTCACTATATACTCTTTCTTGAACTGTAAAAGAAAGTGAGATTTTTTTATCTACAGAGTTGGTTCAAAGCGTTGACAGGGATTATGCTATTCTGACCAACTCCCCCTTTCAGAATGATGCAAAAACAGTTCCATAAAACCTCTCTTAGTCTACTGTTTTAGAGCAGTCAGCAATCCTAGTGGTGCTGTGTGCATGTGTCCTCTAGATTCTCAAGCAAGGTTGTAGATTAAAGCTTGCTTAAAGCATTTCTGTTTGTTTTCCTGACAATTTTAAGTTGATCTAAGTCTGGGAAAAGCCTTTGAAGGAAGAGGACCTGCAGCTGTTGCCAACTATGTAAGATACAATAGATATTAATTTAAAAATTTCTGCGTTTGCTGATGATATCCAAGTTCTAATGTGGTTTGTATTTCAAGTTTTTGGAGAAGTCAGTTATGATGGTGTTCATGCATAGAAGAGTGGGCAAGGGTTTGAGGATTTAAACAGGTATTTAACTAGTAAGAGTGCAAGAAAGCTCTACAAACTGGCAGACTTGTAGGATCACTTCAGGGATCAAGAAAACAGATTCTTTTAGTACGAAACAAATAAAGTTTTATGGTGCTGAGGAAGTTTTGCATTCCTTGAAGCATGGTCAATTGATAGTTTGTGTCAGTGCAGTGTATGCCTGCTGGCTTGTTCTCTTTTTCTGTCTGGGACTGCTAAACTGAAGCTTTTACAGAAGGAACCAGTGTGCTTTTTTTGTTTAGGAAGTTTCTGACTTGATCTTGCTAGAGACAAGTAATGTGTTTTGTGTCACTGTTATTTCTTTTAGCCTAAAGGGAGACTTCTATGTCTACGATCACTGTTGTCTTTAAAAGCTAGTCTTTTAAAACACACTCAGAACCAAAGTTCAGTCTTTTCCACCATTCCAAAATTCCTGGAAGAGGACACAACAGAAATGAGTGAGAAAACCATGGATTTACTGGTACCTAATAGCTTTTTTCCTCCCCAACTTGTAATTATGCAAAAGATTCAACTTTGAGGTGTTCTAAATGTAAAGTATAATTTTCTTCAAGCAATATAGGTATATTTGCTCTTACTGAATATACTTAAAGTAATTCACTACTGATTAAATTCTCATTTTCTTTTCAGTTGCATGGCATATGTTTTTTTTTTTTTCTCAACTGATACTTGATTTTTATCTTCAGACATCTTATTTCTTTCTGTGATCAAAGTTACTGTGCAGCCTTTCCCAGATCTGTTTTGTACTTTTGTTTTTTGATTTGTTCTTGGAGGTTTTTGGCTTTTGTTGAATGGCTCATGTATTACAGGTATCTGGCAAAAGCTGCTACTTGTACTCTGTGCTTAGTAAAGGACAAAGTTTAACTTTCTGGTATAAAAACTACTGCTGTGTTTACAATGTTTGGGATTTTATTGTTAGATAGTTTAATTTCCATCTACCCGACTATTCCAAGTATCCACATTTAGTCAGAGATAAAGATGAAATTGCTGTGGATTAAACTTACTCGCAATTAAACAAGTTAATTAAGCATATAGATTTCTTTTGTGAGACTGGTTAGACAGTGATTGCTTGCAGACTATGCTCTCTCTTAATCGACTAGAATTTAACTATTGTTTTTTTGGTCTGGTTTAGGGTTATGAAGAAGAATCAGATGACGAAAAGCAGTTTTGCAATAGCCCTTCCAGCTTCTATAGCCAAAGAATCCGTGCATTTGTTGGTAAAGCTGATCGAGGCCACTTAGAATTTGCATCAATGTGTGATACTATCCATGCAAAAGACAACACTGAAGAGAAAGATAAATTATCAGTGGAACTATATTCCATTCAGAAAAACCTACTTGCTGCATGGCAGATAGGGATTTCAAAAAATATGGAAGAGAAAGATACGTTGCTGAATTACACGGTGAACTGCATTATCCATTTTTTCAACATTCTTCAGTTTGTGAAATGTTCTTTGCTAAACCAGGATGCATCTTTAAACAAGTCTATGAGGAATATTCACTGGATGCACTGTGTCCTAAAATATTTGCAGCAGTGTTTAACTGCCTTGTACTGCCATTCAAGAGCCGGTCTGACTGGGCATGTGGCAAGGCTGGTATTACAAACTTTAAAACTGATGCTTATAGAACAACAAGATCAACTGTTCTCAAAAAACCTTTTGGCATGCTTCTGTCTGTTGAAAATGGTTTCTCACATTCTAAGTAGCATATGCATACTAGAGTATGAGAATTTTTTTACATCTCTTCGTGGTAATAGCCTTGTGGAACTTGACTCCCTGACTGTGCCCATTTTCCTAGTTCTTGATGACAGTACTCAGCAATTCAGCTCACTGAAATCTGTGCTTCAAGAGCCTCCCCAGGCAGTAAACCATGATGCAAAAACAGAAAAAAGGTATGGATGATCTTTGCGCGGGGAAAACAAATAAATGCAGAACAACTGGGTGAAGAGGCCCAGCCAGCATAGCTTTATGAAAGGCAGGTCCTGCTTGTCTAACCTGATCTCCTTCCATGACATGTTGACCCACTCAGTGGATAAGGGAAAGGCTGTGGGTGTTCTCTACCTGGATTTCAGTAAAACCTTTGACACCATTTCCCACAGCATTCTCCTAGAGAAGCTGGCTGCCCAAAGCTTGCACAGCTGTACTCTTCTCCAGGTGAAAAACTGGCTGGATGGCCAGGCCCAAAGAGTGGTGGTGCATGGAATTAAATGAAGTTGACAGCCGGTCACAAGTTGTATTTCCCATGGCTGAATATTAGGGTCTGTTCTCTTTACTGTCTTTATTAGTGATCAGCACAAGAGGNACTTTGAATACTGTGTTCAGTTTTTGGCCTATCACAACAAGAAAGGCACTGAGGTTCTGGAGCATGTCCAGAGAGGAACAGTGAAGCTGCTGAGGGGTCTAGAGCACAAGTTTTATGAGGAGCAACTGAGGGATCTGACATTGTTCTGGAGAAAAGGAGGCTGAGGGAAGACCTCATCACTCTCTAAAACTACCTGAAAGAAGATTGTAGCAGAGTGGGGATTGGTCTTTTCTCCCAAGTAGCAACTGANCTTGGGGAAGAGTGGCTGGAAAGTTTACTAGTGGAAAAAGACCCAGGAGCATTGGTGAAAAGCCCAGGTGGCCAAGAAGGCTAGCAGCATCCTAGCTTGTAACAGAAATAGTGTGGCTACCAGACAAGGGAAGTGATCTCACCCCTGTACAGTGCTGATGCTTCACTTTGAATACTGTGTTCAGTTTTTGGCCTATCACAACAAGAAAGGCACTGAGGTTCTGGAGCATGTCCAGAGAGGAACAGTGAAGCTGCTGAGGGGTCTAGAGCACAAGTTTTATGAGGAGCAACTGAGGGATCTGACATTGTTCTGGAGAAAAGGAGGCTGAGGGAAGACCTCATCACTCTCTAAAACTACCTGAAAGAAGATTGTAGCAGAGTGGGGATTGGTCTTTTCTCCCAAGTAGCAACTGAGGACAGGAGGAAACAGTCTCAAGTTGCACAGGGGGAGATTTAGTTTGGTATTCGGAAAAATTTCTTCACTGAAACAGTTGTCAAGCATTGGAACAGACTGCTCAGGGAAGTGGTTTAGGCACCATCCTTGGAGGTGTTTAAAAGACAGGTAGACATAGTGCTTTGGGACATGGTTTAGTGGTGAATTTGGCACGTGATTATAGATGTAATGTCTCAGTGCAATAAGAAAACTCTCAGTGTGTACAAATTTACTAAGTTATCAGAGCTGTTTGTTCTTTGAAAATACAAACTTGAAAGAAGCTTCAACTGTAGTGTGCTATCCAACTACTGAGAAAGCATATTACTGTCACTGTAGAACTCAAATGAATCACATGAGCAAGCTGTTGCTTTGCAGAGATTTAGAACCCAAGGAGCATTGTAGCTCACAGATTTAATATTAAGAGAGTAAAACGTGTTTCTTCAGTAAGCTTAAAATATAATACTGGGTTCGTTGCAAATTTGACAGGGAAATTTCTTTTTCTCCAAGAAAATAGTCTGCGTTTTTGATGAATGGTGCTCCAGGTACTGAGCACTGTACATGAGACTGACTACATATTAATAATGGAAGCAGTAGTGCTAGAGAAGAAGATGCAGATGTGTTGCGGTTCTGTGTGAGCTTTTTCAAGTCCCTGGCAATGTGTATTTGCTTATATCAACAGGCTTATTATGTGAGCTGGTACGTCTAATAATACTGTGCTGGGCAGCAGAGACTTGGCAAGCCTGAAGCCGTGCTCTGCAGTCCTTTTTTGTTTCTGTGATTTTACTTTTTTATGTTACAGTTTCGTTATATTTTTAGTCTGTCTTGTTTATAAAGGTCACTGGTACCTGTTTTGAGGTTTATCTTAGGTTATTTCATTTCACCATCATTTATATAGCATTTTGGGTGCATTTGGGTGCTTGAAGTAGCTTGATTCTTCCAGATTTGCATAAATGCAGTTGTGTCTGCTGGTCAAAAAGCAAAAACCAAGGCAAAAAATGTTCTATTTTTTCCCCTCACTGAAGTCAAAGAAGTAGTTGTTAGTAAAATACAATTTAGTTTTCAGATACGTAGTGCAAAATATAGATGTAAGAAATAGATGTAACCAACTGTTAACTTTGATTTTCATGGTATTGTACTTCTTGAACTACAGGTTGATTGTACTGTGGCAATTATTGTATAAGAAAGTGGTTTGGTATCAGGTGCAACTGAAGAGAAAAGTGAACAAGAATGCAGAAGAAGAGTCTGTTGTCTCATCGCTTTTAAGTCACATACAAGCGACCCTCCAGTCTTCAGGAGTGACTTTAGAACAACATTTGAAGATTAATTCTGTGTCTGGTTAGTACTTCGGAAAGAATGTTAGGTAGCTGCAGCTAAGTGAATACTAAGAAAATTAGGTCCAAATTAATGACAACTGACCACTAGATTTTTGAAAACGTGTTTAGGAATTGATAAACGGATTAAAAATTGGAATGGGAATAGAGGTGGAGAGGTAACACTTAGAGAGATGAAATATGTAACAGTCCATAAACCTGTTCAAAAGTGCCTTTACACTGAAAAAGAATATATATGGTCAACTTTTTTCAATGAAATAATGTCTTCCACATCATAAGAAGTATGAAAACAGATAAGAGAAAATGCTTTTCCCCATTAATAAACTATTGTGGGGTTTTAATACTGAAGTTTCTGACTGTATATTTAACATTTGCCACCCTGTGTAATTAAAAAAAAAAAAAGCCTAATTACTTAAAAGCTTGTAGGACTAATTATAACCTGGACTGATTTGTTTCATTTAACAGTTTTTTAAAAATGCAAGGAGGGCTATTCAAAATCATCAGATGCTGAAAACTTAGATTTAGTTCTGAGAACAGAAATTTGCTAGAAATTCACATATATTACTCTGCTTTTGATAATCTGTAATACTGAAGTAAGCGCATGTGTGTTTGCACGTGTAAAACTAACTATGCAGAGCTTTTAATTTGTTACATATGTGACTTTTATAGGTGAGGAGAAGTTCCTTTTAGGCTCATATGGAGAATCTGTGGGCATTTGGAAAAGGTCTCTTTGTGAAATCAAGGCAAAAGGTAAGGGATAAAATCTTTTTTAGGGTACAGGGGTAGGTTGTATCATCACTTTATGTAGTTATTTGTAACTCTCTGCCCTTCAAAAATAGGGGGCAAGACACATAAAGGGTGCATACTTGTTAAATTAAGCTGGGATTTGAATAGAGACCAGTGAAAATTTAAGTCTGCTCCTTGAGAAAATGCTATGCATTTTGATTTTTCT
The DNA here is from genome assembly GCA_013400375.1 of Thinocorus orbignyianus. NCBI lineage: Eukaryota > Metazoa > Chordata > Aves > Ciconiiformes > Thinocoridae > Thinocorus > Thinocorus orbignyianus. The sequence goes on along the minus strand of VXBW01003451.1, from coordinate 55,244 downwards.
ATCAGTGTTTTCTTGTGATTATGAAGTATTCGGTGCAGAAAAGCTCTGGGTATATTTCTGAGGAATAAAGAGACAATGAAAAACAGATGAACAAAAATCCATTCCTTTAGTAGCAGGGATTCTTTTGTAAAATCAAAAGTGTTTGGGGAGTGACAAAGCAAAGTAGTTTGTGGCAGGAGTTTGTTTAGGAGTTGATTTGAAACAGGCATTCCAGAGTCTCTTCCCAGGCATCATGAGAAAAAATTGGTTGTTACTATAGTGAGGAATACCTCACAAAGAATTGGCAGGGTATTGGAAGCTTGATGGATGTCTCAGCAGTTTCTTTGTGGTTTAGGCATCTCTTCTTCGAAGGATATCATCCTCTGTCTTTCTCCATGTCTTAAGTTACACGCTATATTGTTTTGAAAACTTTCAGATCTCTAGAAGTAGAACTATTACAGATGAGCATTAACTTGCTAGTAAATAATAGGCTGTGAGACAATTGTATTTTCTAAAATAGATCCTCTTGAGTTCTCATTCTCAGAGTATATCTTTGTGTAGGTATGTTTCTGGAGTGGGAGGAACTGGTGCTTTCCACCCTGCTGTGTCTGGTCTTGTGTTTATTGTTTCTTTTCCAACTGGATTTTCGTCCTTTTTCTCTTTTGATGCAGGAGGAAAAAGAACACATTTTCTTCAGATTAGGTATTACCTTGCAATATTATTTTGCCACTTGTATCAATATAACTTGTGTGAGGCTCAGGGACTCTGTGATCATCTGGTAGGAGAGATTCTAAGGCGATCACAGCTCTCAGTGAATCAGATGGAAACATTTTCTGGTATGTTTATATTGCGTAAGAGTGTGGTAAGTTATGATGATACTGTTTGAATAACCTAGTATTTAATTTCTGTGCCATAACACACGCACACTTGACAGCGTGGTTCTCAAACTGGACTGAATTCAGTTTTCTGTGACTAAAGATCTTTTTCTGTGACTAAAGATCTTTTTTTCCTCAGGTTTTCCTTGAGCTGCACTTGTTGGAGTCAGTGTTTAGATAACTTTCATTGTATAATTAATACTGAAAGTGCAGACTGTTAGACATTCTTAAACTCATATGTGCTTGAGGGAAGTCTTTGGATAAGAAAGATAAGGGAGAATGATGTGATTTCATTTTTTATGGATTTAATGATTTTTTATGATGCAACAAAACAAAATAATGGGGTTTAGATTGGTAACCAGTTCTAAATTGACAGTGGGATTTTTTTGCAGATGCTTGTAACTATTTTTTTCTATGAAGTCAGAGTAGTAAATCTAAATTTCCAAATTTAAACATTTTTTTGGATTTGGTGCTTGTCTAAATTTAGATACTAGAGATCCATCTCTAATAATTAAAAATCTAACATAAAAATATTTTAATATTGATATGATGTGCAGTTAAGTGTAAAAGATTAAGCTGAGTCCTGAGAGCTTGTCAAGAAATTAAGTAATACCATAGTTTGCTTATTTTTTTAAGAATGTTATATAAGCTGTGATTAAACAACTTTAGAATTCAAATATAAAATAATTTTCATATATTTTTAATTTAATACCTGGTTTTTTTTAGATACCAAGTATTTTCAGCATGAACTATGGATGGTAACAGATGTTCATACCGAAACTGCTATGGCTGTGATTCGATCCATGGCACGATTCATGGCCGCTTATTTCACAAATCAGCTGCTCTATATCTTTCCCCCACACAATGTTGACGTCCTGCATCCGCTTCACATCAAAAAAGGTATTTTCTTTCATTTGCTGTGCTTAACTCTTATCATTTTTCATGTGTTTATCGATGCTGCCTGTAAAGCACTAATCTGGTGATTTATAGTTTAGCACCATTAATTGTAAAGATTAAGTAACTTGGTTGTTTCAGATACTTTTGTTGAGGGAGGGGTGTTTTTGTTTGTGGGATTATGTTTTGCATCTCTTGATTATTAAAAGTTTATTTAAAGTTAATAGCTTGATGTGTGCAACTGAACTATTTCATCCATAGAATAGAGTCACACAGTCACTTATGTTGGAAAAGACATTTAAGATCATCAAGTCCAATATTTAATTGCCAAGTCCACCACTAAACTGTATCCCAAAGCACCATGCTTACCCGTCTTTTAAACCCCCGCGGGGATGTGACTCCACCACTTCCCTGGGCAGCCTGTTACAATGCTTTCGGTGAAGAAATTTTACCAAATATTTAAACCAAGGTTTAAACTTCCCCTGGTGCAACTTGAGGCTATTTCCTTTTCTCTTGTGTATGTAGCATACTTGCAAATGTTCCATCAGTGTGATTAAATCTTGAAAGTAAGAATAAAGCACAAGTTCTGCACATGCCTGCGTAACCTGCGTTATTAAGCAGAAAAATAGCCTATGCTGAACTTGCTATTGTGGCATAGTATGAGCTGCATCTGCCTGCTGTAGATAAACACTGCAATGTGCCTTTAGAAAAGTAAAGAGCAGTTGTACACTGCAATGAATCCAAAAGCAATGTGAACACATGAATTCTGGATTATTCATCTGATAGCATACACATTTATTTAAACTTTCAAATGTGTTTTTTGTCACAGATTTGTCTCCTCGTATTATTCCACTGCAACACTGTTTGGTTACCAAGGCTGTCAGGGACCAGAACCTTTCAGCTGTGTGGACAGCTGAATATGCTCTTGATTTGTTCTTAATTGGTGGCCTCATTCCAGAGGCCGTGTGGTTGACACACAGACTTGGGGACTGGAAACTGGCTGTTTCAATTGGTGTGGCCTACCAGCTGTATTGTCAGAACTCTGGAGAATTCTCAAGGTAAATTTGAGCTTGGAATTAGTATATTATATTTTGTTATTAATAATAATTAAAAAATAATATTGTTTGCATGAGGTTTATTGTAGCAAGGCATATGTTTTACCTCGGAAACTCATATTCCAAGACTCCTAGTAGGTGTAGGACCCGATGCGTCAAGATTAGTTATTTTGTCTTAAGTATTAATGTAACAGAGCTTCATTAGATTCTGTGGGTTTTACTTTGTTATTTGTGAACAGTTTCTTGTTTCACTTTCAGACTGAAAAACACTGAACATCCCCTGCCATTAAGCTTATCACCAATGCAGGCTTTCCAGGAAAAGTTACAATCTTTGTTAGGACAACCAGTTACTTCTGAAACATCAGGATGTGTTAAATACAAGCAGTTTACAGGTATGTAGAATTATAAATGATTGTGTTTATTTTTCACGTTACTTCACTGCATGTTCTGTTTTGGGTTTTTTTAATACACTCGAATTAAAAAGAAACAATGACCTCATATTCTCCAGTGTTTGTATTAATGTTATAATGTATTCAATACTTTAATTGTATAGGGCTTTGTGTTTTGACTTTGGTCATTCCAAAAAAGGACAGTATTATCAATTTTGTCGTCTTTGTGCTTATCAGCCAAAATCTTATTTGACTGTATTTGGTACTAACTTCAGTTTAGAAGAAAACTGAAGGTTCATTAAAATAAAAAAATGCCCGGAAACAAATGTGAATGTGTTAGCAGCAGGGAAAGTACCATCGTAATTTTTGCCTTTCCTTTCTGTTAAAGTGGAAGGGGGTGGTATCTCATATCCTGAGAACTCCCTCCCCACAAGTCCAGCAGTTAGCAAGGCTGAGAATGTGTTCCCAGTAGGCACATAACTACATCTGTATACAGCTAGACACACAGATCAACACCTACAGCCATGCTTAGCATCCTGCTTCCCTCTCTTGCTAGTCAGGATGAATGTCTGCCTATGCATACCTGTATGTGTGGTTAGACCCAGTAGCTCAGTCTCCCAAGTTGCTGGCATCTGCATTTACAAGCCCTCAAAGCCCCAGCTCCATTCTGTTTTTAGTGCAGACTCACATATGGATATCCCCTTTCCCCAGTGCACATACTGTCCATGCATTCCCACAGCAGCTGGCATTGAATATACAGTCCATCTAGTAGTTAGCTGCTTTGGGAACCTCAGTCTTTTCAGGTCCCTCGTCCATAGAGACACGCATACCAGCATGCACAGTGTCTAACAAGGTGTTCATTACTCACTTGGTCTCTCCAGTATCCAGATCTACTTGTCTTGTTCTTGGAGACATGCAGACATATCTGCAGGTCTAGCAGTTGGCTTGGTCTTCAATGGGGCTTCCACTCACTACCAGTTCTGTGATCTAACTGTTTCAAGAGTGAGATGCACACACCCCTAGTGCTCAGGGCAGTTCACTGACTTGTCAGTCTGACTTGGTACTTGCTCGTACTCACACATTCACTTATATAGCCTCACTTGCTTCAGTTGCTGGCCCTATGCATACACAGGCACTCAGACCCATGGTCCCACTCCAGTTACTGGCACTAGGTTTGACTAACCTCCAGTTTTTGAAGTTGCTGGCATCCCAGACACAGGCTTTCTGACTTGTGCTTCTGTTCCAGTTGCTAGCACTTAATATCCTATATGCAGAATAGTCCATCACATAGGAAAACAGATGTGCTGACTGCACAACAGAGGTGAGGCTGCCACAACTGCGTGCCATATCCTTGGTTTCTTAAAAATCCCATAATGAGCCTTGTACAATCCCAGGAAGCTCTTCCCCTGCATCCTATAGTATGTTCTATCCTTGACGGGTTACCCCTCTTAAGCAAAAAGGTACCGAGAGAGCAACTTTTATTGGCTCATATATTGGCTCTTTTATTGGCTCTTGATGTATTTCATACCTGGGCACCAGGTGTCTGTTTCTCTGAGTACGTAATCTGCAGTTGTGCATCTCCAGGATTGTGGAGATGAGTCTTTCATGGGTTGATTTTTCTGCTGTGAGTAGGTGGGTCAAGGTCTTATTCAGGTTCCCCCACCCCCTGTTGTCTCTGTGCCCCTTTGTATATGTGTATACAATCTTTTTGTCACATTACCTAACTTAATATTTTATGGCTGAAATTCCCCCAGTTATCTAGATCAATCTATCCTTGTTTACATTTTATAGAAAGTTTATCGGCATGATCTATTCCTTGCTACCTTGCTTAGAAACCACATTTCAAGTTTCCTTCAGTAGGTGGATATTAAGTAATCTTTAAGCCAGATCCCAAATGCTGTGTAGAATCTCTTTGTACTCCTTTCCAAGGATTTTATTTCAGATGCACACAGATAAACGTGCTGTAGGCAGTAACTTTTAAGTAGGATAAGTAGTAGAATATTTCAGTGCATATTTCAAGACAAGCAGGAAGAGTAGAATTGGAAGTAAAGCAGTATATTATCATGCAAATTTCAGGAACCAATTAATGATGCGTGTTAAATATTTGTAATACACAAAGGTGCATTCTGAAAACGTAACGTTACAATTTCAGAATGAAAACCATGTATTAATTGTCAACTAATTTATTAGTTTCTGTGCTTAATATTTTATAGACCCCGTTGAAGAGGAAGATGCAAATGTTCTTCATAGTTCAATACAGGAACTACTGAAAGCAGCTGTTATGGCAGATGCTGATATTCTTTCAGAGACATGTCAGCTTTTGGTGGATTCTGCCAAGGATCTTTGCAGAAAATTACATGGTTTGGTTCCAGATGGGCTATATCTTCCAGCACCACCGTTATACTGCCCTCAGCCAGCTTCTCTCAGTGAAGTAAGTGTGCATGACAAAAGTTTCTTGCATCTTTGTTTGAATGTATTTATGAAATAATCATGAGATCTTTGTTCTGGTTTTTTTCAGCTCTTTTTTTCTATCTCTTTTTTTCCATGTCCCTTCCTTTACTTAAGTAGCACCACAGTGATACAGAAGTATGTGTGCCTTTGTTCTATAAAAGAGCTATTCTCTGAAGTAGAAGGGAAATGCTAGGAGCAGAAAAAATGTTCAGGTCAGGTTCCTTATCGCATATGTTCTTTCTAATTTGTGGGCTTGTTTTTGTCTTGGAACTTGCATTTTTCAGGAAGACTGCAATGACATTCTTTTGAAAATTGAGAGAGAAAGTCGTCAGAAAGTGTCAGGAGTTCTTCAGCGAATTATCTTGCTCTTCCGGGCTGCTCATTGTTCCTGCCCTGCAGCACAGTGGTATATTGCACAACTGAAGTGGACAAGAAGAGTTATGCAGAAAGTAAGCATTTTACTTGTGGGTTTTTTTGTAACCAGTTGTAAACTACTGATGAGATTGCAATTGCGTTGCAGAAGCATTCAGTCTCGTCTGGACTTCCATGTAGTGCTTTTTATCTCTCCCCTAGCTTTATACTCCACGTGTGGTTCTTTTAGGAAACCAGAACTTAAAGATACAGGGTATCTACTTCATAAAATGTCCTCTTTTACATATGTTTCTGTACTCTCTTCGTAGTGTACAAGCTCATTTCTCTGTTTGAAAGAAATGAGCTGATTTTAATTGGGACTTATCGCTGTTAACTTAAGTAACGTTCCAGATCAGATAGAGTTGAATATATAAAAGAGAACATGATACTGAGTGCAGGTAAGGTGATCATCTTAGTGCACAGAGCACAGGACTTAGGTGATCTCCTTCTACTCATGCAGTTGTTTGCACAGAAGAAGCTTGGAATGTACTGATTAAAAATTTTTGTGGAGTCTCAGGCTTTTCTTAGGTCACTGTTAACCACTTAAAGAAGGTTGACTTGCTATAGAACAAGGTGCATGTGACTGCATTCCCCCAGTGTCCCTGCATCAGCATTCATGCAGTGATCCAGATCAGGAACTGATCTGACTGACAAATACTTCCTTCTTTTTGCTCATTGCATGGTCACATACGTATTGCTGGCATGGCAAGATCATCAGAAGTACCAGCTGAAACAGGAGGGAAAACTAGTCTGCCTTGGTTGACAGCAGCCTGGACTATGTTAGATTAAACTCATTTCCTGCTTATAATCTTAGCTCTTCCAATACTTTGTTGCTCTAGTATTTCATGGTAATCATGAGTACCATACAAACAAAGCAGCTCACATATTCCTTTAAATGAATTTTCATAATACTGATGTGAAGAAAGCAGAAAGCAAGCTTCAGGGAACTTTACTGATTTTTGGCAGTATTCTGCTAATAGCTGAAAGATTGTACATTTAGTAGTGATGCATACAAAGCTTTAACTGCTTTTATTACCATTTGATTTATTTATTTATTTATTTTTACTATCCATAGATTCGAATGAAAGGATCTCTTCCTTCACTGAGTCCATTCCCAGAGACTTTGCTTCGTTATTCCAGTTTCCGCACTGTTTTCTATAGATGTACACCTTCTGAAGACCATCCGTTTGATGATATCACCTGTAAAATTTTAGGTCTGTGTGCAATAAAATAGAATGATATAAAGCTGGAAAAAAGAACACAAGTGAGAATCCACAGGTGCAAAGAAACTCTTACTAGCCTGAAATATTATACAGCAATGTGTGCAGAAACACGTTCCATTTCCAGCTTTTATGTTTGTTATCAAAACTCTTAATCTGAAAAGTAAAGTTGCTGTTCTGGATTGTTGTGTGTTTGGGATCTGACAGATGCAAAAGAGCGTGAACACTAAGTGGGACTGCAGAGCACTGTTGAGAAACACTGCTGAGTAACTTTAACTACTATTAAGATAAAGTTAATTCCTTTCTTCTAACTAAAATTCTCAAGATGTCTTATTTCATGTATTTAAATAGAATCTCACCATACTGCATGTTTGTGTCATAGGTTCATTCAGAGAGCTATGTGCATTGTGTTGGATGCTTCATGTTCGTGAAAGATTATCTGACACCTGTCGGCGCTACCAAACTGCAAAGGAAAATGTTAACAATCATAAGGTATTACAATATACTAATATAGTTAAGATATTTTAATTGCATAAAGCTGTAAGAAAAATTCTGAAGGTCTACTGTTAATTTCTGTGAGAACTTTTAGTTGCTTAATATGACAAAATTAGCACAGTGCCGTAATGTGCAGTAAGTTATTGATGCTACAGGGTAGTGCTGTCCATGTGAGCTACATAGAATCATCCAGGCCAGAAGGGATCTCCAAAGGCCATCTAGTCCAACCTCCCCGCAGTTGCAGGGAGACCCCCGACTAGACCAGGTTGCCCAGGGCCTCATTGAGCCTCACCTTGAATATTTCCAGGGAAGGGGCTTCAACCACCTCCTGTTCCAGTGTTCCACCACCCTCAGAGTAAAGAACTTGTTTCTAATATCCAATCTGAATCTGCTCTTCTTCGACTTAAAGCCATTGCCCCTCGTCCTGTCACTGCAGGCCTTTGTAAACAGACTCTCCCCAGCCTTCCTGTAGGCCCCTTCAGGTACTGGAAGGCTGCTTTTAGGTTTCGGAGCCTCCACTTCTCCAGGCTGAACAACGTCATCTCCCTCAGCCTGTCCTCATAGCAGAGGTGCTCCAGTCCCCTGATCATCTTCGTGGCCCTCCTCTAGACCTGCTCCATCAGGTCCCTCTTCTTCCTGTATCGAGGGCTCCAGCCCTGCACACAGTGCTCCAGGTGGGGTCTCACCAGAGCAGAGCAAAGCGGCAGAATCACCTCTCTGGTTCTGCTGGCAGAACATCTTTGATGCAGCCCAGGATGTGATTGGCTTTTTGGGCTGCAAGTGCACCCTGCCTGCTCATGTCCAGCCTCTCATCCATCAGCACCCCCAAGTCCCTTTCCTCAGGGCTGCTTTCTAATATTTCGTCATTTTAACACTTTCTGATAGTGTTTCTGTTGAGCTTTTGCTTGGCGTTTAACTAGGATAATTGAAGAGATGCTGCCAGAAGAACAGTAATTTCTACACTTGTTGTCTACCTAAGTATTTACTACATTTTTTTTAAGATATTTTGGGTGTTTCCTGATCAATATATACTTAACACACCCAAAAAATGCTTTTTGATGCATTAAATATACATGGCTTTCAGAAAGAATAATGAAAAATACTAAAACTAAATGTCTTCTCTACTTGTACCCTCATCAGTTAACATCAAGGAAGAGAGAAAGAAACTACTAGCATGATATTTTTCATATATTTTGTGACACTAGAGATTATGATTTTTGCCCTGTTTAGTCTAGCAACTCAACTGTCCTTAGCAAAGTTTGCTTCCTTTTTATAACAAGTCCAAAATTTCCCTTCAGCAGAAAAATCAAACTTCAAATGGGATCGAACAGGATGCCTCTCTATCTAACAGCAGAATAGGTTTTTTGTACTTTGTGTGATAGTGGCAAATGAGGTAGAAACCACTGCTAATTTCAAAATAAACTACTCCATCTTAAAAGCCTTTTGGCTGGCTTAAGTATCTTGCTCCCAAGAAAGAATTTATGATTACCTTAGGTCACAGTAGAATCATTGCTTCACCTGGTAATTCAGTATATTTAATCAGTTACGGCCATTTTAGTCAAATCCACAGGTTTTATTCTAAATGACTGCAAAAAGAATGTTCAAAAAATATTAATGTAATTATTGCCTAAGCTCATTTAAAAAAAGTTCCTTTTTTATTTTTCTTTCTTTTTATTTTGAAATATAAGTTATGGTCCTTTATAACCTTGATCTGTCTCCTAGCATTGCATACTTCTTTGTTTGGCAGTTAAGTTAGAGATTTTTATTTTCTGTTGGCCAGGGAAGAATCACTACAAATTGGAATATATGAATAATTTAGTTGAAATGTATTGTTCATATCAATTAATGTTTCTATAGCAAGGTTGGTTTTTTTCAGGATCTGAAGAAGAATGAATATGATGCTTCCATAGTTGAGCATTGTCTGAATGCAGTGGAGTGGGCTTGTCGAATGCTTCCTTTCTGCAGGTTCATGAATATTGAAGAATTAGTTCAAGATGTAATTTTGAGTCTGCTTGGAGAATTGCCACCAGTGAAAAAGGTAAAAGACAACCTCTTTTGCTTATGTTCTAGATTTATTATCACATATGTTTCTTCCCCTTCCACAATCTACTTGTTAGACTTTCTAGAGGCATAAGTTCTGTTGGAAATGTTACCTTTCTAGTGTGTTAGCTCCTTGAAACAATGCTTTTTGTGCAGGTGGCAGACATTTTTGTAAAAGCATTTCCTAATCCTGAAGATGTAAGAGTTCCACTAAGAGATAAATATAATGGACTTCAGCAGCGACTCAGACAAAGAGTTGTTAAAGGTAACATGCATCCTTCTACAGGAAATATTAAATTAACTTCCATTTTTCTCCTGCCCTTAATTGACTTGTGACAATACCTTCTTTCTTACCTCGTGTGAAAAAATTATTATAGTACTCAGTTAGACAACTTTGAGAGAGTTTTCTGGCAGATCCTCTATTTTCTTTCTGGTATGCCTATACCGGTAACAAAATGTCATGACTTGAAGGTGATGGTGTTTCTTCACTTTATCGCAGTTTCTGTCTGTATTTCTAAGTGGTGATAATTTATGATGATTCCAAATTCATTCATGTCTCAGTTTGAAAGAAAATGGAAAACTGAGAAGTTTGCATTTAAAATGTCTTGGTTTTCTTTCTTTTGATAGGTCCTGAAAGTGAAGAAATTATGTCTGTTGTTATACAGGCTAGTGAAAAAGTGAGAATGAAAGTCTTGAGACGTGTAATAAGGAATATAGGCCCTATAGAAGTTAATATTTGGGAGCCAGCAGAGGAGGGAGCAGCAGATGATGAGGAACACTGTTTTGACAGATTCTCGTTAGGCACTAGTCTGAGCAGAAGCACACTTACTGATCTTGAGAATCCTCAGGGATATAGTGATGCTGACACGGCAGATACACTTACTGATGCTTTGTTTACTGAAGAAACAAGAGCTCAAACTCCTTCACTCCAAAGGTATGCAAAAAATGGCAGTGGAAACCTTTATGTGTAAATTTATAAAAATTTTTTTAATTATTACTGTTTTATCTTTTCAACAACAGGATAATTGTAACTTCGGGTAATTTGTCAAATAAAGAATTACAAATCTACCAAGTCTCAGAAATGCTAATGTTGTATCAGTTACTATGTGACTAATACATTACTGAAGTGTAAATTTATTACACATTCGCATGTGTTGCTGAAAAGTTTCTGTCTGTGTAAAAACTATGGACTTTGCATTTGATTAATTTGCCACTTTAACATTGTATTAATCTAAAATTGGGTTTGTTAGTTCCCTGTTTTTAACAAGGGAGGAAGAAAAGGAACTAGTATTGAATTTATTTATTTTTTCTTAATTTTCCATTCTTTTTTTTTTTCTTAATTCTTAAGATGGATTTTGTCATTATCAATATGTGTGTTTGTTGTCTTACAGAGAAAATGAACAGCAGAGACAAGGAGAAAGAGGTAGCAAAAATACCACATGCAAGATAAAAGCTCTTAACTGGAAAACAAAACACAAACTACATGGAAAAGACACACACAATCAATACAAATTGCCTGTAGTTGGTGCGTGGGAATTTGAACGTGATGATGATGAATATATTAATTTTTTAGAACTCTTCTTGAGTTATATTCTTGAGAGAGACCTGATAAAATACAGCGACCTTGGAATTCCATTTCTTACTAGCTTTTCTGGACTTCTTCGAGAGCATGAATTAAACTCTCTCTTTTTTGATGTTCATACAACGTTAAAACGTCGACAAGGCAAAGCTAGAAGCCGAAGTGTGTTTAGGGCAGGATCTTGCTACACTGTTGTGCTGGCAACTTATGATCCTGAAACAGTGTCTGGCTGTAATGAAAACCAAAATATTTTGGAAAATCCATCCATGTTACAGTCCATTGTACAGACAACAGGACCTTCTGTGCATAATATAATTAAAGGACATAACAAAGGATTATTTGGTTTAAAACACAAGTCAATTTACAGAGCCCACAGTGACAATCAAGGAGTCACTGTTGCACCAGCAAGCCAGACTTTTCCTAACCAAACCTTCTCTAGCCTGCAAACTCACACAACTTCTAAATACATTTACAAAACTGTTGATAGAGTTGATACGGTACCAGGAGAAGAACTGACTGTGGAATTGATGGGTAAGTTAAGCAATATTGCAAAATTGCTTGAGTGGATGATCAGATGGTCTGATAAAAGACTGCTCTGTGGTTCCAATAAAGAAGATTCCTCAGAAGAGATTGCCCCAATGATACATGTGAAGACATCATCAGCTGCTGTCCTTACTTCTTTGTGGCTGTTAGAACAGTTATACAGAGATGGGTCTCAAGCGAAGAGCATAACATCTAAGGTAAGAAAAGAGGATGCAGTAAGTGTCAGTGAAACGTGTGAGTTAGTTATGCCAGCAAGGAAAACAACACACATCTTTTACCTCATAGTTCTGTTCTCAGTACAATCTTGAGTAATAGCCTTTCCTTCAAGAGTTAGTAAGAGAAGAAAACCGTTCCAGGAATGCTGGAATTCTGTCTGCAGGAAGATTTTGGTTCGATTTTAAAGTTCTGTTTGGAAGTCCTGTTTAAAATCTTAATTCGTTTGTCTAGATACTGTGTTATTTGAGCAAATTCCTACAAGTTCAGCCATTACGTCTAGTTTTAGACATCATCTTTGAAGAAACCTAGTATTGGAGGTAGAGTATGGAAAAGCAAGACAAAGAATAAAGAAATAGTTTCTCTAGGGAGGCCTCAGTTTACATTGAGGACAGTGCAGATGATATAGTCTGACTGAAGTACTTAAAGATTGGTGAAAAGTGAACTTTGAATTTCTATCTAACACTTACATGGAATTGGAAAATGTGTGTTAGTATAAAAGAAGAGATTTACTGGAAGAACCCTGATTAAGTATGGCTTTTTACCTCTCATGCTGTCTTCAGTGGTAACTTTAGAGTTTCATATTACATGTGATGAAAGCCATATTTTATTGTATATCTTTGTATAGAGTATACTGAAGTATCATATAGTGTCTTTGACAATTGACACTGACAAATCTCTCTTACTTTATATTTCCCTTGGGTAATTCAGAGGACCACTAAATGTAAAAAGGGGCAAAACTCAGGTTGCACAGGCAGCTGTGAATCTGTAATGTCTCAGCTCTGTAATAGAGAACAGAAGTTAAGCATGAGCATGACTATGTGAAATCATTGTTCGGGGTTTTTTTAAAGTATCAGGTGTCTATTTTTTAACTGGTGAATTTTCATTATCGTTATTAATAGAGTGTGGAAAATCAGTTTCTGAAAGAATTCGCATCTCTATCAGAAGCCCAGTCTGGAACAGAGAAAGAAAGTAGTATGGATGAAAGCTCTTCCATGCTGGCGAGTGCTCCTCTTGACATCCAGAGTGTACAAGCCTATGATGATATTTGCGAAACTGGTTTGGGGTAATTTATTTTTTTTAACCTAGGACGTGCAATTGATCATAATTCCTCAGCTAAGCAGCATGTCAGTATGAAGACTTCTACTGCTACTATGTGTTATGCGCATCTTTAATTTTCAGTGGAAATTCAAACCATGCACATTGTTTAAAGCTGCATAAAGAGATTAAATACTCTCTATCAGCAGACATAACTCTTGGTAGAAAACAATGTAGCCGTTGCGTGTGAAGTGAGTTGTACATGTCTATAAACTTAGTGATGTGGAAATGGAATCTACATTTCTGATATAATTAATACCATGTTGTTTTGGGTTTTTGTTGGTTGTTTCTCTTTAGTGAAATGTTCTTTGTTTTGAGAGGAGAGTTCACAATATTAGCTTATTTTTTCCTGGATCTGTAGTCTAGCTATGTTCATATATGCAAATATGTCAGAAAAATAGATAGAAAAGACAGTAAATATTTTATTCGTTATTTTACACAGTTCTGAAGATGGAGATTCCTTAAGCTGAAGTTCTTTGTGACATTTCTGACATTTCTTTTTATCTTCTGGTGCAGTAAAGAAGCAAAAGATCTTTGGTATTAGTAATATGAGATGTTATTGTGTGTCTTCTCATAAGAATTTCTTAAAATGAAATTGAGAGAGAAAATGTATATGAATATTATTATATCACAGTAGTGTTTCTTTATGCACTGGCCTGCCATCTGAGAGGAACAGCATACTTAAAATTTTTATGTCAGATACTTGTATTATTTTTATTTCTAATTATTTTTTATAATTCCAATTACTAGATTGCCTACAAAGTCAAAATATTTTGATAAGAAGAAAATTAATAATGGGAATAATTCTGTACCTCATACGACTGAAGATCATAATGAAGTTAGATCATTTGTTCAGGAGGAGTTAGATGTAACATCAGAAAGAGAAGGTTTGTTTTTATGGCATATCCTTTTAATATGGTCTGACTTAGAAAAAAGTAGTAGTTTTGCCTGAATAGGATTGTATGTGCCTCTGTTTATTTAATAAAAATATGGAAATAAGTTTTCTCTTTTCTATGGAAAATATTATTGTATCTGGTTTATATTATAGCTAAAGTTTATACAATTGCTTTATTAAGACTTTCTGATGAGTTTTTAATTTATGAATTTCTTTTTGCAATAGAGATAGGATAATGTATATTAGCATATTTAATTCTGTCATTTACTTTCATTCCAAAAACATTGATGTACGACTGTGTAAAATATGTTTTGAAAATTATGGCAGCTGAGTGTGCATGTTGAGTGTATTATATTTCTGCCATGAAAATAGGCTTTTTTTTCTTTTTTTTTGCATGCATCACCAGCAATATTGTTGAAACATTTCTCAGCTCCTTTGTCCTTGCTAGTGAAAAAGTGAACTGATGTGACCAGTTGACTGAAATCACACAGCAGGGCTCGATTTCATGTGGTTTTGTGATTTAGAGTAATTGTGGTTTTTTCACAGAGCTCTTTGAGGAGCCGTATGAAACTCCAAAGACCTTCAGTAGCTCAATCAAGATCAAGTCTGTAGAATGTCAAAGAGAAAAGGCAAGTTACCTTCTTGTGTAGAAGCATTTAGGCTTGGTGATTGTTTTTTTTTTTTTTTTTTTCCTGTTTCGACCAATAATTAAAATCATGAGTAATTACACAGCAGTAAAGTGAGATCCGCTGTGAGCACTTTTGAAAACTGATTCATTGTTCCTAAAACTAAATATATGTATGCTCATATATATAAAATAGGTTTGATTTATATATATATATGTGTAATTTATAACACTACATATAAGTATATAAGATTATGTATACACACATATACACAAAGCATGTAAATTAAAACAAAAACCTTCTGGTTAATAGACTAGATTTTTTTGTAGAAAGCTGTATTAAGAACTTTTCTTTAAGAAAGTGTGCTGTCTCTGAAGTTGTTGTAGGGTGATTAAGTAAAGACTACTACTTTTTTGCATGCTTGCTTGATTTTAAATTTATAATACAGAAAGATGTTAATTTTGCTCCTGTGTGAAAACTTAATCTGGACCTGTAAGATCCAGATCTACCTTGTTTCGTGCTTTGTGACTTTAATTGTTGGTTTGAGCAGGTCATAAGTCTCCTTTCTTTCAAATTGGCCAAGGGCTGTTATGCTGGAATGTGAATTGCGATGTAAAGTACTACTTGCCTGTAGTACTCTTCATTTAGTTTTATTAATGGGATTAGAAAGGGTGTATTGTGATTTTTCAATTCTACAATGCTTTTCTCTAGTGTTCTGTTCTCTAATATTCTCTACAATGGAATTTTCTAGTGAATCTGGCATATGTAAAATCCTGCATTTATTTCATTTCTGTAGTTTGTAGATAGTGTGTGTGTTTAATAAGATTTTTTCCACATTTTCATCTTTACCTAGAGGATGTGAGTTTGCAGGAGTGTATTTCAAGGGTACTACATGGATATGAATTAGAAATTAAAACTTACAATAATGACTTAAAAAGAAGGATGGTCAGATGAGTCATTAGGATATTTCCTTATTTCTGGTCTCTAGCAGTGATCCAGTAAGTTGTGTGCTTTTAATTATTTTTCAGCCACATTTTTTCAAGTAGCTGATTAATCAAAAGTGTGATTGCCTTAGGTTTATAAAATAAGGGCTCTAACCACACTGCCCAAGTTGCAGAAGGCAAAAACAGGGGCTGTGAGAATGAAGAACTGCCCACCATAGGAGGAGATCAGGCTTGAGACTGTTTAAGGAACCTGAAGGTGCATCAGTTCATGGGACCTGATGAAAGACAGCCATGAGTCCTGAGGGAGCTGGCAGACAGAGTTGCCAAGCTGCTTTCCATTATATTTGAGAAGTTGTGGCAATCTGGTAAAGTTCCCACTGACTGGAAAAGGGGAAACATACCCCCCTTCTTCCAAAAATGGAAGACCTGGGGAAGTGCAGAGTGTTTAGTCTCACCTCTGTGCCTGACAAGATCATGGAGCAGATCCTCCTGGAATCTCTGCTAAGGCATGTGGAAAATAAGGAGGTGATTGGTGACAGCCAACATGGCTTCACCAAGGGCAAGTCATGCCTGACAAACTTGATGGCCTTCTACAGTATTGCCACAGCATTGGTAGACAAGGCCAGAACAACAGATGTCACTGTGGATAAGGAACTGGCTGGATGGTCGTACTCAAAGGGTCGATGGCTCAATGTCCAAGGAGAAACCAGTGATGGGTGGTGTTCCTTGTGG
>VXBW01003451.1:1455-38446 GCA_013400375.1 Thinocorus orbignyianus | reverse complement strand
TGCCTTATCCCAGAGGGTGTTCAAGGCCAGGCTGGATGGGGCTTTGAGCAACCTGGTCTGGTGGGACGTGTCCCTGCCCACGGCAGGGGGGTTGGAACTCAATGACCTTTAATATCCTTTACAACTCTAACTGTCCTGTGATTCTATGAATAACGCTTTATTGAAGCAGAAGCGGGATATAAAAATTTACAAGTTCAGATGCATCTTTTTCTATTCCAGCAGGTCATTTCAGTTGTAGATATTGCCCAGGAAGATCAAAAGGCAGAAGAAACAGAGGAAAGAAAGGCTGAGCAGAATATGTAAGAGACCTTTTTTTTTTTACCTTGTTTTAATTTCTTAAAACTTTCCTTAAAAATCTGAAGTAATTATGTTAATTATGATATCCAGTGAAGTCTCAATGGGCTCTTGCTGTTGGTTGTAGCAACAAACTCACAGTTTGAAACAAACTTTCAGATGTCTGCTATTTCACATATACAAAGTGGTGGGTGGATGATTAGTGATCAAATGAAAAAGAAGTGGTTTATGGGAAGGTTTGTTTTATATCTGGAAAAAGGCTAGATAACTTCTGGAAAGGTTTTCAGATGTGTAATTTCTTCTCCAGACCTGAAATAGGAGCAGTATCTTCAGGATAGATACAGGCAGAGAAATCTTTTTCTAGGAAATTTTAACAGCTAATTTGTTATACAACGTGCATGAAAGAGACGTTGGTGTCTAGGAAGCAGCAGGTGAGATAAAAATGGATATGGCTGATGAGCTTGTTAGCCAGCCCCAAAAGAGAGAGGGAGGTATTTTGCACAACTTAAGAAATTTACTTCATTATGATCTTTTTAAAACTTTGTTTTAAAATATCTCCATGTTTATAATATAATGTATGTAATTATAGAAAAACATCAGAAACCTGATTACCACATCATATGTTTTAATACATAACTGCTCAGTTTGATTTCTCTGAAGTTTTTCAAGGGAAGAAAGCATATTCTGTAAATGCAGAGTTCATGGGTTGCCATGAAGAGTCTTGGTCTTTTGTGATTTTTTTTTTTTCATTTGTTTCAATGACAGAAAAATATCAACCTATTTTTATTATTTCAATTAGCTTTCTTCTTTAATCCACAGAATTTGTCATAATGAAATTATTTCCCCTGATACATAGTGCCTTAATGTGTCTTAATATTTAGAAAATCTTATTAATTGTGGTGGCAAATACATAAATACTCCTGTTTGTGAAAACTTTTAAATGACTTATTTTTGAAACACTTTGAATCCTCTACTGTTTTAAACTGACACGGTTTTGTTCTGCAAGAAAAAGAAGTAACTGCACAGAAGATAGCCCTCGAGGATTTCTCATGATGCTGGCTTTTCTTTTCTAGGAAAGTAGATTGTAATGATGCTGACAGTTTTGCTTAAATTGGATTTCCACTTCTTTCACTAATTCAGATCAAGCTGGGTTTTGCCTGCTGTTTATGTTGAATAGCCAGAACTTTTTCAATGCTTTTGTTTGAATTGGTTTCTAATTGCTAGGGAGACAAAGCATGAATGTCAATATTTGCCAGCTCAAATTGCAGTGTAATGCAGCAGTTGTAGCAACGCGTATCAGTGTGGCTCTGATCAGGTGGCTTTTAGGTATTTTTGCTCATACTAATTAAAATACTTTACCAGGAGGTTTTAGATATATTTGTATGTATACACATGTACAAATACATATGTATATAAATGTATCTAAAATTACAATAAACAATGTAACAAATTACTGTAGTATTTACAATACCTGTTTTTTCTTTCTTTATAGCGTGACTGGGGTTGTTGCTAACAATGTTTCTCAGTCCCTCTCTTTAGAACAAGGTGCAGAAGTTCCCAGGTAAGATAAACCTGTACTGTTTTATGTAATAAAAAATGGACTATATCTATTAAATTTGCAGTCTGAAGTAACACGATATGTAGATTTGATTACAAACTGTTTTGCAAATATAGTATGTTGTACCTGCAAACTGTAGTACTACTTAGCCTATCGTGAAGCCTTTTTGTACAGTAATCCTTGAGGACCATATACTCTTGTGTGGTGTCCAGCATATCACATGACTCAAACATGTTAATTCAGATCTACGAGATTTCAAGTGAAGTGATACTTTTGTTTTCTGGTTCCAGACAGAGTCATTGTAATTATATAATATTACTACAAAATATATATTGGTACATAAAACAAGTGGAAAATAACATTATAAACTAATATTAACATTTTTGTAAAATTATTAAAATGTGCGTGTCCTACAGCAACAGTTAGATACATATTCAGAATATTTCTATAAACAGGTAGATGTTGAAGTTGCAAAAGGAGTCAGGAGTCAGTCTCAGGCTTTCACTTCAAGAGCAGTTCTCTATGAGTTTTTTTCAGTTTAGAGGATGATCAGAACTATGCATTCCTTTGGATTCCATTTTCACATGTCTCTAATCTTATTTCCTTCCCTAGTTTTTCATGCCAGCTTTTTAAAGAAAGAAAAAAAAAACTCTTACAAACTTTTTGGGTTTCAGGCCATTTTTACACATTCTAATTGTCAAAATATTTCCTGTTGCCCTTCATGCCTATGTCATATCCAAAACCTTTTCAGTGTTACTTATTAGCCACTGCTTTATTCTTCTATTTCTTCATGTACTTGGAGACCATCCTGTTCATTTCTGAAAAATCCTCCAAAGTTTGCCTGTACCTGTAGCATGTCAGCATTTTTCTTAAATAGAGAATTATCTTTTGGGTCAATTTCTTTTGTTGTAGGTAAAGTCCTTCAGTTTCTTCATAACTTAATGTAAATTCTAACCCTCTCTTCTTCATTTAAGAACTCTGTCTACTTAATGGCCTTTACCTACTTAAAGACCTAATTATCTCTTGGAAAAAATTCAATATATTGTATCATGTGGTAAATATTATTTATTTTTAATTGGGTTTGGATCTGAAATCTTCTTGTTGATTTTCGATTTCAAATATCATCTTTATATTCAAATATTCATCTTTACTACTGTTTTAACATTCAGTTTATTAGCAAGCATTAGGAAAAAGATGTCATACCTACTCTTCCATAAAGATTGTGCAGTGTTAATTATCAAATATTTCCTACAAATTAATTTTGCTTTAGAAAAATGATGTCTTTAAAAATTTCTGGATTGTTGTAAGAAAACGCTGATATAGTTTTTCTGAACTATGAATGTTTTTCATAGTATTGTTCTTTTTCAGTAATAAAGAGATTCCTCTAAGTGATGGCCAGCCTTCTCAGAGCGTTGTGTCAACTATGTCAAGTGTTGCCTCCGATGCTTCCATTAGTGCAAAGAACCAAGAAGTCAAGGAAGAGGTCCCTATTGAGGAGAAACCAAACACATCAGAAACAGTCAGGCAGATGCTACAGGATGAAATGTTTAAGTTAGTTCAGGTGAGAGCATCTTATTATTGACAATAGTATTCACAGTGCAAACTGTATTATTGAAAACAATGGAGATTACTGTTTTAAAGTTATTCAGTGTGGAGTTTTTGAGAGATTTCTAGTTCCCACGTACTGTGAAAACTTATTTTAGACTTAAAGCTCTTGCTTTTGTCTCAAGAAAACGGGCAATACGATAATTAAAGAATGAGTGTTTTAGTTCACATAACTCAGTATGGTCTAATAGTATAGATTAGGAAAAATTCTGAAGCTGTAATAACTGCAGCTATACTAGGATTCAACTTTTTCAGTACTTTGAGACAGTTTTATGTAACCTTACATTTACTCAAGCTGCACCAAAAAAGTGAAGAATTTTCTTGCTTTATCATAACCTGCCTGTGGCAGGTACATAATGTATCTTAAATGAAAATTCAGTACAATAAACAATCAAACAGTTGAATTATTATGGAAAGTTAGGGATGTTATTTTGTCACTAAATTAACAGGATGATGAGCAGTTATAGCCTAGGCACACCATTTTTGTGAAGATTCTTATTGAAGTTGTTTACAGTGTTAACTTTGTGTGTATCCAGCTACAGCAAATCAACTTCATGAGTTTAATGCAAATAGTGCAGTCGTCCTTCACAAGCCTCCCAAATGTGCAACAAGTTGTGCAACAGCATCAGTCTTTTCACATGGAAGGAAGCCAGCCTGCACACGCTGCTGGAGGCATTGGCTCTCTGAAAACACAGCTGCCCACTCAAGAAGATAATGGAAAATGTGGTCAAAAGAGCTCTGACATTCACCCAAGGAATAGCTTAAGAGATGAAAGCAACAATGACCATATACAAGTAGGTATATCAAAGTGTTGTTTATGAAGGCTGTTCTGTGTATCTGGTATGTTGTCTGTACTGTTAAATTAGGAAATGTTTTAGTAGTGATTGCTGCAGTCAGAAAAGATTTATACCGTTTTTTTTTGTGCATAATAAATGCATGGTGGCTATTTCAAGATACTTGTAAATGCTGTTTTGTTTGCTTTTCTGATTTAGAATCATCTGGATGTGAATGTTTCTTTAAGCTTAGTAGAAAGCCACAGCAAGGAAACAGGATTTATGCCACAGTCTCAAGATTTGCATTCTTCAACACCTACTAAACCTCTTCATCTCCTAGCTCCTTCCTCAGACATCCAGAAAACACCAAAGCTTATCCCTGTAGAAAAAAAACTGAATTACTCAAATGGATTTCCTTTACTTAAGCTTGAATCAAGTTGCCATTTCAAACCATCGTTTTTACATCCATTAGAAATATCGTCAGCTTTTGCTAGACCACCCCCACTACCACGAGTAGCTTGGGGTCCATCAGATGCCTTATGGAACCACCAGTCATCATACACAGCAAGAATGAGTAAGTCAAAAGAAGATTTGAACATGAGTAGATATGACCCTGAGATGCCAAGACAAATGCATGAAGAGAAAAGATGGGCAGAAAGAGTGCATGAGGCACCTCCCAAGCACCTGAATCTGGATCTGTATGAAGGACACCAAGAAGTTTCACCTCAGCAGCGGTTCTCCACAAATGGGAATATGGACAAAGCCTTGATCATGCAGAACCTGGCTGGTATTCCACTATTGCACTTACAACTTGACTCAGTACCTAGACATCCACCAGTCATAAGGCAGCCAATCACTACTACTTTAATACCTGTTAAACCTGCAACGGAGGAGGAGGACAGCAGGAAAACACAACAACCCACAGGAATATCACTACTCCATGCTAATTTACCTCAAAAGAAGGTGATACTGGATTTTAATAATGTATTTTTTTCTAAGCTGTAGGCGTTTTTTCAGCTTCATGGTTTCTTATTTATCAAAAATAAGTTAATATTTCAAGACCATGGAATTTGGTAGCGTTGAGCATAGCTACCGGAAGGGATATGGAACTAAAGTACATTTTTATTGGCATCTCAATATGAGGCAGGCTACAAGCCTGGAAATGTTTTTAATGATGCTAGATTGATTCTACATTCCATAGTTAGTCAACATTCAGCCCATTTGTAATGAATATGAAGAATTTACTGTCTAAAATACTGGTTAATATTTATATGGTAAAAAATAGTTCTGTTTTTTGCAGAAATTTAAATAGAATTATTTACAGAAATACAAAGAAAGCAGAAAGAAATCCTCTTTTTTAAGGGCAGAAATGGAATGCTGAAAGGCTTGGTAGGAAAATACTATCTTCTGGATGTTGAGAACTTGATTTTTTGAAAAATGTTGTTCAGATAGACTCTCACATGCTTGTACATTCCAGTTGAAAAGAATGGAAATGTTTTTCCTTGAAAGCTGCTTCTTCAGTCCTTGTCTACATTGCACAGTTCCTGCCTTCATCCTCAGCCACAGCCATTAGCAATGCTAAATATTAGTGAGATACATTACATGGAGAAAAATAGTATCTTTTAGTTTACTTTCAGAAAATCATTTACACATGTATGCAGTAGCTGAGATTCTGATGCTGTTAATATTACGTTTTCATTTTCTTTACAAATTGTTACAGGAGTTGTGTTTGTATGTCTGAGGTCCATACTTGACCTGCTCATTTAATCTGGTCTGACTGGGGTTTCCTACATCGTTGCTTGCTTTTTGATTCTCTCTCTGAACATTTCCAGGCACCAAAACTCATTCCACTTCAAGATCTCATTGCATTCGAACAAAGCCAAAAGCATCATTCTATGCCCAGTACTTCCTTTGGACAAGACCAAACTGAACCTATCCAGTTACTAAAAACTGATGTTGAGCCATTTGAACTAAGAAGCATGCAGAATAGTGGAAAAAGGCAAGTCAAACTTTTCAAGTGGATCTTCATTTTGAGACATATACTGGTAACCTGTACCTTCTAGCTCTGGAATCAGTGAGTTTTTACAACAGTTTCAAATCACAGAATTACGGAATTGTCAGGGTTGGAAGGGACCTCTAGAGATCAGCTAGTCCAACGCCCTTGCTGAAGTGGGATCAGATGTAGTTCTCTTGGAGGAGAATAAAATAGCAATTAGTAGTAAAGACACAGCAGGAGAAGTATAGCATTAGGGCCTGAAGGGGTTGTTGCTGTTACCAAGCTGATAAGGAGATTCAAGGGGAAATGTTTTTCATACCACCGTCTGTGGTTTTAAATCTTCTCATCACCTGGCTGTGTGCTATATGCTGTTTATGAAATGCTTTGCTCTTGCACAGTGAACCTTAATAAGCTGCTGCCTGCACTGCATATCATCACTGTTAGTAGTAATATTCAAGAAGGAAGCTCTTTCAATATAAGTCAGGATACAGGCTCTGAATCCACACAGTGATTAGCAAAATTCCAGCTGAAGGGATACTTTATCTTGTTTTGATGTTATTCATTACTTTTGAAATTTCATTTATTCTTTGTTAACTGATTGCACAAGCAGTTAAAACAATTTGTTTAAGCTGCATGCATCTTTGTTCAGTTGTCGGATGTCCGTAGATTGCTGATGTTTGGCAGATCTGTGTTTTCCATGGGTGAGTTAATGACATCATTGCATCTGGAACAGAACACTCGCTTCTGATTATGATGCTTTGTAATTCCATCAGCTTGAAACACAGGCTTGTTCACTCTTAAGGTGAAAAATAATTGATATATAAGTAACTGTAGCTGGAGTTTAGAATTCCTGGTTTTATATTGTCAGTTGAAATATTTGAAGCTACAAGTGCTGTCTTACAATTTACTTATGAGATAGTAAAGAAAATTCACAACTAGTAAATTAGTTAATGAGGAAGTGTCAGCATTTTCAGAGGTTTGTTTCTTGCTGGAGTATTTCTTATAGATTCCTTACAGGCATTTTGTCTGGTAATGATTATTTTATTATACACAAAGTACAGATTTTAAATGTTTTGCAGTTTATCGTACTTCACACAAATAGCTAATTAGACAATTAACAGATTTTGGTGTGATTAAATATTTTTACAAGTTTCTACAACAACTTTATGTAGATTTCTAGTATGCAACAGTTGTGTTTGCCGTTTCCACCTTTATTTCAGTGTATATTTCTTAATCATAATATTTTTTAGAAAACAATGACAGGTATTTCTGTTCCTTCAGTGCAGTTCTTATTTATTATCTGCAATTAATATGTTGGCAGACAAAAGAGGCGTGAGAAGCAGCAAATGAAAGAGAAGGAGGAAAAGAAGAAACCAAGTGTGACGTTCTGCCCAGATGACTCCATCATCAGTACTAGCAATACTGTAATGGTTGCTGAATCACAAACTGAGGTATAGAAAAATGTTTTTTTTCTTTGCCTTTTTCCATTCAAATATTAACAGGGAAGAAAGAAAGAAGCAGGAAATTGTAAACCAGAGCAATCATGTAAATCTGTTCCAGGCTGTAGCGGACGAACAGTTTTCATTCATATACTTGCATTTTCTGTGAAGAAGAGATTTATTTTTTTGGTGAAGTATTCTGAGGTTGCTCTTGTTTTTTCCTGGGACATGAACTTGTCTGTTTTGATGAGATATTTGTCTGTATGTACATTTAAACTACATGTGTACACAAATGCTAATTGCTTAGGGAAAAAAAAAATATTTAGCCTGGTAGTAATGGTAGGACAAGTGACCCAGGCATTACTCTTTTCACATGAGGCCAGATGATGACAATATGTGAGTGAGGATTGGGAGCATGAGGTCTCAATTCTGTCTCAGCCAAGAAGCTGAGAAAAGTCTTTGTCAAACTGGGTTTTGATTTATGCTCTTCTACTGCTTGTCTCTCTGGGCTTTTTTATTACTTTTTAACATATCTGTGGGTTATCCTTCCAAGTACCAGATTTCAGGGTAGAACGCTCCCAGATTTAAAGCTAGATCATTGTGCAGAGCAGCAGGCTCTATTTCTATTTCATACCATACCTTCTTTGAGACTTCCCTGTCCACAACAGCAGCTGGACAGCCTCACCAGACCTGGAAGGTGTTAATTGTACTACAGATAATGATACAGAGATGTTAATTGTGATACAGCACAGATAGCATGTTGTCAAAGAATAATGTTACTGTGGATCACTTCAGGGTACATATGGAAAAGAGTATTACATAACCAGTAATTCCACTAGGTTGGAATGGGTCAGAAGAACTAAAAAGGAAGTTAGGAAAAGTATGTTACAATTATATTTTTTAATTGTTTTTTTCAAATAATTGGTCAAAGGTGGTATACTGGAAAGTTAGCAACAGCAAAAAAACCTTTAATTGGCATTGGAACTGATTTTTAAGATAATTCTTTTTCTCTTAATATTAGGATCAACAAGTAAAATCTACGCCTTATCATCAGGATGGCTTTTTTGTTTCAGTGGGCAAGTACAAGTCTTTTTAATACTTTAAAGTGCTTAAGTAAGATAAAACAATGAATAAAAGTTTGATAGATTTCAAAGGAAAACTCTATAGTCAACGAGATGTTAAACCCCAAATTGTGTAGTCTGTGGACAGCACAGTGTAATGGCTTATGGGATCTTTCACCAGAAAAACAGAAAAACCTTTCAGGATGTACAACAGATATTCAGTCTGGTTAAAACCAGACTGGGTTTGGTGTGCAGAGAGATGCAGGCAAATTTAAGATCTCATTTATCTGTAAACCCAAAATAGTTCTCCTGAAAATTGTAAAAGTATTTCAAGTTTTCCTAAAAATAAGTGCTAATCAAGTATGTTTATAAACAATGGACTTCATGAAATAGTAAACCTATTGAGTGAATTTCAGTAACTGCAGTTCACAATGATTTCTGTTCACGTGATTCATCAGAAGAATGCTATAAATGATTCTTTCAAATTCTAAATCAGTTTATTTGTTGTTAAAACAAATTTTTCCAGTTTTACTTGCCTGCATATTCTAATTATTCAAAATTTAAGGGTCTTTTAAAAGATACTGAATGTTTACAGTATTTCTAGCTTGAGGAATGAAGACTATGTCTATAAAAAGATTTGTTTCGTTCCAATATGTTAATTCAGTACAATATTTAGTCTTGTCAGAGGACAAAATGCAATCCATTGCCTGAGATTTGGCCTAGGAGAAGTACTGGTTTGCAAATCTCTTTAGAAATGTCAATAAAGAAATAAAGCTATTTGTCATAAATATTTTTCCTCTTTTCAAATACGAAACAAGTTATTATTGTACAGCATATTATAATATTTAATTCAAAAATTATATATATAAACTGAGCCTTGGTTTTAATTCAGTGTAACATTGTAAGTTTCCATACAGTTGCATATTCACGTAGGACAGCTAGAACAAGCTTTTATTGAAATCATTCATGAAGTATGCTTAGCAAAATTGAAAATTGTATGTTGAAATGCAGAAGAAAATCTTTTGGAGCCCTTAGTTTTAAGTTAATATTGTTGCGTTCAGTGATATCTAATTGATGCATCCTGCATGTAGACGTTTACTGTGTGTTACCGCATTTTAGACACAATGGGGGAAGCAATTCCTACTTCAGCAGATCTACATTACATGGCTTCTACAGGAAAAAAAACAGCAGAAACTCAAGATGCAAGTACAAATACTCAACCAGGTAAGTACTACCTGTGTGACCTACAGCAACAATTTTTGATGTTGCTTCTTGTTAATTGTGGTATTTGGTCAGTTTCCAAAGTGGAGGAAGTTTTTTAAGGGAAAAACCGTGTCTTGGGCTGTTACATTAAGTATTACTGATGCAATTGTGTAAGAGTCTCCACATGCTCTCTGGAAGTCAGTTCTGCCGTGACTTTCTCTGAAGGCTTTAACTAACTTACCTTGACTTATCTAAATGCCCATGTGGGTAAAATTGTTCTCCGGTGTCTTCCCCCCAGGCTTTATTTTGATTGTGAGCTGGGAAATCAGAAATGTACATTCAGGTAATGCCATCAGTGTCTTAACTTTCCTTAAAATAATATATTTTGGTTTTGGTTTTTTTCCTATCAAGAGCTCAAATCATATCAGGATATTGGAATCAGTGCTGGGAATGACGTTTCTGAATTTCAAAGTAATGAGTCGGTTTTGCCTGTTCCAGTGTCAGGTGTGTCTTCAGTCTTTCTCTATTGCATTTGCTTTTTGGGAAGTCTATAAAAATATTACAACTTTAACATTGATTTTGTACATGACATATAGCTTAATGCAGGACATAGTTAAGAAGGTGCTGACTTATCCATATTCTTGAAACCAGTTGTGAAATAATTATAATACTGTTTATGAAAAGTTTGGCTGGAATTTTTCATGGTGCAATGCACCCTGCTCTTTTGTATTCCTGTATGAAGAGGTACATTTGTGGATTTTATCTTGATTTTAGTGGCACTTAATCTTGGGAAGTTGGTGTTATGTAGGTCAAACGAAATGACCAGTGGACTGTTAAGACATATGACAGTTCCACATGAAATGGAGCTGTAGTAGCTCAGCTAATTATACCATTGTTCCATGCATCTACTAAGTTGTGTCATAGCTAAATGCCAATTGACCATGATCCATCCAGTCTCAAGCAGGAATTTTTTTTCCCAGTCATCTTTTGCGTCAGTTTGTAGAACAAAAAATAGAAGGTCACTTGGTTTGGATTTTTTCCTCCTATTTTATAAATCTGTGATAAATTGTAGTACGTAGAATTCAGTACCTGAGTGTTTTCCCTATCAAACCAAGTGGGCATAGTAATTTTTCCTTTCTTTTAAAATGTAGCAGTGTTGTTCCATTGGGAAAAATACTTTACTACGCCACATGATTTGTTTGCATATAGTTTGTTAGAAGTCTTTCTAGCCAAGTAGTATAATTTATTTGGATTAGGCAAAGATACAGATTTTTACTTCTGTTAACCTCTTTAAGAGGGAATTGGAAATTAATAGCAATTTAGATTACAGCAGATTGCTTTGATTTTAATCTTTTTGAGAATCACCACAATGAAAAATAATTCAGCAATTTATTGTTAAAAGGAAACATAAAAGAAATCTCTCAAGCTACATTGTCTGCCTTTGTTTTTTAAAAGAAGAGCTAGTCAGAGCTTTTCTTATTATTTAGACAGTGTAGACCTGTTTCCAAACAGTTTGTATGAAGTTTCTAGGTTTTTACTGTAAATATAATATTGATTATTCTTCTTTTCTCATAGAATCATCTATTGCCCCTGAAATGCTACCAACAGATGTGTATTTAAACCTGAAATTCCCCGCTGAAGTGAATGAGAGATCTTTACCATCCCACCTGTCAGATGCACCTGATTTGGTTAGTGGTCCACCCATGTACATATGGTTATAATACATATTAAATACACCATTTTACCTCATGAATTTAGGTTATTTATATCTGGATGAATCAGTTGTATAATATCATAGGGAAGATCGTAGTTATTTTGTCTCCAAAACAAAGAGCCTTTCAATTCAGTGTGGTAAGAGGTAAACACAGTAAATGTTTAACAATGTAACGTAAACAATGTATGCAAAACATGTGCTTTATAGCTCATAATAATCTTGTTCTTGTTTAGAGTGAATGTGAATATATTGGTGTGATTGACATTGAAGACAGTGCCTTCCTTAGCAATTTGCCCATGATACCTGAGTCTGAAGAAGAGGTGGCTACTGCACAGCAAAATGAGAAGCTTGAAATTCCATCTACTGCAAAACTTCATCACATGGCAGCTTCAGTTACTAATGCAATTCCACCCGAGGCACTTCAGAAGCAAGGTAAACCGTTTTGTTTTTAAATCAGGAAAAAAAAGCTATACGCCTATTTTATAAAACTGTTATTTTCCACAGAAAACCTGCAACCTTTCCCCAACTGCTTTTTTTTTAGTCTTATATATCAAAACTTTTATACATTTTACTTCTTTTGTATTAATTCCTGCATCCTAAAACATATTGTGAAGTATAGCACAGTTATCGCTAATTACTTGTGGTATTTATACATTTGTAGTTTATTCAGTGATGTTGTGCACTCTTTGTTTTTTTAATTTCAAGACAATCATCTGAAAAATTTGTCAAGCCAAGTGCAAAAGGAAGAAAAGCAGTCAGATTCTGCTAGAGACAATGTAACTTGGAATGTAGTACATGAAGATGGCAGAAGCTCCCTTTCTTCAGGGCTTCCATCCAAAGTAATTGACAAGGAATACTTTTCCACAAAGCAGCAGGAAATGGATATGCAATTACAGACATTACAGAACATTACAGAAACTATGGAAAAGGATTTCAGAAATACCAGACTGGTGAGTTCTGACTGCTTACTGTTGTGTCTGAAGCTAACTTCTATCAACTGAAGAAAAAAGTTATGTTTTGCAGTGATGTCTTTTCAAATCTGGTTAGTATCTGTTGAGAGACCTAAGCATAGTAATATGCAGTTCTTTCACATTTAGTGCTTCATCTGTTGGCTGACGTGGTTACTTACAGTGGTCCAAATGCTGGTCAAAATGGTAATGTTCTTAGTGAATAGACAGAATATATTTAATTTCTCTGTAACTGGGAAAATAGAATAGCACAAAAGTTCAAGCTGAACAGAACTTTTTTACAAAGATTTCTGCAGTTATGCTTTTGCAGAATATTATGTCACTATTTCTGGAACCTGTTTACTTTCATAAAATATTTGCATTTTAAGGTCTTAGCAAATCAAAATATAGAAGTAAAATAAAAGCATTTTGGACATAGTGCATTCAGGTTGTTTTATATATAATTCAGGAATTACTATTTTATAGGTGATGGCAGAGATAATGGTAAAAAAAAATTTCAGCAGACTAACCTCTTAATACTATACCCAGTTGAATTTGTGTAAAATTTGGGGTGGTGTTGTCTTTAGATATATGTAAAATAAGGAATGCTGGCAATTATTTTTTCACATTACTTTGATTTTTTTAGTAGCTTAAAGTAAACTAGGAGTCACCAATCTAGGAATGAGCCATTATGTTCTCATCTTACTTAGTTGGTAAAAAAATTTTCCATAGCCATGTGTAGTTCCACAGCATCTGCTTTTTGTATAATCATTCAAACCACTAGTGTCCGTTGCCTGTCCTTCCATGTGTTCACAGAAATATGGGGACCCATTGTGTCACCTCCACACAGTTTACACTAAAAAGAATGAATAATCACTTATATTCTTCACCAAGGTGATGATCTAGCTAGATTTTTAAAAGTCTGTAGCGGAAAAAAATATCTTCACATATCCTTCCTTTGAATCAGCATTTCACTGCATTTGTGTTTTATTTTATCTAGTCAAATCACCAAGATAAACCAATTTTCTTTTTTTGCCCCTATTTCAGTGCACACCAGTTGGTCATTCCGTTTATAACTATTTGATGTATTAAAAATCAGGTTCTTTGTAAGAATAATGTTCAGGAAAATGTCTTAATCCAGGCTAGTCAGTTTTCGCTTTCTAGTTTTCAACTTCAGGAAAATTCTGATTTATGAAGAATAGGGAAATATTTTTATTTCTGTGTTTTTAGATGAGATATATTGGAAAACTCTAGCTATTTTTAAAATATAGATTATGTGATCAATAGGAATAAAACTGTTTACAAGAATAATACTGTTCATATGTATTTTTCTCAGAATAAGAGTCCGGAAGACTGAACCCTTTAGATGAAATTAATCTATTTGAGCTACTTGGATTCCTGAACCGTTTTCTTTGTTTTGAATCAGGATACTCCATTAAAATGTTTATAAAATTCTGAGGAAAAGTTGTATTTAAAGCAAACATTGAATTAATATCTGCAGCATAAGCCTCAGAAATACTTTGAAGAATATATATTAATACTTAGTTTTTTGGTTTATAGCTAGTGAAAATAATAGAAGATTTTGAAATGGCTGCCAATTCAGACCTTAGTGCTCTTCCTCCACTCTCTGAAGATGCTAGAATCGTCGATGGTGGTATGTGTTCCATTTACAGAAAGATAGTAAACTTGCAGTTGAATTTTAACCTTGGCTGGCTTGTAATTAGTGCTGAAGTTTGTTGCAGTCCTAAAAGATGTTACTGAAATATGGACCAAAAATATAAAGTATGAGAGAAATAAAATTAAAGATAGAAAATCTAAATATTGTGGGTACTGCTTGAACAAAAATGTCTTTTAAAATATCTGTGTACTTTGATCTTTTCCAAAACTGTAATACAGGAGCTGGATATAAAAATTTAAAGATGGTAGCATGTACTTCTCCTGTATCATAAAATCAAAACATGGTGCTCATGGCTGAGTGTCCTCAGTTTTCTCTGAGTATATAACGGAATTTTTTTCATGCATCTTTGGTGCCTATTTAGCTGTAATATCTGCTGATATTAATAAAAGCTTACCTCAGCTAAACTGTTTGCTAGAGCTGAGGTAGTGAATAATCTAGTGTATAACAATTAATTGGATACGACCTCTTTACTTACAGCTACTCTACTGAGCCAAAAAAGAGAATGCTAGGGGTACATACCTCAGGTCCATTTTACATTCATGCCAAAACACGGTCTCATCTACTTATGAAGTTCATACAAAGCCAAGTGGTAGAACCATATCGTGGCTATGTCTGTATTTATACAAAAGACAATATTTGCATCCATTAGTCTCACACAGAGCAACTCATATTTTAGACGTTTTATTCACATGCACAGGACTGGGACACACCTCACAGCTCTGGTGGTGCCCTTTCTTAGGAAGGCACAACTGATCAAGGGTTAGGTTGTTCTAGATTTGACAGATAAACTAAATATGCCACTAACAAATAGGTATGAGTGATATTTTTTACATTGTGGGTTTTGTTTCACTGGTCTTCACTAATTACTATAATTACTATTTTTTTGTAGAACACTCTTTGAGGGGCATGATTTCTGAAGATGTTATACATGATGAAAAGGAGGAGTATCCTGTTCCCAGTTATACTACACTGGAAGTACACTCTCCTGCCCCTGTAGGCTCTGTTTCTAACTTTCCCAGAGGCATAAAGTCATCTTCTGGTATGATCTTTAATGCTTATTTTCCCCCTCTTCTCCTTTTTAAATATAAGTGAATCTGTTCTTCCTG
Organism: Thinocorus orbignyianus; assembly: GCA_013400375.1. Taxonomy (NCBI): domain Eukaryota; kingdom Metazoa; phylum Chordata; class Aves; order Ciconiiformes; family Thinocoridae; genus Thinocorus; species Thinocorus orbignyianus. The sequence goes on along the minus strand of VXBW01003451.1, from coordinate 23,072 downwards.
GTGTAATGCCTTCTCATTGCTGTTATACAAAATGTTAAGTAATGCCAGTGAGCTTATAAAAGTGAGTAAATAGCCTTTCTAGATTGCTTTATTTAAGATGGCTTCATGAATGTGATTTGATAACATGATGGAAGCTTTGAAGAGTTCAGCAGTGAATTATACTTGCACTCGAATTCACCATTATTTGGGTCTATTTCTGAAACCCATCACTGTCTTGCTTTGTTATTATTTAGTTACATGAACATAAATAGGCACAGTGCCACAGAACCACTTCCCCCCAAAGCTGTCTTTATCATCCCTGTTCTCCTCCTGTGTTCTAGAGAGGTGAGATCTCAACTATATCCAATCCACATCGGCAAAATAAATTGTTTTATATCGCTATGCAGTAACTACTGGCTGTGTTCTAAAACATTATTTTATGAGGTCTCATCTCATGTTGCAAACAGATAGTAAATCGATTTTTGCAATTATGAAGACTGCAGTAGCATTATAAGGAAGAGGAAAAATCACTATGCAGGCAACCTGTTGTCTGTGTTTAAAAGGCAGTGTCTTTATTTTGCCTGCATTGCTTGGATTGGAGCTTCTAAAAACAAAAAATACTTTGTATGGGTGAACATACATTTGGCAGTCACATTTGTAGCAATCTATCATGAAAGGTGTTAAAAAGTGGTTCCCATATCTGCATACAGCCAAAGTAATTTCTTGAGAGTACAGTTTAGCTTAGGGAGGATAATAGTGCTCTTCATTCCAAGGCATCTGCACTGCTCTGTGGCCACATTTCCTGAATTCCAGGAGTTCATGGCCTGACTTCTTCAAGTAAGCGGCAGTTGTTAATTTTCTATGAAATGCTGTATTGTTAATTAGAAGAGATAATTTCCAGTTAGTTGGAACTGATAAGCTTAGTCTGATCATGGCAGAAGACTGACAACAGTGATCTCATCTTCCTGGCAAAGCTATCAATGTCAGTCAAAGAGCTGTTAAATAACGTTCTCTGAGAACTCTGTATTAACCTGGCAGTCGATGATGTGCTTTCTAACAAGTCATTAAGCCTATGTACAGTATTGATTTATTTTTAGTGTCAACATACTCAGGTTGATGTATTTCTGTATTTTATCCCACAGGCTGTTTAACGTATGTGTTATTAGTTTGCCTACAAGCACAACACTTTTATTAACAAACACTGTTTCTGTTTCAGGCATTCATGTACGTGGAGACATGCATGACAGGTATGTATTTTGACATCAGTTTTGTTGAAACTTTGTTCACTTGAAATTTATACCAAAAAAGGGACTGTGAAGATGGAATGGGCACTTACATAAAAATCTAGGGATTCATTTCCAAACGGAATGAAAACCTTTTTATTAGTAAATTTCTGACATTTGCTCTGACTTTGGTAGTGCCTGTTAGGTTTACTTTACGCGAAAGCTGCAGAAGCATCCAAAGTTGCTTTCTAGTTCAAAATAACAGAGCTGTTTATGTAGAAGGTGCTGTTGTCTATGTGCACTTGTTAGTTCTTGTATTTGCAAAACACTGTTTTCAAACAAATACTTGTAGTTGCTGCTAGTAGTCATCTACTGAGGCCAGCTATCACCAGAGAGTTTTTGAAGTGTTGCCATATGAACAGCGTAAAACAGCAGATTGAAGATTTCAAAGATTTTATGCACTAAATAAAATGGTCTGGCAAATGTATCTTTTACTGTTAACTGCTGTTAGTCTTCTGGATCCAGCTGTGCAGGAGAGAAGAATTAGCTACCTTCCCATTCTTTCTGGTCATTCTGCTCAGTTACCCACCCTGTATTGTTTTGCTTGAAGCATAACAATAAGCCGAATGGTGAAGTTTCTTTTTAAAGTACTTTAAGTGAAACTGCTTGTTGTGAATGAAGTAGGTTAGGAAGTGATTACATAACCTTGAGGATGGGTGTGGGCAATAAACTTTAGCAGATGGTGATTTTTACCCAAAGGAGTAATCTGAAGCAACTGCAGCTTCTAATCATAAACTACATGAGATTTATTGAGAGTGACTGATGAAAAGAGAGGAAAGAAATGGGCAGAATTTAGGTCTTGCTGTCTCACACAGATTCTTGCTCAGGTCGTTGAGAGTTGGTATTTCCGAAACTGGCAGCATCACACAGTCTTATCCCCACATGGGCAGCAGTGCAACCCCTGTGGGTGCTCCTGACCTTCTGGGCTGCCAGGCTCGGCCTCCTCTGGGCCAGCCAGGCACACCCCGGTGGAGGCACTTCAGCTGGGGATGGGATGGTTTGTTCAAGCCCTCTTTGCTGCAGAGCCCTCAGCGTTAGTCAGGTCTCAGTCCTTCTGTCCCATTCACGCTGAGGAGCTGCAAAGCTGGCTAAAGTATATGTGGTGACAGCAAAGCTGGGATGATGCAACTTTTATAAGACAGAGCCTTTACACGCATCATCCAGGTATCACTTCTGTGTACTGACACACTGAGATGTAGGGGAAAGAAAATTCCATTCAAAGGCTTTTGGTAGAACAACCTGAATCGTAGAATCATAGAATGGTTAGAGTTGGAAGGGACCTTAAGGATCATCAAGTTCCAACCCCCTTAAGCATAAAAGGAAGGATTTTAGCTTATTTTTCTAACAGGCATATTCTGCTTTAAATTAGTAACATTTTTTTCTCCCTGTCTAATTTTAAGGTCTTTAGAAGATCTGCAAATTACTGGTCTGAGTGGTGTTACTGACATCATTAGTGATCTTGTCGCAGGAGGTGATGTCTCTCTGTCGGAGCTGGGCTTAACAAAAATGCAAGCTAAGAAAATCTCTAGGTAATACCATGGATGGTTTTATTACATGTTAGCTAAATAATTTTAACTCTGATTATTCTGCTCATAGCTCACACCATGTAAACAATGGAAGAAATCATGTGATTTGAGTTGATGTGAATGGGACTGGTATTAGAACTGTTTAATAGCCAATAGTTTACTGACAGTTACTGTCAAGTGTGCTAGTTGAGTTTTTTATTATTTTGGTTTTGAAATTCTTTCCTTCCTACTTGCTTGTTTCTTCTACCAGGTGTAGGCTGGAGCACAATTCTGTATACACATACTCAGTTCAGCCAAGGGGACTGAAACCTTCTAAAGTAGTTCTGAAGGCCAACTGAAATTTTGTGTCAGTGCTTCAGAAGCTGCCAGCCCCAACCTCCAGCTTGTCATGCTCTCCCTGCTGGAGATTTTTACACATTCCTGACTGTCAGTTATAAAATCAGCTGTGCTCTTTCCTGAGATGGCTTGGAATTACAACCGTTTCCTACTTCTGTTTGTGATATCTGTTGGTCACTAGGCAAAAATACAGCTGTTCAGTATGCCAAACAATCGGTTGTGTTGGTGGAATGCTTCCCACCAATTTAAGATAACCTGTTTCAGGATGTTCTTGTGACTCATTTGAATGTAGTGCTCTGGTTTACTTGTTCTAACATTTATTCAAATTGTATAAGGAACTCAAGAACTTTAAACCTAAATCTGTGCACAGATCATGACATCCTTACGATCCTGTGAGAATTCCAAACATATTACTAAGGACTACATCAACATATGAATGTCTCTAACTGGACTGTTTTGTGCAATTACGTGAACATTTTCAAAATTACTGAAAATTTCAGAAATGTATTCAAGTAGTATTTAATCAAACTTGATGAAAGACCTCAAGACAATTCAATTTCACATAGTTATTTTCACATATAACTGAATACGCTTTCAAATATGTCGAAGTTCTTCTGATCCCTGAGGGCTTTAATACTTCAGTCCATGAGCTTTCTGTTGAACTGTGGCTTCTAGAGGTAATCTTACCTTGTTACATGTGTATCCTCTGTTGATTGTGAAGTTATTAGTGCCTGCTAGTCCTGAAAATGAGAGATGTTTCAAAATGGGCTGTGAAAAATGAGCCATTCAAAATTGAAACACTTCTCTTGGAAAAGCTCATATTTAAGTTTCAGGTCAGTGTTTTTAGTTTTACAGTGAAAAAAGTATTTATTACCTAGGTGCTTACTTTAAAGACTATTGCAAGGTGAATTAGTAAATATTTGTGAAGAACTTCGAGGGTGAAGTTACATTAGCATTTCTTATTGGCTGTGGTTTTCTGTTGTTAGTATTCTAAGTTAAGTGTTTTTAAAACTACTTTGTGCAGATAGACTTGTGAGGAAGCTCACACGTTGAGGAAAGGGAGCTAAAAGGATGATAGAATCTCATTGGTCTGTTTTTCTTTTGTAGGTACTTAAACCATACACACTTGAAAATGAAAGATCAAAGCAAAATGCCTTCCAGTTTTTTCTGTGACAGTTATCCTATAAAGACCATAGCAGATCACCCACATTTATAGTTTTGGCCCTATTATCTGAATGTAATTGATAAATAGAAGAAAAAATTTAGGAAAATTCTTGGAAATTACTTGAGTGCCAGGACTTTGTGAATTAAAATTTTGCAGAGGAATATTTCCCTATTGTTCATTACGTATGCTTTCAACTGGGTCCAAATTCTAAAGGGATTGCAGTATTTTCATTGTATTGTATAGATGCCATTGGTTGTGATTTAAAGGATGTGCTGTTATTTCCCATTTACATCTGCTCTCAGGGCTCAAGATTCTGTTGTTGGATGTTCTCAAAAAACAGAAATGGAAAGGAGAGAGATACAAGCATGGATGAAAAGAAAGCAAAAGGAAAGAATTAGGGAATATTTGAAGAAACTCAATGAACAAAGACAGAAAGAGCGTAATCCATTCAATCCAAGAAAGAATGTGGTAAGGGAATCTTGAAGAAGTAACTTACATATTGTACAAGTGCTGATTGTTCAGGTTAGATAATATAAAAGCTGATTTTTTTGGTATTTCAGTGTTGGGATCTTACATATTTTATTTTATTGGAACTGGCCATCATTGTGTCAGAAGTGGTCAGTAAATAAATATTATCCCAGTGTTCTTCACAGGCTGCAGTAATGACAACTGGCTACAGGTTACCTGTCCCTCAGCTCTAGATTCAGAAATACAGTACCCTGACTGTAATGGATATACCTCTAACATTTAGGGAGTGGTGGCTTACAGGAGTTGTAAAGATGTGTTTACATCTTTTTTAATCTTCCCACACACACCCCGAAAACCCTCTCTGAGTTTAAAAAGCAGAATTCAGATGCCCACGTCCTCTACAGACACAGCAGGATACTGAGAGCCTCCATCCCTGTCATTCACACACAGAGAGAAGTGTATGCAATTACAGAGAACTGGCAGAGATGTTAGAACATGGCATATATCTCAAGTCTCTGATGAGTATTTTTGTTAAAAGCTGGCTTCAGTACAGGCTCAGCAAACAATCCCATCCCAGCATTTTTTTAATTTTAAGTTTAATTAGTAAAAACACATTTGTGGCCTGATACATCTGACTTTTCTGATCTGCAGTGTGCTGGAAATAACTGAAGGGGGGAAAAGGTACAAAAGAGGTTCAGAAATTGCTTCCTAATCAGCATTCAGTCTTAAAATACACATTCGTCACCTGGAAACCTTCAGGACCTGAATAGGCACTGCTGGGTCAGGGAAAGCTCCAGGGTTACAGGAGATAAGACCCATCAACAGCTAATATATTCCTGTACTTTTTACTAATCATTTGAATGCAGGATATGGGGTAAATACTTCTATGCTCAAGCTCTACTGGTTTTAACTCCCAAGCAGCAAACACAGCATGTAAAACACAGACGTTTCCCATTACTGGGTAATTCAGTTGTATTCACTTTTAGAAAGAGTTACAGGTCTCATCCACAAAATACAGTATTTCCTCTGGTTTTAAACAGTTTTCCGGAGTTGAACCTTTTCACTTCTGTGCATGTGTAGGGAGAAGTGACTCAGGAAAAACGGTGGATGTTTCTCCCTCTACCTGTGTTGCCAACCCATAAATACATACTTGGCGCTTTCGTCACAGGCTTTTCTTCTGAAATCATTAGATGGGGAGGGATTCTCAGCTTTTGGCTTGGGGCTTGCTTGTTGTTTTTTTTTTTTTTTTTTAGAAGAAAGTGTTAAAAAATCTGAATCGTACTCCAGCAAACACAGGTCGAAGTGCAACTTTGTCCTCTTTTTTAAATTAGTTATTGTTAGGAGTGTCACTGATTTTTAGGAAACTGAAGGTGAGGCTTCAAGAACCTTAATATTTTAAGCAAATGAGCTATGAAAGGGCTGACTTGCAAGCTTTCAGTATATTTTTAGAGACTGGAAATTTTAGAGACAATCTTACCTGAACATGTGGTAGGGCCGTATGCTTTTCATACTGTTTTTCGTTCTGGAGAGTGTCCTAAGCAGTAACTTTCAAGTTAAATGGGTCTACATTTTGTGAGAGATTGGAATGAGACCACAGTACAGAATAAGCTAATGATTATTATACTTTCTTGCACAGCATTGTGGTCTTACTTCAAAGGATATTAAATTCTTCCAGAAGAAGAAAGAAGAAAAAGACAAGTAAGTTGCCATTAAAAAGTTGCTATAGATGTAACATGTGGTATTCTTATTTATATCTACATCTTCCAGTCTTAAGGAAGTGGTAGTTGTAACTATCTTGTCTATGAAATTTCAGGTATGAATGGCATTTCAACAAAAAGTGTAATTAATTAATCTTTGGTTTACTATTTAAGAAAACTGAACATGTTTCATCATCTGCCTCTATTTTTCACTTTCCAAATACCATTCCCCCCCCCCCTTTTTTTAAAAATCCAAATATTACCTCATTCGTTCTGTTAAACCCGTTGTTAATAAATGTTGTAGCTTTTTACAGGTAGTCTCAAAAGGGTTAGTGTATCTTCTCTGAAGTTGCAAAACAGTGTTCTTCTGTTCTGGTTACTGTGTAGCGTTACAAGGTCCACAAGCCAGTGGCGCCTGATGAATGATGGCATGAGTTAACATGTAATACTATTTCTTCGCAGAGCCCTGTTGTCTGAACATCACAGTATGAGAATATCACAAGCACTTTCTCTGATGAACGAAATGTTGTCTGAAACAGTGGTTTTACCTGCAAACGAGCATAGACCGTTGTCCAGGACAAGATCACCTCAAGAGTCCAGAAAAAGGCATATAACACCTACTAAAGGGTAACAACTTTAAGCATTAACCCTGCTCTGATGTATTGCTGGTTTTGCCACACTTCAAATTTGCCTGCAGTCTGTAGCTACCAGGAATAGGATTAGCTTGAGAGAAGCTTTGTATTCTGGAAGAATCAAATGAACACTTTGTGTAGTTCAGAGGACTTTTAAGTTCTTGTATCTTAGAGGGAGCCTTAAAAATGCTTTTCAGAGCCCAGAGAAAGCCAACTCCAGAGTCAGAGCTGTCATCAGTGTCCTAACCCATTCCACTGAACAGCAATTCTGCTGAATTATAGCAGGCAACATAGTTAGTGATCTGAAGAGCATGTATTAGTAAAAAACACATAAAAGAACTATTGTGCCTGCGTACAAGCTACTTAAATTACAGCTCAGCAAACTCTAGATTTACTCCCTTCCTTTCTAATTTTTTTCATTTCCTAAGATTTTACTTGTTCTTTCTTTTGCATTTTGGTGCTTATTGCCTTTTGAAGAGATGATGGTATTTGAGTATTATAAATCTGTAAATTTATTCTGCTTGATGGCACTGTTGTATGTATGTGTAATCCAGATGTATATTGCAGAATACTTTTTCTTCTTTTGCATAAAATTTCCTGTTTTCCGCAGTAACAGGAGGAACTGTGTACTTCAGATACTCCTGTAACTTCTAGAGTTAAATATTTCTGCATGTCTTTTTAGTAGGTAAAGTTCCAGGATAAAGCATCACCCTGAATGTAGTCAGTGCTGTACAGAGTCTGCTGGTGGTGTCCAAGGGCGGTTTAAGTATATCAGCCCTTCCAGAATTCAGAAGCACTAAGGAACGCCATGCATGAAGCCACCTTAGGAGTGACAGTAACTTCTAACTAATAAGTTTTTGTTGCACCTGAACTGGCTGTTTGTAAAGCCAGTTCGATATTTATTCACTGTGATAGCCAGCGGTTCTGATTCTGGAGAGGATTACTGGCCCCACAAGCAGCGTGTGATGCTCATCCTCAGCTAAGCTGGCTGAAGGGGATTTCTGTGGCCTTTTTGTCTTGTCTGAATAAGCTCTGTTATATCTAAGTTGTGTGGAGTTATGGTACATGGTAGACAGTGCTAAGTATTTGAACTTTCTTGGTTTGTTTTGTTGTCTTTTTTTCTTGTTGTAGAGGGCATCTGAACAGTCCTGTTCTGTCAGACAGGAGCAGAATTGCTGCCAAAACCAGCTTCAGACAAAAAGTTCACCGTTTTACCCCAGCTCTTGGTTTAACACAGTCCAGGGGTAAGAACAGAACTTTCACAATGAAGGTGCATCTTCAAGTTACTACCAGATTTTGGGAGGGAGGAGTTTTAGCACCTGTGTTAAAAGTCAGAGATTCCCTGTCCAGAGGCCTTTGCAACTGTACCATCATTGGCCTTTTAAATGAGAGTTACCTTTCCTTATCAACTCTTTCTAAATCCAAAGTACCTTAATTTGGCATAATTAGTACAGTGTAATCCAGGAAGCAAGCTCATAGATGAAAATTTAGAAGCATCTTGTCGAGTAGTTTTGATCTGCTGCACCTCACAGATGAAATGCTTTCTTCTTCCTTTCAGGAAATTCCTGTATGGTCCTACAGAAAAGCAATTCTGGAAGAAGAATGAGAAATGCTGCAAACTGTCCCCTTAATTCAAGACTCTGTAAGTTACAAAGAACAATAATGTAGTGCTGTTCAGCTACACAATACAGGGGGGAAAATAGACACAGAGAACACATTTCAAAGTACATGTAGGGTAGAATTTATGCAAGACAGGCCTCAGATGCATCATTAGCTTTGAAGAATAAAAATGATAATTTTTCCCCCACATGAAAACACTTTTCATTAGAAACTTGTGAAATATTTCAACCAATCACCTCTATTTACTTCCTGAATGGTTTTAGCCAGATGACAGTCCCAAGATTACTGAAGGAAATGTGCTAGACTTCATTGATTTCCTGAAACAGACATTACAAAATAATGAGAGACAGAGGGCTTGAGTCTCTCTTTCACCAGAAACCCACAGAGAGAGACCTGGTTAGCAGGACAGTACACAGGTGCTGTGCCTCTCCCTTACCTTTCTGTGCTGCTTAATTTCTGAGCTCTTTAAAGCAGGAATTGTCTTCATTATCCTTCTACTGTACTGGAATTAAGATACTATTTTGTTGTTAGGTTACAGTGAAAGAAATTTATGACAAATGTTTTTAAAAATATATTTTGGATTTTGGTAGTCATTTTCCCCTATGCCTGTCTGTGCAGGTCTAAATCCACAAAAGTTTCCTCACATAAATGTTTCCTCCCAGTCAAATTCTTTGACAGATGCAGGACTTGATCACAGGTGCAGAATTTCTGATCAGACAGCACAAGATTGAGCAATTAGTCTGAAATTTAAAAAATACGTGGGTTGATTCCATTCTCCCTTCCACCAAAATTATGTTAGTGGCGTAATAGGGATCCTGTGTGACTGGTCCAGTGTCAGTTGGTTTGAGCTGGCAGTGCAGGAAAGGGACAGAAGCAATGGTGAGCAGACAGGCATTTTTCCTGAGTTGATCCCTCATGTCTCTGTGTGTGGGAAATGATTCTCTTCCTCCTTTCCATACGTGCTCTTTTTAAAATACAGGTTGATCTTTCTCTGATTCCACGTCACCACCTTCTACCTTTTCCTCCAGAATATCTCATCTCTGCTAAGGGTTTCACTAAAGTTCCATGTCTTCTTAGAGGCTTAAATCCAGAATTTGCATATTTTTCCTCTGTCAAATAATGTCTCTTTTTGGTACTACACTATAGTTGGGTCACCATTCCTGGTGGTATTTAAAAGGCAGGTAGACATAATGCTTAGAGATATGGTTTAGTGATAGCTTTTTTCAGGGTTAGATTGATGGTTGGACTTGATGATCTGAAAGGTCCCTTCCAACCCAGGCAATTCTGTCATTCTTCAGGACACGGATGGTACAGGCACCGTGCAAAGTCCTGCTCCCCTGGGGAGAGTTAAGAGTGTGAGGCTGGAAGGGAGAAGCAGCATTTTTTGTGCCACAACCTCCCATCCGCTTGAGATAACAGGAAGTGCTGCTCTTAGATGTGTTTACACACAGCTTCAGTTCTTAGAACTTAGAGCTTCAGTTCTTGGAGAGATTTCAAGATATTCAGAAGAAAACAGCAAGAAGCATTACAGTGCTGTGGTTGACTTGCTTTCTCCTCAGCTGCTGAGCAGAGAGTCAACAGAACATCAAAGCAAAAGCCACCACGTGTTGCTGCTGCAGTTCAGACAGAAGATGTTGATCAAGAGGCTGATAGAGACGTCGTAAGTCCTTGGAGTGTGCCTGATGAGATCCAAAGGATACTTCAAGATACTCATGACTCCTTGTTTCAGGTAGGATGTCTGCTTATTCTACGAATTATTTGGTAGCTGCCACTTAACAATTTGTTAACTTCTACTTTGTGTAGAATGTAGCTCTCTGTTCAAAACGTGTGGGTGGAATAGATGCAGAGGGACAAAAATGATGGTGATTCAACAGAGCTACATTTTGTCTTTACAAGCAAAGTCGTTCTTGTGAGCCTTGAAAATGAATGTTTTTTACAACAACTGTATGGGTGTGTTGTCTGTCCAGGCAGCAGATGCTAGTGGAAGGGCATAAACATGCAAAGAACTTTAATTTGTTGTAGAATAATGATTAGGACATGTTTGAAACGGGCGAGATCGTTCCTACTGGATGCACAGAGGTCTTGTCCATGAATGACATGGGATAATTCAGCTCATCTTCTTTTCTACCAACAGCACCCTGCTCCACATCCTGTGAGTTTGTCTCCTCTTGGCATGATGGACACCGAGGGTGTTTCTGAGAGCACAGGAAGCATCCTCAGCAAACTGGACTGGAGTGCCATTGAGGCAATGGTCGCAGACGTGGAAGACCCGTGAACAGCATCTCTCAGCTGGGGTGCACTTCCGAATGGTTGCTGGGTTGATTTCATTTTCTAAAATAATCATTGTTGTACATAAAATGGGTTGAGGCTCGCACTGGTTTTCTTCTCAAGCAGCACATAAACCTTCACTGCTTTCAGTCTTGCCTAGATGAAATTCAGTTCCTTAACTTGCAGTTTGCTTTCTTTATGCCTTCAAGTCAACAGGAACTAGATACTGTTGGTAAGTGCAGACCAACAGTCCTAAACAAAGATCTACTTTGCCCATCTCAAACGCATAAAAAAATTAATTCTATTTTAAGAGCCCTGCACAGCTGTTTTACTTTTGTATTTAATGTTTGACATCATTATGGATGAAGTTATTTTTGTAACTTAACAATTGTGAGAAACTGATTTAATAAAAATGAGTTTGCTAGTTTCTGCTGTGACGTGATTGACACACAGAGCACTGTTCCTGCTGTGTGCCACTGACTGTTCATGGGCACGTGCACTGCCCAGCTTCTACAACAGGTTAGAGAAATGTTGAAAGAGTTTTAAATTTTGGTTGAAAGAGATACAAATACTCAGCCAGCAGTAAATTAAAGACAAGTCCTTGGTGATGTAAAGCATTGCTTTTCATCCATCTATATAACGCTGCCATGTCAGAGCTCTTCTTGTCTGTGTAGAAGACATTCCCATGTGGTCGGTGGCCATCAACTCATGGCAACCTAAACGAATGCTGTTGTGGTGGCTCTTTCCCAACAGCAGTAGTTTTTATATTTGTAGTGAAGAAATTTGAATTTTTAGTGGAAGTCACAAGTGTGTTCATTTCCAGTGGTTAATTACTGTCACTCGATAGTGTAATAGTTTGGAAGAAGAATTTTGATGTTTCTGAGTGAAGCTGCATCTTGACAAACATCAAGAAATACGGTTCAAAGAAACCCTGTTATGGGATTGCACACATGCCAGGACAGAATTGGCAGTTTCTGTAGGCTCAGAGATCAGAACTGGCTGTGTGTTTTGAGCAGTCCCCAGAATCCACATCAGTTTGTCCTGCAGGATTGGCTAGAGTGTAGAACTCTATACTGGGAGCGGTCTTCTCAAGAACTCAAAGATGATTAGGGAGCGTTTCTCTTAGGAGGGTCAGCAACTTGGGTCTTTTCAGTCTGGAGAAGACTGAGGGGGGAACTGATCAACACCTATAAATACTTAAAGGTTGGATGTCAAGAGGAAGGGGCCAGTCTTTTTTCAATGGTGCCCAGTGAGAGGACAAGAGCACAACAAGGGCACAAACTTCTACATAAGATGTTCCATCTAAACATGAGGAGGAACTTCTTCACTTTGAGGGATGCAGAGCACTGGAATAGGCTGCCCAGAGAGGTGGTGGAGTCTCCATCTCTGGAGACATTCAAAACCTGCCTGGACAGGTTCCTGTGCAACCTGCTCTAGGTGGACCTGCTTTGGCAGGGGGGTTGGACTAGATGATCTCCAGAGGTCCCTTCTAACCCCATATCATTCTGTGATTCTGAAAAGGGCAAGTACCTTCAGAGCCAGTCCAAAGCATTAAACTGCAACTTCACCCAAAGGCTGAAACTCTTTTCTTCACAGAGGCCACAAAGAAATGATCAGTAAGTACCTTCCGGTCCTGGTAGAAAAATCTTATTTTAACTAACTATGAAAGCCTCCTTGGGATCACAGCCAGCGGGGAGAAGGAAGAGAAAGCAGGGACAAGACAGTGACTCATAAATCCTGTCCTGAAAGACTTGTGAAAACTATCTGACTCGGCCTTTGATTTGGATGGTTGTTGCAGCCTCCAGGTCAGTAGATGTTAATGGACATGCTGCCATGCACAAACATTGTGAAAGTCGTAATTTAAAAAAAAATGTTCTCCAGACAAGGCTGGCCATGACAAATGGGGTAATTTGCAAGCAGTTGAGTTGTAGAGGTTACCAAGACACTGTATCTGTAAGGGGCTTTGCTTGCTTGTGAACGAAACCAGAGGGGCACACATTGCCAGCTCCTGTTGGGCTTTTCATCCACCAACATCCCCACGTCAAGTCAGTTGCTTGTTTCTCTTCAGAAAAAGCAAGGCAGTAGACCCTTACCCATAAATTACTCACTGTGAAGATAAAAGCAAAAGCTGTAACGCCCATGAAACAGCACTCTCTCTCTCACACACACAGAAGATCTCCAGGTGACAGTGTGTTGGATCAGAGCCATGCCCAAATAAAAGCTGTAGATGAAAGAATCTCATAATTTTTCAGCCTCCCCAAGACATGTTCTTAATGGCAGAGTGCTGGGAAGTGAGTTGTCTCCCTCCCCACTTGAGGGGGAAACCTGCTCTTCTGCAGCAAATAGCCCTTTCGTGACTGGGATGTGGTGAGAAGAGCTGGACGAGTTCCTCTCTTGAGCTACGGGCCACATCTCGCTTACGAAATACTTTCAGAGCACACCTTGGTTTTCCTGTTTCGTTTTGATAGCAGCAACTTTTCACCTCTCTCCTGCTGAACACAAAGCAACGCAGTGCGCTGCTGTGGAGAGAACCTCTCTTCTGCAAGGTGCTGCTCGCACCACCTCGCCAGCTGGGAAGTCCCACAGCTCACCGAGGGGCTTCCAGAGGAGAGAAACCCGCCCCAGTGATCAGGGCATGGGGGGGTGTACATCACCATCACTGTTATTCTCTCACCAGACCAGGGCAGGTTTCTGTACAGCCAAAACCTTGAGAAGTGTGGAAGGCTTCCTTCTGCTGTCCAGGCAGTTGACAGAAAAGTTTGCTTTAAAGCACTACGTACTGGCTGGTTTTGGCTCTGGGTGTAAGGAAACCGGTATTTATTCTGACAATATTGGCATTCTCAGTTTCCAGACGTTCAGTGAAGACTCAACAACATCTCAAGAAGTGCACCAGCAGCAAATTAGCGTGTGATAGAGATGGGCAGTTTTTACTTGGAAAAGCAAAATTCAGCCACCTCAGCAATGCTTTGCTGACGAAAAAAAAACAACAAACAAACAAACAAACAAACAAAAAATTAGAATTTCCTTGGAATCCTGAGCTGCTCGGCTCCTCCTGATGATGGAGATGATTAGCTCTGCCTATCATGAGGCAGAGCTCAAGCCAACATGGACACAAGAGGGTGATGCAAGTCCAAGGCATCATTTTGAGTCCAGGAGAAGCAGTTTGAACAGATACAAACAGATTGGATCCTGTATTAGCTGGAGTGCTCCGATGTTCTGTTGGTTGCTCTACTCTGAGAACATAAGAGTTGGGAGGGAACAGCAGGTGATGATTTCTGAGGAGGCAGGTCGAAAAAAGAATTCAAGAAAAGGTTCTGGCTTTGTAGGAAGAACCAGTGCTCCTCTGTGTCAAAAAATCCTTGTCTGTAGAATATTACCTTGGGAACTAGTTAAAATAACTCCTTTTTTTGTTTGTTTGCTTTGCATTTTGTTTTGGGGTTGGTTTTTTTTTTTGGTTTTGTTTTGAAGAAATGCTGATGTAATTAGATCTCTTTCTGGTATCACATGAGCAAAGGGAGGTCCAGAATTAGCAGGAACGCATCAGCACGTGAGATGAATGGGCACACCTCACCTCTTCCCCTTCTGACTCAGAGCAGGAAGACCAGCAGGTAAGTTGTGGAGGAGCTCTGAGAGGCTTGGAAGAGGTGGTGAAAGGTGAAAGCAAAAGAGGAACACTTACTTCTGGCAAAGCCGCTAACAGTGATAATCTGGTCCTCAGCAAGAGCAAGTATCCCATGTCCTACCAGAAAAAGGAACAGAGATGTTGCCCAGCTGTGAAGAGCAGAGACCATTGGCTGAGCCTTGGACTGAAGGGCTGACTCCAAATTTGGTTTTAGTGGGCTCTGTGAAGGTGGCACCTGTCTGTCTTCCAAGAGTCTGCTGCCACCAGAGGCAGAGGAGGGAGGGGAGGGAAGGAAAAACTAATTGTGTCACACAGTCCTGATTTCATGAGAGACCTTCGGATTTATCTGTTTTCTTTCTAACTGAAAGGCTCTGAACAGAAGTCAAATAGCATAAGTTATGAAGCAAATCAGCTGCAGAAGGATGGACATGTTGATTAGTTGGGAAAATATGTGTGGGAACACAGAGGAGGAAAATGTGGGGAACACAATATATAATCTAATGCATTGTTAGAATGATCTAATATAGAAAAAGGAGAAGTGGAGGAAAAGTACTTCAAAAAGATGCATTGAATTTTTAGAACACCTCAAGCATGACAAGTGACAGCAATTTTCATTTTCCTCAAGCAGGGTTAACACTTTTATGGGGTCTCACCCCAAGAAACCGAACGAGCCTTTAGCAGTCCAGCAGTGAAACATTTCCATCTGACTGAAAGGTACCGAAGTTTCACACCATTAAGCATAAGATTATTTTATTGGGTGAAATCATATGTATAGACTTAGAAACTTGAATTTAGATATCCTTTTTATAAGAACAAACGTTTGAAACAATTTTTAAAAAGTAGAACAAAACCAAAAGCAAAACAACACACACACCCCCAAACAACCACAAACCGAAAATCATAAAGAGATACTGAAAACAACACCCAGCACCAATCAAAAAGGCCCAAGGAAATAAGAATTAAAATAGGAAGAGGAAAAAGACAAAGCTATAAAAGAAGATACTACATTGCCAGTCTTTAGTGAGAAATCTTGATAATTAAGGGACTCTGAGAGAAAGAAAACAGCACTTACCATTGGCTGCCATTAGTCAGGCTTCTTGGGCAGGAGTCTGTCCTGTCAGAGCTCTGGCTGAGAGACTGAAGCTCAGGGACAGCTGAAGAGGTGTCAGATGCTGCGAAAAGGCAGCTCTAGGTATGCAGGGCTGGCACCTGCAGTTCATTTCCAAAACTCTGCCTCAGTCAAGAAGCAGGAAAATTCCACGGTGAACACACAGGAAACAGCAGCCTCATCCTGAGCGTCCGGCTCCTCAACACCTGCTGAAGGTGGAGGAGACTGTTCAGCTGTGGAACAACCCCCTTCACAGCTCCTACTCATGCTTCAAGAAATGGTGTGCACCATCGGAACATACACCTAAGTCTGCACTGCAATTTGTAAAATTTCCTAAGGAAAAGGAACAGCTCTGCATTAATACCCACTCCCCACACAGCAACCACAGCCCTGAAACGTCACAACTTTGAGTACAGCAGACAAGGGAAAGGCATCCATGGGCAGTTCCAATCATCAACCAAAACATTTTCAAATGAGCTAAAATAATGGAAGGTTTTTTTGCTTTGTCTGATATATAAAGACACAACAACTAGGAGGCAGATGCCTTCAGAAAGCATTCAGAGTTGACTTGGGCCAGCTGAAAGACACATGTTGTGCTGACCAGCGACCTGCTCCCTCCTGAAAACATTTATGGTGGTGTTTAAGGAATCAGCCAGTTCCAGTGGGTTTCTCAGCTGCTGCTTACAAATGAAGACAGGAAAAATACCACCAACTGTGGAGCATCCGGGGCTAATCAGAGATCCCAGGGAAAAGAAAGAAGCGCACAGGAGGCTGCCCGGGCCTGGTCTGGAAGGCTGGGTCTAGGCGGCTCGGAGGCTGAACACAAACTCCTCGACAAGTTCTGCTCCAGCAGCTTCACACAGATTTCAGTGCAACAGGAAGGAAAAGAATCCCCTCCCCTCCTCTCCCTCTCTTGAGTAGAGCAGTATCCCCAAAAGAAATGTGCTTTCTGGTTTGGAACACAATCCTCCCCCTTCCCGGCAGGGTTCTGGTTTTAAAATGCCAGCAGTACTTTAAGAACACACCAGACAGACCCGCTAGAGGAATAAATTATTTAAGGAATAAATTTCTGCCTTTCCAGAAACCTCTGACAACTGGACACAAGTTCAACCAAGACATCAGCGATGATGATGATGACAAACCAAGTTCCAAAATATTGTTTGTTAAAATTCTGCTTATTTCAACCTGCTACTGAGCTGATCAGGACTGGGAATTGTATACCATGTATAAAAGCTGTTGGAATTTTAGGAAGTTCCATTATGTGCATCACACTTTCCCCCCCACCCAGCCAGTACTTTTGCACAGCAAGTAAGAGGAATCAAGGAGAAATGATCCAAATCACAGTGAACTGGGCATTGCACCAATCTGACCTGCAGAGCTGTGTGTGGAGACGCAGCAGTGCCACTCGGCGCTGCGGGGATGCACCAGACAGGAGATGCTCCAGGCTCATGCTGATGTTTGAAAACCCGTCTCCACACGTGCCTGTTCACAATCAGGAAAGTTCTCACGAACCTGAAACCAACGGATTTTCTCAAGGAATCATTACACTTCATCTGCCTGGGCTCTCAGAGCACATTTAGTCTAAGCAGGAGGCACAAACCCATTGAATTTCTCCTCTATGTCTGTATTTCTGGCTTACAGGCATTTAAGTGTAGTTCAGGTTCCACATGGTTTCTGTGAAAGCACCACCCTTGACAAAAGAACCAAACACCTTAAGTAAGACGGAAGGCTGTCACCCAAAGAAAGCCCAAGTCTTTAGCCTGTGCTTTTGAAGTCAAAACGAGAAGCAGACAATCCCTTCTACAGTTTCTTGAAACCAAATCAACTGTGGTGACAGACTCGGGAGGTTTCCAGCAAATTTTATAGCTCCCTGTGGTTGGGCAGAGAACTGCAAGTAAGAGACAGGTAAAATAAACTGAGAAGCGATTTTGGGAGAAGGGAAAGGAGGAAGTTCTTTGAAACGAGCTGGTGGACAACAGGTGGTGTTGGGTGAGTGAGGGTCACAGCCAGCGCCAGCAGCTGAGCGGTGCCCCACGCAACACGGTTGGGTGCTTCCCAAAGACAGAGGCGTCCCCATGGACACTGAGTGGCATCTGTCCCACCGAACAGTCAGTCCCCTTGGGGGTGGGGGTGGAAATCAGCTAAATCACCACCCCAGATTTTAGGAAGGAGGATACTTGTTTTCCAAACAACAGTATCAGCCTCTAGCACTGCCGCACCAAAGGGAAGCTTGTCCAAAGTCAAAATATTTTGTTTAAATAGTCACGAAATAAGGAGAGATCCTCACTGCTGTCCCAGCTGTCACCAGGACAGGGGGTTACTCGGTGACACGTTTTTGAGCCCTCCCTGTGGAGCAGACCCCCTGCCTCAAGGGTGGTTGCCCAGAGCTCCCCAGCACACCCACACAGCACCCCACTGTGTGCGGGACCCCCGGCTGCTGCTGCTGCTCCACGCAGGATGGACTCCCCCCTCCTGCCCCCTCAGCTCCCCCCAGAGCAGCCCTCGAGGGGAAGGGAACCTTCGAGGAGGGTGTTTGGAGGAGACACTGAGCACCGTGGGCAGGAGCGGGCAGCCTGAGCAGCTGCAGGAGTGCCAGTGAAAACTGTTCCTCCCCAGCACCAGGAGCTCCTGAATCAGGTGGAAACTGCACCCAAATCACACAGAAACCAGAAAAATGATGTGGTTTCATCATTTGATCAGTTGGACAGAGACTGGCAAGAACTCCCTGAAAATAATTAAAGAGAAAAATGGGCTCCCTGGATGAATGACAGGTGCCCCCAGTGTTATTTGAGCATCGTGAGCAGAAGGAAAAGGGGTGAGCAAAATGTATGCGCATTCCAGGATAAGAACTTGCAAGTTTCATTCTGGAAGGGTCCAAGCTGAACTCTTGAGACATTTATTTTAAATCAATGAAATATGAAAATACTGTGAATTTATTTGTACACAACAACAACACTTCAATATTTAGCCAAGGAACCACGAAAACTAAAAAAACACCCTCGCTACTTATATTAAGGCCCCGCCCGTTACAACTCTGCACTGGCACAGCAAGACAACAGGTTCCCTCAGGGACACAGAAACGCTGGTGGGACCACGGCGCAGCTCCTGGTGGGACACAGGACTTGTGTCCGGGGCCTGTGCTCTTTCAGGGGGCACGAGCCCTGGAGGGCACCTGGCAGCAGTGACTGCCTGGGGCTCAGGGCTGACACCACAGTGAGGACCAGCGGAACCGACCCACTCATTAGCCCAGAACATAAATATTGACACCCACGTTCCCAGCACCAGGCCAGCCAGACCCCACCACAAACGGGTTTTGTCAAGAGTCACAAACAGACTTAAGAGCCCTCCCAGTGCTACAGGGTGTCTGCGTGTCAGAGCTGAAGCTCAGCACAAACCTCAGGAATCCCACAGTACCAACACTGTCACTGGCGACAACGCAGCAGCAAAACAAAGGCTAAAATCTGACTCAAAATTTAGAAGTTTAAATAGCTCTTAATGACCACACCTCACAAAAATACTTATGCTGGATGTTGCCCGTGCCTGCCTTTACACGTTAGAGCTGTTAATATAAGTAATAAAGAATCTCAAAAAAATACAAAAGGGCATTACTGAATCACTTAAAAAAATACTTATTTATAACTAAAGTTTTGTCAAAAACTATTGTGATCTTTTATAGTTGCAGATGATGAAAATATTCAAGAATTCTGCAATTTTACAGTACTCTAGTGGAAGATTAAAAATAATAATTTCATTTTTATTTATTTAGATTGTAGAAGTGTCTGTGCTTTCTTAAGAAGTACAGTATGGCTGGTGCTAATTTGAAAAGCTTGACGACACCCCTCTGTGAGGTCAGCTACTGCAACAGGTTTCCCCTCACAGAACCTGCACCTCAAAGGGAAGAGAGCAGGAAGAATAAAAAAAAATATTCAATATTTGTTATAGTCACGCATGTGAAAAACCTATAGCCCTACAGTGAAAAAAATACTACAAAGCTACGTCAACACACAGGAGCAAAATTCTGTCACCCCACCAATTCCTGAACTGCAGGACTTTTTTTAAAAAAAATAAAAAAATCAAACAAGCAAACAAAAAAACCAAACCAAAAAACCAAGAAAACCCCAACCAATAACTCTCTCTTTTTTTTTTTTTTTTTTAAATGCAGAAAAATGGTTATCCTGGCACGTGCTGCTGCCCCTGGCAGAGGCAGCTGCAGCCCCAGCGTCCTGTGTCGCGCCACGGGAAACCCTCACCCCGGCCTCACACCCCCAGCAGGGACCCGTCCCCCCGAAAGGAACACTGAGCACTGCCCTTCCCTTCCACAGAAAATAAACTGGTGAGAATCTCACTCAGCAACGTGTGACTAACTTCATGGGTGCACCCTAAATCACAGCCAGCAAGTCCCCGCCAGGAGCCTGTAAGCCCTTGGGCGTCACACAAGACGGCGATGGCCCAAATCCTCTCAACTAAGACAACTGTAGACTTCAGATTTCTATTGAATAATTTCTTTCTGATAACTTTATTGGAATAAATACCAAACAAATCGAAATAAACAACCTTCTTTGCTACTAGGGAAAGCCACACAATCAGGAACCAATTCATTTATGAACAAAGCAACGTTTGTGCTACCTACTGAAAGTAAGATGCTTTAGTATAAGCGGCATCAGAAATGGTCAACAGACAACTCCACTGTAGACTGTATCTGGATGAAATTCTCAGGTTCTATCCTTTGGGAGTTTCCTTGTGGAATACTTTCAACTCTTTCTAAGTAGTAACATGTGACACCTACAACCCCTGCCATTCCCAAAGCATGAATTCCCCACTGTAAAAGCTGCTCCCGGCCCCGAGAAACAGGGTATTTCATCATTTTCTAGAAAAAACATCCTGCTTCCAGAGCTGCAGAGGACCAACTTCTGCTTTTTCTAACTCCTCCCCACTTCAGCAACACCTGTCTTAGACCCAGAGGCGGCTTTTTCTACAGTGAAGAGAACACCAACAGCAGTGAGAACAAAAAGGTGCTAAAACATTTCAGTTCAGAGAAATTCCAGTGGTGAAACAGCATTTCCCATAGGAACAATTACTAACTAGGTTTTGAGAAGTTATTAATCATTTCAGTTTAATTTTTTTTTTTTTTTGTACATGAGAATATTTTGGAATATTGTTACTATTCCTCACAAATCAAGTAACGTATTAGAATTCTGCAAGCTAGTTTCATAAAACAGCCTCCTACCATAAATTAAATTCGCAAAAGAACAGAAACATAACAGAAAAGAAGATTTACTTATTGAGGAACACTTGTTTTACATAAATACATGTGAAAACACAGCAGGGTTTGATAGTTTTCTAAAAAGTTTAGCTGTTTTAGATTTTTTTTCTGTTTGCCAGAATGTGGCTTCTCTTGCTCTCTGAAGGCCAGCTGCCCATGGAAGGCTGTGGGGAAGCAGCCGAAGCAAACGCTTCCCAAAGGTTTCAATAGCGTATTTTTTGTGGTTTTTTTTTCAATTTACAAAATGTGAAAACACCTTTCAATTAGTAAAAAAAATAGTCTAATATACAAACTCTTTTTTTTTTTTCTTTTTTTTTCTTTTTTAAAAACTCATTTGTGAAGGAATGTGGCGTGATGACCCCAACCTGTAGCCACTCTCTCCTCAGGTGCTGCAGCTCTCTCCTCTCCACACAAACCTCCCTGTCTCGCCCGCAGAGCCGCCCCCGTGGCCACCTGCCCCCGGCAGAATCATCACTCAGCTTCCCCCAGACTTAAACTACCATAAATTACTATTTGGACAGCATTAGAAAGAAACCGAAGCATACAAGGAATAAACTATAGTTTCTTTTTATATCAAAATGTACTCTCGAAAATGTGTTTGGTACAGTGCTAAATCATAGAGTTAATACTAAATATTGCAGGATACAACA
>VXBW01003445.1:573463-587833 GCA_013400375.1 Thinocorus orbignyianus | reverse complement strand
TTTGCTCAGAACCACGGCATTCGAGTAGTAAATAATTCTTTTGATAGTAAACCCATGGGATCTTGCCATTGTTCACCTGAAGTATCTGCTGGTTACAGCTGTCATATTAAGTAGCCTAAGAAGCATATCTCTGTGTTTGTAGGTTACTGGTAAATGTATATTTTATTTTTTTCTCTGCCTGAACTGCAGGTAGTCTTGCTGAACTTTTGAGATCAGAACAAATCCCACCGTCTCCAACACATGGAACTTTTCTACAACTGTATTGGTCCTCTTTGTTACATCTCCAGTCACATAGAAATCTGAATATTTGATCTTATTCTATTAAAGGATTAGAGTGAACTCCTAGTATGTTAGTGTGATTTTGTGGTTTTTGACCATGTAATAGTATCTGTATGATGGGAGAGAGAATTCAGGCTTCCAGAAAAATACAAACTGAAAAGAAAAAAAAGCAAAACCAAGGCCAGGGACTAATTTATCTGTCCTGTGATTTGCTTCATATTTACCATGTTACTTGGAGCTGGCAATGGTTGGAAGAATTACACTGATGGAGAAGATCCAACTCACACGTCCTTGTGTGATGGTAATTCAGTTGCAGCCTTATCTCCGTCTAGGAACTTGAGTCAGGTTACAACTGTTCTGAAGGTCCCTCATGCATTGTTCCAGATAGAAACCACAAGTCTTAAATACTCAGTAGAATCAACTACTTATCAGGACTAGTGAGTATATTGTGCCTAGTGTATTATTCTTAACCATAATTTGCCATGGACAGAATTTTCTCAAGAAGACGAGGAAAATAAACACACATACTGAACAGCTTTTTGCAGTCAAACTTCTGATGAGTAGTACATCACTAGAAGTTCATACTAAACCAACTACTTTCCTCATACGTATGTCAGAGAAACCAAAGACTACATACTGTTTGCATATGTTTATATCATACATAATTGCTGTCATTAGCATAAATCTTTGGGGCTTTTTCCCTGTCTAGGCAAAATGATGACACTGTCATTAAATTGTTGGAGTAGCATGGGATAAATCTGTAATTTGTAGTGAGAGGAAAACAATTTACAATTATTGTATCCACATAGACTCATTTTATTTTAGAATATTTCATACATTCTCATCTTAATTTTCCAAAATTATTCTACAAATTAAGATCTTTTCAGGTCCTTAGCAATGCAAACTGATTAAACTGATAATGGCCTTATGAACGATTGAAGGGGTAGTCCACTGTGATATAGAATAATTAATCATAGTGCAATTATTGTGAATTTGTTTAAAGATCAGTTAACTAAATTAATACTTGTAGTATGTGAGAATTTCTTTTTTGCTATATTTACATATGCAATCTGGCCTTGCAGTTGAATTGTTTTCCACAGTAGGATTGTTTTTCACCATTTAGAAGCAGATCACAGAATAGTTTGCCATCGATTTACCAGATATATCCAGCTTTGAGCAGTGGAATACCTTGGTATTCAAAGCATTCACAGAAGTGTCCTTCATGAAATAGCAACTTTTGGAAATGGTAGAGAAATTTTAAGACAGCTTAAATGAGCTCCATAAGGGTTTCAGATATATTTTGAAGGGGATTTGCTAACAAATATTAGAATGAGTTATTTTTATGTGGTTAAGAGGTTGTATTGGCAACACAGAAGTCAGAAATAGCACAGCTCTGCTTCCCCACCACCAGGGCAGCCAGTGCAGTGGGGTGGCAGAACAGAGCTTTCTCAGCTCTGGAGTACCCAGAGGTCAAATTCTGTAAATTAGAATATCTTAATAAGTGCCACAGCCAGACTAAAGTGTTTTTTATTTAGATATTCTTGTACCCGTTGCAAATTAAGAGACTGCACATTTCCCCCTTTTTTTTACATCTCTTGCATAGAAAAAGGAATATGGAGACAATTTACATGTACGTTCTTTCAAAATTTCTTCTCTTCCTTTCCTTATGTGTATTGGGAGGACCAGCTGAGGATCAGCTGTATATTGAATACAATTGTGTGACTTCTTTTAGTAGAGTAACAAAAATTAGCTCTTTCCAAGACCAAAATTTACAAATAACTGAATTTTCAGTGGTTCTCATCAGGATCATCTGTCAGAAGAGAAATTGTTCTTATTACTCCCATGCACTCTCTTCAGCCACCCTCCTAGTAACAGAGAGCTCTTAGCCTACATTTCATCTTCCTACCCTTTTTTTCCACCCACAGTCTTAACACTTGTCAAATTATAAGTACCTGTGATATAGTTACTTAAAACATAACTTTTGTTAGAAGCTCACGCAGCTTTCCAGTGTAGGTAGAATTAATCACAATGATAATTATAGTTCCATGCAAAATACTTTCAAAGTGTGTAAAGTCCTTGTTCAATGGAGTACAGTGAATCAAATTTTAGCAAAGGTATGAGAAGGCCAAACACATGTTTTAGGAAGCTTAAAGGTCTCTCCCGTACTTTGGAAACACCTTTTGCAGCAGAGATTTTTCTCATCTTGAAGCCAAAGGCAGTAAACAAAGCCACACCGCTTTCTCCACTCAAGTGGAACATTTATTACATCAGACGAGACAAAAAGTAGAGGTCCTTCACAAGGCTGAATAAGGAATTGACCAGATACAGGTTAGCATTGCTCCTTACCTCTCAAACCAGCCATCCACTTACTCAGGAAGCCAGAAGTAAGAGGGAACAACAATAGGGTGTAGTCCTTGATTTTGCTAAAGTTAGCCATTTTTTGCATTGGCATAAGAGGTATTTATGTTGGAAATCAGATCTCCAGAGTGACCCCAGGCTGGGAGGATTTCTGGTTTCTCTTTTTTGTCATTGCCTTAGCAGCAATTGCCTTTGTGATCATGGCATTTATCTTTCCAAGCCAGTGTTATGCATGTTGAGACTTTCCAGGTAGTAGCTAAACATCTGCCTGTTGACAGGAAGCAGTGAATAAATTCCTTCTTTGCTTGCAGACACAGCTTTTGCTTTGCCTATTACACTGTCTTTATCTCAATCCACGAGTCTTCCTGTCTTCTTTCTACTTTCTCCTTGTCCCGTGGGAGTGTTCAGATGTTGGCTGGAATCAACACACAACAGTAGATCATACTGCAATGAAGAAACCCAGTGATGTGTACTAAACATAGTATGACCCTGTAGAGAGGGACACAAGCCATCTTTTTCTTCCAATTTAAAAAATTATTTTTTTTTAATATATCTGCTGGACAGAATATGACTGCATAACCTCTTTGAAAAGCTGTTTGTGATCTTTGTATCTCAATAAAATATAGTTTAGATACTCAAAGCTATTTTGATCTTTTTTAGTATGCTTTCTTAAGGAATAAGGTGGAGGCAGTTGCATCTCATGTCTATGACTAGAACACAAGATGTCAGGGGATTAAAACTAACTGTTCGAGCAAAAAGGTATAAAAAGAAGAGACATAGACCTTTATAGTTCCTTCCAGTATCTAAAGGGAGCCTGCAGGAGAGCTGGAGAGGGACTCTTTGTCAGGGAGTGTCGTAACAGGACAAGGGTAACTGCTTTAAATTGGAAGAGGGGAGATTTAGATTAGATATTAGGAAGAAATTCTTTCCTGTGAGGGTGGTGAGATGCTGGAACAGATTGCCCAGAGAAGCTGTGGATGCCCCATCCCTGGAAGTGTCCAAGGCCAGGCTGGATGGGGCTCTGAGCAACCTGCTCTAGTGGAAGGTGTCCCTGGCCATCGCAGGAGGATTGGAACTCGATGATCTTTAAGGTCCCTTCCAACTCTAACCATTCTACGATTCTATGATTCTGTGATATCCTCGACCAGAAAAACCCTAACCTCCATATTGCCCCATTTGAGCTGACAGCTGCTGTGGTTTCCAAGGGGGTTCTCTAACTAAAATATGGTACACCTACATCTTACTCTCTTTGCCATGAGCCGATCTTCGGATGCTTCTGCAGTAGCTGGCAATACAGTTCTCTCTGACTGTCCCAGTTCTCACGGGGCTAATCCATAGCACATAATTGACTCTGAAAAAGTAAGAACTGAACAGAGCATGGATCCTGGACCAGATACTCACCCCAGAGGTGGCTGGGATGAATT
The DNA here is from genome assembly GCA_013400375.1 of Thinocorus orbignyianus. Classification (NCBI taxonomy): domain Eukaryota; kingdom Metazoa; phylum Chordata; class Aves; order Ciconiiformes; family Thinocoridae; genus Thinocorus; species Thinocorus orbignyianus. The sequence goes on along the minus strand of VXBW01003445.1, from coordinate 583,772 downwards.
GAGCTCATTGGTGCCTCAGTACAGAGGATGCTTTATTGGCTGTTATTGGTGAAACTAAATTCTGGAGACACAAAAGGCAGACTATCCTTCATGTTTGCAATGTAGCTCATTTTACTGATTTTTGAAATTCAAATTTGCTGAGGTAACACAGCTGGATGGGACTGCTTTGATTTATAGTAATCCCCAGAGCAAAGTAGGTACTCAGGTCTGTTCTTTGTGACCTGCAAATAAATTTGGAAATCAGGCTGTTATAAACTCAGGGGAATGTTTACTGAACTGTGATGTGACAAAGGAGGTTGAAGACTGCATTAAAACATGTTAAGCTTGTGCAAATCATTTGGTGAAATGCGTTAATTTTCTAAAACATTTACAAGGCCTAAAGCAATTAAAAAGAAAGATTGTGAGGAGGTTCAAAAGAAGGACAGAGAAACTAGTCAGGCACACGTACAACTCAGTCTTGTACCTGTCTAGTGACAACTCTTTGTGTATGTGAGTCTGCAAACACATCTCCTTCTACTGTGGTAAACTTTACTCAATACTACTATTTTCAAAATAAAATATAATATGAGCAGATTTCAGGAGAATTTGATAGAAAACCAGATGGAAACAGAACATATTCTGACAGAATAATGTTCATAAATTATACAGTCACTGTATAAGGCTGTTTATGATTCTATACTCTTAAAAATATTCTCTGTGTGTTTGTCTAGTTGATCAATGCTGCTCTTTCTATACTTCTACCTGTTCACTCTCTTCCTTAGACACTGGTCAAATGGTAGCACACTATAATCTGTTGAGATGGAAAATCAATTGGATCCAGTAAAGATTTATGCTATTAAAATTTGTTTATGTCAGTACACACTAACCAATGCTATAAAAAATGGAATGGAAGATGTGATGATTTGGGGAAAAAAAGGCAGAAGTGAAACCAACTTAGTTTAATCTTACACCTTTATATTATGCATGACTGAGAATATTTCAGCCTTTTTCTCTTTCATGAAACAAACAGCATAAATTCCAGGAGGGGGCTGAACCATCTGGGAGCAGGTTTCTAAGGCACATGTTCAGGTATGACAGGATGTGTGGCAAGACAACATTAAGGATCCATGACAGGAAGTACAAGTCAGTGACTGTGTTTCTAAGATGTAGATAATACCACCATAAGGCAAAAGATTTTCTACCAAGACTTTTTGATTCGGCACATTGGTTACACTTTCCTCCCCAAACACTGGTTGCAGCATTATTCATAGGGGGAAAAAAAAAATAAAAAGAGTTTATTAACACATACTATAAATATATACAATGTGTGTGTGTATGTGCACAGTATATAATATTGATATATGTGCAAGATGAACTGGAAAAATGTTCTAATTTCCACCCCTCTTGGATATATTTGGAAAATTGCAATCAGTAAATTTAGGAGTTCGTTTTAATGCAAGAGTGATGAGCTTATAGACAGCTTTCTCTGAACATCATACCTTCTAGAAACAAGATTTATCCAAGATCATCCATCCATTCAGCATGAACACCACAAACCCAGTAAAGTCTCCTATTTCTTTTTTTCTATCAATGCTTCTGAGCAATAAAAATGACACAGTGAACCTTACATTTCTCTTCATCATGTAATTCTATGCATTTATCTTGGTGATTTATAAAATTTCTCTTCTCCCACAGCATTCCCTATATGTTCAGTACTGGATTTTACTGCTCTATTGGGGCAAAAATAGTCTTGTAATTAAGACTGAGAACCAAGATTAATCAAACTTACAGCTAGAGCACTGTCAATTTGTGTCAATTTCCACCTACAATAAAAGAGGACCACACTTTTGTTAGTTGTGAAAATCTTTGAAAATTTTCAGTTTCAGTGCTAATATTTGTGTTATGTTTACTGCTGAAGACCAGAAAATATAATTGTTGGAAACAAGATCAAGTAATTGAATATTTTTTATTTAAATCGATTTCTTCAGTTTCTTGAAATAATTGCTCAGACTTTCAGGTCAAATTATTCACAAAATTTAGAGCTAGAAGCAAGGAAAGCACAATCTTTTCCCTTTATATGAAACCAGTGAGCCTCAAAATTAACCCCAGTAGATAGTAACTGGTAGGTCAATAAGACATAGCTGCTTTTGTACGCGTTTCTCATACAAAAGCATTTTCCTGATGTGGTAAGGTTTTCTTATCTAGTAGGTAATGAAAACTAACCCTCTAGAAGACATTTCTTTCGAAGAGGAATTCTGACTTTATACTCAGAAGTATAAAAACAAAGTGTCTTAATTTATAAATGCAAGGAGATCTCATTATCTTTTTCTGTAACGATAAATAAGCTTTAGTATTTTTTCCTTCCTTTACTTAGGCAAGCCTACAGCAAATTACAAGTATTAGACAAAGTCATTCAACTTCTTAGAGAAGCTATTTTCCAGTAGTTTGCATCTTCAAGTATTTTATTTTATATTTTATTGTACATTAAGGACAGTGTTTTATGCCATATTTGGATTTTAAAGGCTTTAAAGGTTTTTTTTCTAAGCCCTTTTTTGAGGCAGTTATTGACTATTTTTACAAAGGAAAGTAAATGTGCACATCTGCTCTAAAGCAGTCATCCAGCATCTCAACAAGGTGATAGGTTAGCTAAGCAAATGTGTTTAGAGTGTAGTCCCTCCACAAAATAATTTTTTGGTTGCTGAAAAGCAAGTATTCAAAATGGGCTCACACTGAGAACATTCCTCTGTTACTGCTTGCAAGATATTTGTTAAAGAGTTTGAGGCAATTTGATTCAGATGAATGGCTGTTGAGATCACAGCTAGTTCTTGAACCTGTGGTTAAAATTGTTCTTAAAATTGTTTCCACCTCTGTGAAAATGATCTTCCTGACACTTTTTCAGCCTCTTTGAAAGCCCTGCTGCCTTTACTGTAAGCTGCAGATGGTACCACCTGTGCTCAGTTTGTCAGAAAACTATGCATATAGAGTGGCCAGTCCCTTTTCACTCTAGAGCCCAAGCCTGCTCACGCATTCCTTGGCTTCTGCCCCAAACCAGGCAACAGCAAAAAAGAAACAGCTTTGGCATTTGAAATGGTAAAATAAAAAACTTGGGAGGGCAGATTTGGACTTCAGCCAAACTGACACATCCCAAAATACTCAAATGCTGTGAAGCAGTTCAGATTCAAAATCCACAATGTTAACATTTAGCTCAGCATCATACCAAAAAATAAACTTATTTGAAACAAGGGAGACCTTTTCTAAAGTGCCTTAGTGAAAAAGTCTACTCAAATCACTGAGGAAACTTCTATGGTTTTCTTCATTTCAACCAATCTGCAGTTCTGTCTTTCTTCTCACTATAGGAAACAGCTGTCCTTAAGACCTAAGAGACCATTCTTTGTTACTGAGAAAAGCTGCAGCTAGGGCACAGCGCAATAGACCCATGCAAGAAATCCTATTTAAGTCCAAGATGACAATAGTACTTACAGCTGTTCAGTGCACATCAGCAGAACTACTGCATGCAGAACCTGGCTGTTCCTTAATCTCTTTTGAAAAGTGATTCAGAAGCTCCTTCATGTTTAACAAGCTGCTATCAGGGACATCAGTAAACTAAAGCCACTCATATTCACCAGGAGTGGCCTTGGAGTTTTAGGGAAAAGATTACCCAAGACTGATTATTACTTGTCATATAGGTAACTAAAACTATCTTTTTGCTTTCTGTTGCATCTCCTCCCTAATGCTTAAACATCATATCATATGTTATCACACAATTAGAATGCTTAAAATCTTAATTAAAATTACTTGTTATTGACCAATTCTGCTGCATAAATTTTGTTACCATTTGCTTGTGTTTGCTTATGTCAAAAAATGAATGTTGATACCTGTGTGTTGACTTTGTTCTTACCTTCTCACTTTGTCAAAAGTAAATGAAAGACATACATGACTAAGCACGAAGAGGGCAGTGCCATGCTGAGGTTTGTGCATTCAAAAATCCTTCTCTACAGTTTCTACTTCTGACTGCTTGATTGTATTAAAACCTTCATCCTGCACTGCTTTAGACTTTACTTACTTAAATGCATTTTCATTCTCTTGCAGTCTTTCTTGCAGTAGAGTACTGATGTCTTAACACTCTGTATACTTTATTGGCAATTAGGTAAACATCTTGAATTATTGAAGGAACCTAGACCTAGCCAGATCCAATTAAAGTTAGCATCAGCCCACAACTGACATCCTTCCCCTACAAACACTGCCTACTTCTAAAACACCTTGTCAGTTCAAAAACATCACTAATGTGCCTTCCTGATCCTGAATACAGATCTTTATACGACCTATTAGCAGGATATTCAGTTACTTCTCTCCCCCCTCCCTCTTTTAGTTTTTCATGCCTGGGGAGCCACAACAAATCCCATAAAGATCAAAAATATGTTCCAATTCCATCTTAAATCCATGCTTTTTGACACACCAAAGGTATAGTCTGTGTTGCCCACAAATGCAATTGCTGATGTAGCCGCAGACCACTACAGCTTTTGCTTACCCCTTGTTCAAATTCATGGCAAAGCAGCAGTTGCCCACAATGACAAACCTGATTTACTGAACACAGTGGAAAACATCTATCACTGGGATAAAACCTTTGGAGACAATCCCTATACATAAGATATATTTGGTTCAGAAATATTTCTCTGTATGGGATTGATAAGTGAAGTCTGTAGTTTTATTAACGTTAATATACCAAAACTTTTAAATCCGTCATATTAATAATCACTGGAATGTTGGTGTATTTCAGGAGCCAAAGCCTATGTCTGGAAAACATGTTAAACATTTAGAAACAATTCTTCCTGCATTGCTTTCTGTAAATAAATCCTACTGAAGTATAATTTTTCGCATAATATTTTTCATTCCCCTTGTCTAAACATTTGTTTAGTGTTGTCATGTACTGCTAAACAGCTGCCACATTTGATTTTGGACACAGCTCTGTTTCAGTGATGAGTGAAAAGATTCCTGGATGTGTATTTTCAGTCGTTACTATTAGAGCTTGGGAATGAGTGCCTGAGGATTGGAAAGCCCTCCTTTTGTGTTTCATAGGCCTTTTACTCTGAGATGTTGAACTTGATAGCAATTTTAAAGTAGACCACTACAATAAACATCCAGAGTTCATTTGTAATCTTTGTCATAGTTTTAAAATCCTTTTTACAGGAGCTGTTTTTTCCCCTAAGAACAGCTGTTCTTAAGGTGTCTTTCTCTTTCAGTCTCAGAGGTTGACTCCAGACCTTTGAGACATCTGGTAGCAAGGCCATTGGCGTGGAGAGAAACGGCACTCCCCTGTGCAATGCTTATGCTTCACAGTCATGTCATGTATTTGCCTTGTTCACATTTGGAAAAATGCCACCTTCACAACTTAGAGAACAGTCCTGCACAGCAGACCTAAGACCATGCACACAGAAAAAGAAAATACTTATAAGTGTACATGAAAATATGTGCTGTCTCTCTAAATCAATAAAAAAGAATACATCGCAGCTGCACTAATAATCCAACATAAAACTATGGGATATTTAGTTATTCATCCTTTATTTTCTTTTTGATGACTTTGTTGCTAGGAGTCTTGTCTAACTAAGAAATAGGATACTAAAGGAGAGGGCTAAGTCAGGATGTATCTGGAAAAGCATGTAAAAGTAAATGGTAGAGCAGTTCTAAGAGGCCCTCAGCTACATCATATCTGTTTTTTTAAACAGCGTGACCTCTTGGTAACCACCTTATACTTCACTGCTAGTATGCTATTGTATATTTATATTGGGGATCATTAACAGTGCAACTGTAATGTAATTGAATGCAGGATTCAATAACAACATTGAAGTTAAAATACCATATGAATATAAAATTCCCTTTCAATCTTGCTCAGCCTAATTGAGGGCTTTTCCCCTCTTTTCCTTTTTTTCTTTTTTTCCTTTTTTTTTTTTTTTAACTCTTTTTCTTTTTTTTTTTTTTTTCTTTTTTTTTTTTTTAAAAAAAAAAAAAAAGTCTACTGTTTCAATTAGTGTTATGGCAGGGAAAGCAAGGAAGGAGAGGGACAGCAGAAAAGGTTTATTTTGATAACATTCTAGTTCGTGTGGAGGAAGATTGCATTACATGCAGTTTGATCCCCAGATAAGAGAGTGCTCAAAAAAACAGAGACAGACCCCAAGTATAATGAGCTTCCACCCTTCAATCTAGAATGAAGGAGTGTGACTGCTTATTTAAGGTGAGGGCTTTTTTTGTAAGTGAGATGTGTTAAGGGAGTGATGCCCAATTAGCTAATTGATCTGATAGAAAGCTGAAGTCCCTCATAAAAGAAAAAAGGAAAAAGGGTCACTTTGGAAATTCATGCCTTTTCCTGTTGTGATCATCCTAATTAGCTCCTGATAAAACTGAGAAGTGAGGTGGGGAGTAGAAGGGAAGGATTTGGTTCCTGATGAACCCATGTGAGAAATGAAAAAACGCATGATCAGTTAGAATGTGTGAAATGTTTGAACCTAAGGTGTGCCTGCTTTGTGTTTCATCTAAGTGCAATGAAGTTCAATGGAACAACAAATATATATGAGTTCCTCTCCAAGGACTGCAGCCTTGGTGACTGACTTTTATAAACAATTATTGCAAACTAGTTTACAGAAGTTTATTCTAACATTCATTGTATGTAGCCCAAGATAGCCATTAAGGGAGGGAAAAAAAATCCAGAATTATCAGGTGGCTTAATTATTCATTTTAATTGTTTGAGTGTTATGAAAAAGTCTATTTATAAATGTGATGATTAAGTTTCATACAAATTATGAATTCTTTGGGAATACCAGCCAGTGCAAAATGTACATACGCATTTCAGTAGCTTAAGAATAAGGCTGTTGAAGGCTCGACAGCCACAAAAACAACAATACTACTTGTTCAGAAAGGAAGATAATGGAAAACAATGAATTGAGAGCTTACAAGTTTTACCTAGGAGGAAGGCAGAAGATTGAGGTGTTGAGTGCTATCAACTGTTGAAGTGTACAAGTGTTAGGTGGCCTTAAAATGTCAAAGGAAGCACAAGATTACAGTTGCAATAATAGTATCACTGTTGATAATGTAATGCAAAGACCCTGATGATCAAGTACAGAATTCTGTTCCTTCGCAGGACTTGTTCCTGAGGCTTAGAGCCATGGCAAAAGAGCAGATTAATACAAAGAAAACACATGTAGGTCCATGAGCTGTTCACGCCCAGAAAACTTGCTAACCTGTGTATTTGCTTCAACATATTTTCCTTAACTTTTAATGTATATTATAAAAATAATTTTTACCTTCCCTTTTAAAGCATATAAATTATTTCAAGTGTTGTAGAAAAAAAAATGACATAAATTCATACCTTTTCTTTGCGTGGTATCATTATAGGGTCAGGAAGACATACTGTGAGCATCAGTAGACAGCCTGCAACGTCATGCTGGAAGATTTTCCTCTGCACCTTCAACACAGAAATGTCTTGCAATAAAAGACTAAGCCATAATTTCAAGCAAGTATGAAAAATTACTTTCCCTTATATTGAAGGTTACTTTTAACACATGTGGCAGCCTTACTTTGGCAGAACCCCTATGGCTGCAACACTTGCTTTCAGCTTCTGTTCTCTAGTGTTAAACTGAAATTATATCAGTCAGTTTATCAAGAAACACTTGTTTTCCTTTATAATTTTTTTAATGCACCTGGAAGACTATTTTGTACTGCTGTATTGTCAAAACTTATGTTCCTGTACAAGTGCTTAAGTTTGCATTTAAGAAAATCCTGAAAATGGTGGTAATTATCACAAACTGTATTCTCTTCCTCCTTTACGCACTCTATAAAACACTTTACTCTACAGAGAGGGACCCCTGCACAATACTTTGTGGAATTACTATGGGCTAAGCTGCTACTCATTGGGAGCAAGGGATCAGATTTGCTTCTTAAAGTATGTTGCATATAAAGTATACTAGTATACATTTGTATTTTGAGTTAGAGAGCAAAGAGATATTGAACTTCAATAAACAATAATTTCCTTTGGTCTGGAGTTGAAGCAGTTTGCACTATAAAAACTTACTGCCTTTGACTGTCACCTTAGACCAAACTGAAAAGGTGTCTGTTTCCCAGCTTCTTACTCTTGTCCTTTGGAAAGCCAACATAGGATGCTTAACAGCTAATTAGGGGCTTTGACCTGAAATAAGAGAGCAGAATAAAGAGTTTTGGGTCAAGAAGGTGATTAGGAAGAATTGAAAGACATGGTATCCTTCTCTTGCCTGTGCCGTCCCTCCCCACTGTCTTCTTGGAGTAGAAGAAGAATGACTATTTGTCTGATTCTTCCATTATCAGCAGCTCCTTCACTACTACAGTGACTCGATCATCCGTCTTTCATCCTTAATCTGATTTTCTGCTGCTAGATAATTTTTAAAAGGAAAGAAGAAGCATTTTCTTCAGTTTTGTTCATTACATATGAAGATTAGTGAAAAATGGTTTTCAAATCTTTAGATCTTCAGATCTAAGTTCATACATCTGCCCATCTGGAGCCTAAAACTACTAAAACCAAAAGCAAATCATAGCAATATCAGTGTCTTATTTTTTCACCAATTAGATGATATAGCTATTAGAAATGTCAAACAAATAATAAGAGCACAAAGAATTTTAGGCTAGTATAGATCATTCGTACCTATGCTTTGTATTAAAATGTCATTAAAAAATTTGTCTTAAAAAAATTGGCAAACCTGCATAGCAACTGCAACAGCTCATCTGATGAACAGTCTGTCTTAACTCCAAGTGGAAGTATGACTTTTTCAGGATTTAAATGAAAAAATTCCTAGGTTCACTTTAATCCCTTAGCCTAGAATTTATAGACTTTGGTTAGACTTCACTTAGATTTATAGACTTCAGTTTTCATTATCACACAGTTCCTCTAGAATGGAATTACAGAAACTGAAGAGTCTTTTCCGAAGAATTAAAATAAAAAACCCTCAACGACAGAACCAAAGGTATTATGTTTCTTCTGCCCACTCTATGCTAATCAGTTTTAAAATTGTTAATCTGCATCAAAGGAAGAAACGATATATCTTCGGGAACAAGAAGAAAGTGTAAACTTCTTATTCAGGACCAAGAATAAAATCTGTTTTGTTTTTTTTTTTTTTTTCAGAAAACTGAGTGTTTTCAAAGTGTGCCATTATCTACACTATTTGCAGGTCCTTAGAGTTGATGGGAAGCCTATTTTAATTCGCAAGGCACAGACAGGAGAAGACAGGCCTTATCTGAGGCAGGTTTTCCCTGTTAGAAATAACAGAATTATGGGGTCAAGAGCGCAAAAGCTAATAAGATAACACAGAACATTCAATGCCACATTTAATGCTAAGCACCAACATTTCAATCCTTATGTGCCCTTTTTTAAAATTGTGATTGCTACACTCTGACTAATGTGACTGATTATTCATTGACTGAAAATGTGTTGTAAATACCTGTTATTAATATCTGGAACTGATGGAATTCTAACTCAGATATCAGTGACACATTCATGTCTCTGGAGTTGAAGACCATTCTGCAAAAAATGTCCAATAGAGAAACAAAACTGAGGAAGTACATAGCAAAGTTTTGGCAATGGTAAATAAAAATATGTTTTTTGTATGATTGGAAGTTTTTCACTGAAGTGAAGTTAGACCACAAAAAAGAAAACGAATCATCAAGGCGGCCTAATTCTTGTACTTTCGAATGAATTTCAAATGCTTAACTTCACACTTCAAATGTTAATTCCAAAACTATGCGAGTGTTACTTAGCTCTATATTTACACCTATAAAAATAAAGCAAATACAATATACTTTGCACTGCATATAAATTCTTCTTCATAAACTGTCAGTATAGACTTCCTGATGCATTGGTTCTTTCTTCCGGATCTGTTGAAGAGCTACTTCAGAAAGTTTCTATATTCCTGTCAGTAGCATACTTGGAGCTATTTAGCTCCAAGTATAGAGGTATGTATTATACGCATTTTGAGTGTAAAACAAAACATAGATAAAACAAAGAACAATTGTCAGTTAGTGGTTCCATATTGAATTAATGTCCTTCATTTAGGAGTTTATTGTTTGCTCTAATCCAGTTTTAGATAGATAACCAGAATTATCACCTGGAAAGGGCAAAAGAAGTAACTGCTTTGCTTTGAAAGGATTATGGGTTATTTTAAATTCCAGATTGAGTCATATGTTTTCATCACTTATGTTCACTTCCAAATGTTGCTAATAATAATAATAGTAAAAAAAAAGTTCTGAGCCTGTAGTTCAGCTATATTGAATTCTGGAAAAGATCAGAGTAGGCTTTCAATTTTATCTTTTTTTT
>VXBW01003445.1:436158-573447 GCA_013400375.1 Thinocorus orbignyianus | reverse complement strand
TTTTTTTTTTTTTCATACAGTGGGAAATTACTATTTATGAGTATGGATATTTAATTATATTTGGTTTATATTTGAAACTGCAATCTGACATTCTGTTTCCTTTGTCACAAAGCTTAGTGATTAATTTTTTACTAATATATTGGAATGCATAGTTTGGGATAAAAGAGAAACTGTCAACGTTGGTACTCAGAGGTATACAAATAATAATAACAAAAAAATAATACAAGTCTCTGGTTGCAAATTGTCCCTTCTCATGGTTGATTTGAAGATTGAGGTAGCAGTCAGCTCTTTTTAGTTTTCTATTTTTAAATGGTAAATGAATCTTAACTGGAAGTTTTATTGTTTTCATGTCCGCTTCTACAAGCATTAGGTCAGGAAGTGATAAAGCTGGCACAATTGCCTATGGCCTTTTCTGTGACTAATGCCAAGTGATTTCCTGGCTAATTATAGACAATAGATTAGGAAGTAAGCCTCGTGACCAGGAAACTCTAATTGTTTTTATAGTCTTTTCTTAAAGCTAACATCTCTAAAACAATAGATGCAATAAAGTGCCTTTCAGTTCATGATTATAATGCCTATAACTAGTGATGTACAAGCAGTTAAATGTCTGAAGTATCCTCTTTAACTCAAAGTTTCTCTTGATATTGATGCTACTGGTCTCAACTATGTTTCATCATTCCCACTTATTAAAAAAAAAATCCAATTTTTATTCAAAATACACTAATATGCTTGAACACCATACAGTTTACAACACTGTAATCATATGCAGAAAAATAAACATAAACATCTACATGTCTCACAAAACCAATTTTCATAACTAATTCAAATATTTTCAAGAAAAAATGCTATTTTATTTTTTTTTAATGCAACAAATGTGTTTCCTCCTTCACTTTGGCTGGGAAACATCAAAGTAGAATAACATCCTAATCAAAATTTAAGAAAACTCTCATTTACTTCAATGGGGTTTGATGACACTGGGGCCAGAATCTCAGCCAGCGTCTCTTAATATTCAAGCCATCTTTTAACTACTTCTATTCTTATGGAAGTGAGAAAAGCAGACCCGTGAGAGGGTTACAAAAGCATTTCTTGATGTTTTTGTATACACGTCACAATTTGCTTTAAAGGATTTGCTTTAAATCCAGTTTTACATCTTTGAACCTTTCTTGATTTTATAATCTGGTTAATTATTTAAACTTCTGAGTTGCATGCATTGATAGAGAAGGAAGAAAAACTTCATAAACACATATAAAGCCTCCTAACTGTACATAAGCCACTGAAAATATTCTGCTGACTAGAATAATAAGAGGAGTTCAGTGGAGCTTCTTCTGTGAGAATATAAGATATAGGAAGAACTGGTAAAATTTGAGGTCTGGATTCCACAGGACTTAGAGAATAAATGATAACTGAGAACAGAGAGCGAAACAACCTTGCAGTAAAATGAAGAGGCAGAAAGAAACTGTGTTTTCCTTATATGGAATGAAAGGCTGAATATTGAGAAACTGTGGTTAGGCTGCCTTGCCTCAGTTTCCCTAACTAACGATTTTGTGACATAGAATGAGCTTAATTTTGTTGTTTCTTAAGTACTTTGAATTATTCTTGTTGAATGGTGTATCTTTTTGGATAGCTGCACGGTCTGCACAGCAGGGGTCAGAGAAAAACTATTTTTTTGCAGATTAGGCTGGGTTTTTTTTTTGTGTAATATTGGCCTCAGTCTGACTCTGATAGTGTTGCTGCTGGCTGACTGATTGGTCTCTTGGAGATCTTGGAGACCTGGTGGAGGAGGAAATGGTAGAAATCAGCATATATAAATATCCCTTCCCATACCTTGTTCTCCTCTCCTTCCCTGAGAAAAAGAAAACTGTGATGCCATCACTGCAGTAGTTCCAGTTTTTCTAGTGTTAGACCTTGCAAAAAGAAAAAAAAAAGCATGAGTGGTCTTTGTGACCACCAGTCCTAAAATCCACAGTAATACAAGAAATAGAGCACAGCTGGGACATCAAATAAAATTAGAGAAGAAGGAAAAATGCTATTTAATTTATGCATTGATTCACTTGGCACTTAGATGAAGATGTGATTTTTTCCCCTTTCCTTTCAGAAAACAGTATCTAGCTATGCAGCTATTTGTTTGTATTGTTAATTTTGGAACCTACTTGACACATGGGATTTCTGTACACTTAAATAAATTCTGTTTTCCTAGAGAATGCATATTTTTATATATATTATATTCATGCACGCAATATTATTTTTCTTTAAGCCATAATGTGTATAGTTGCATATATTACAGCTTGAAGACAAATAGCCTTGTAAAGAACCAAATTTACGTTATTAAAATTTAGCAAATCTTTCATGCACTAAATTTACAGCCCTTCTTGTATATTTGTGTTTAATATTAATATTCGTTATTTGTTTAGAGCTTTGTGTGCCTGAAAATGCATAAAAAGAAGATGGGCCACGTCCTGGAAAGTTTTCAGTCTTAAATAAAGAGTGAAGAAAACTGAATGCTCAAGAAAAGGACTGTTTCAAAAGTTATGGTTCCAGCTGTAGACACCAGAGTGAAATGAAGGAGACATTTGAAACAGCAGTGAGTATCTAGGATTTTTTCATGGATAGCATCTGTGAGTAACACTCAGACAAAGAAGAAAGAGCAAGGGGTAGCCCAAGAAAACTGTGAAACAAACTTCGAGGATTAGGACACAATGCCTGGGAGAGAAGAAAGGACACTATAGACAAGTAAGACTGTAGAGCAGTAAAAGAGAATGTTTAATCTCACTTTCCCAATAGTGGACAAGAAGGTTAAATGCAAATAAATATGCAGTCATAGGAAAGAATTTTCTACCTCTGTAGTAACCAGAAATATAATAACTAGTATCATAAACAGTAGAATTGTTGAAGTCTGGTATCTTGAACTCAGATTGTATTGGTATAGATAGAGCACAAGCTCCACTGGAAGCTTATTCCATGCTGAGAACATTCCAGATGATGTTTCCCAGCTAACGTTCTGTACTATTTTACTAAGCAAATCAAGGAAGTCTGGTTTTGCCATGTTTTTGATTGGTTTGGCTTTGGTCGTTTTGTGTTTGTTTGTTTGTTTGTTTGTTTGTTTTTAATTTTTATTTTTATTTTCACAATCATTTCTGTGAACTGAATATTTGGATCCCCTTTACCTCTGTCAAAGCAGTCCATTTGGCCAATAAGTTTAAACAATGTCATACAGAGGTGGGAGTTGACAGACAGAAACAGAGGAGGAGGAGGAGACAAACCATGATCTCATTTCCTTCAGAGCCCAGACCAGAAAGCTTTTATAAACACTATCTCAGCTTGCCTGAACCTAAAGAAAGGTTCAGATCAAAATCTAGGTAAAGCTCTTGACTGGATGCTATTTATTTTTAATTACTCTGCTCATTTTTAATATTGTTTTGAAACAAATTACTATGAGAAAACCCGTGCAGTAATTCCCATGACTAAGCTTCCCAGGGGTTAAAGTTTCCACAATCTCGAACAAAACATATAAATGTTCAGCATTGCTGTCAACACAATACATCAATTAAAGGTCCAAGCAGTGTCAGTTGCACTTGTTTATTTCATATATTATATTTATCTTTTCCTGGATTTCAAGTGCCTTCTGATCAGTTTTCTTATCCTATGAAAACATCTGCTCAGAATTGTTTCAAATGAACAGAAACTTACTGCAATATCTGTTCAGCTGTCAGACAATCAAGGTCATACAAGGTGCAAAAATGCTTATCTTGATGAGAACAGGCTGAAATCACCCCTTTTGTAACCCCAGTGACTCCAATTACAACTTTGTTTTCAGTGGGGAAAAAGACTTGGAACTTGCAGTGGATTTTTCAAAGTCGTCTTTTCCAAGATCCTTGGCCATAGTACAGAGAGGAATGCACAATATAAAGGAGACCACAAAAGAGCTATGGTTCCTTAGCTTGGTGCTTTATGCATTTTACACATGGGTTGTGACTTCACAGTGACAGTATCCAAATGACTGGATCCAGTTTTATCTATCAACTTTACTATAAAACTTAGAAATCAGTTCTGAGACCACAGATCAGAACCAGAGGCTCAATCTTCACTCTCTCTTGTTCCAAAGGTTTACAAACTAAATTCTGGTTACATCTGAGTTCTGCTCATATCTACAGGATATGCCATATCATATACAGAATAAACATTACAATATTTGATGGCTTCTAGCTTCTTCACAGCATTTAACGTGATGCCTGAACGATGCCTAAATCACTCTTAGAGGTGGATTTTAGCATCTAAATTGATTTGGTACTTTCTAAAATTGTATTTGAAGCAAATACTTCTTTTTTCCCTCCAGTTTATGAATATATAAACAGAGTTATAAACCAATAAGGATCAATATACATGGTGTTAGACATGAGGTAAATCCATCCTGTGGGGGACACGCATCCTGAGGTGCCCTTGCAATTCTGATTCCTCAGCTCTCCACACCACAGGAGTATCCTACATCTCCTTTAAGAGTATACTGAGGATTTTCTTGAGAAGCAATATGGATGCACAGAACAGTGTGTACCCAATTTAATACGTACTCAGAACCCGGGCAGAGCATGAACCTGAAATCTGTAGCTGGTGTTTACCATACAAAATAGGAACTTTTAAACCCCCAATTTAGATTCAGTTGGCTTACTAAAACAAACAGGAATTTCCTTTCTAACTAGTGGCAGCAAATTAGAAATTAAGAGTGTTTGGAATTGAGAACCAAGATCAGAAAGGGAGAAGGCATGCAAAGCTATGGAAATTAGTTTAGATTGCTTTAAATTATCCAATACTTTCACTTCAGACACCTTCAAAATGTACAAATTTGAATGTGTCCTTCAATGCTAGCTGATACAGACTTTGGAAGTTTGCACGTCATACATGTGGTGTAATAAGAATCAAGTTTTATCACAAAACTTTTTTGAGTTAGTCTACTTACATCATATATTTGATCTACAGGCATTTCAGCATGCAGAAGAGCATAGGAAAAAGCTGCACAGACAAGCCTACCCAAAATAGAGCTACACTTTGAAAAATAAGAAAGTTTCTTATGTGATGTGATAGAACTTAAATTGTGACTCTTTAAGTCACACAAATGATGAGCCCAAATCATATATTTTTTCTCTTTCATTTTTACTGGCAACCTACTTCTATCTTAAATAATCTTGATTACCCCATCTATAAAACAGGAATGTAAAAGTTCAGACACAATTAGAGAGTAATGGAGTTGTGCCAGAAAAGTACTTTGAAAAATCCCAAACCAAAAAAAGTGACAAAATAAACTCAAGATACAACTACATGTGAATAATATCATGAAACCTTAACTCTGTTTATCTGTTCCAACTGAATTGCATGGCCTCCAGCCACTAGAAAAATAAAAAGCATCTTACATTCCAAAAAGATAATCTGATTTTTTTTTTCAGCATTCCCAAAGTGAGAGAGTTTAAAAAATCATACAGGGATTAAAAGAAGTTTTTCTGGAAGAATTTAGATGAGGCCTTTTCTGTCCTGGGAGTCTTTCCAGTTCTCTTCACCCCTGTAAATTCAGACTCCTATTATCCAATTTTTCACACCAAATGCTTGTTCTCAGATATGCAATCCATCTTTTTATATGACTTCCTGGTCATTTAAAGAGTTTTTCAATAACAGACCTAATCCAGAGTTCCTCAAACTATTCCCACTGAATTTGTTCCATAACTGCTCAGTTATCTGCCACCTTCCGTAATTTACTACTTTACTTAGACATCATTGCTTGTGCAGCTTTTCAGCCTCACTCAACACTGTTGACATGAGGACCTAATTCTCTGCAAGCTGCATGTATCATTCTGGATTATGTTTACTCACCCCGTCTAAAAAAAAAAAAAAAGACATCAAAACCAGCAGCCAAACTGAAAAGAGATTCAGTCACAGATAAAAGAAATCGTCTAAAATCTCTCTCACTTCCTCTTTTAATTATGCAGAACCTTACATTCATCTCACTATTTTTCAAGCCATTCATTCTTTCCATGTTTTTCTTTTCAGATTAAAGATCTCTTTAGTATGTGGTATTTTAATAAATAAGTTCTACTAAGGTGTTTATAGCCCACATTATAACCACATCTCTGCCTTCTTTTAGATAAGATCAAGTGCTTCAAGTCTGTTACTCCCAGGCCATGTTTACAGCTTTCAGAGAAGGTTTGAGATTTCTTTCTACGCTTTGGACAATGTTTAAATTCAGTCCCAAGTATGACAAAATATCTGTGACAGTTACTCATGAAATTCAGAATTTCAATGAAACTCCAAAATTAAGCTCCAGCTGCCCAGCTGGGAGGGGTCATTACAAGAGATTCACCTTGTTCTAGCCATGATTGTTAAGGAAACTACAAATGATGCAACAGCTTGAGAAAATGTATATTTCTATCCCATAAATTCGATTTACTCCCTTCCTTGCCTGCCTGAGTGTAAGATAAAGCACATGATATATCTTAGCTCCCTGTCCTATGCAGTTTTCTCAACACAGTTTCATCACATTAGCCATTTTTCCTCCTTTTAATAGCTTCAGATACTTTATCTCATTTAAGGCCGCCTACTTTTCCGAAGGGAGAAACATCTCTATGTCCAGCATGTATTAAATTCTAACCCCTTGGCTTGGATTCATGAAGAATCTGAGGACTCGTTAGTTGCCAGAAATAGATTTAGATATACTGAGAAAAGGGATGAAGGGAGAAGCCATAAAAAGAAGTGTTGTTCTTGGTTATGGTTTTGTACAATCGGCATTCATAATAACTCAATACAGTAAAATATGCAATTATGATCTGTTTCTGAGGTTACTCTATGTTGCATGAGAATTTACTGAGCCAGCTTGAAAAGTGCACAGGATATAAAAGTTTCAGAATTTTCGAACTTGCCAGAATGATTTTGAGAGAATTATTATTATTTTACAATAAAAATCTCCATTATTCATGATTTTCAAAATACAGCATAGTAGTTCAATGGAAAGGAAAAGCAGCTATCAGAAACAGTAGCTGCAGCACTACAAACTCTTCCATGGTCATCCGGTGAGTTCCATCATTTAAGGGCATTTAAAACTTTACTCTGGCCTATTTTAAACCCATCTGGTCTGCCTTTACTGCATAGAGAGCAGAGAATATATAATTATTGGTAAAAATCGTGGGTAGAAATCAGAATCTTTCTTTTCTTTTGAGTCTGAGGAGCCTTTTGTCCTGGTTTCCAGCAGGGACGGGTTTGATTCTCCCCTGCCTCTATCCGGCACAGCTATTCCACCCCATGTGTGCCAGGCCCAGGGGCAGCAGGGAGCTGGGCGGGGAGGGGAGGGGCCACAGCCGGGAGTGGGCGTGGTGACGTCACGGCGTAGGCGTATATATGGGCGGGCGGCGCCGGGGTGCATCTCAGCGGCGTCGGTGGCGGTCGGGTCAGGGTGGCGTGGCGTGGTTGGTATGTGCTGGTGTTTGTCTCCTCCGTCTGTGTTGCTGTTTCCCTGCAATACCTGCTGCTCTGGTAAACAGTTTTTATCTCAACCCACGGGTCTGCCTTTTCTTTCTCATCCTCCCACCCCCCCGCTGGGGGGCGGGGCCAAGGCACTGCCACGTGGCGCTTTTGTTGCCGCCGAGGCTAAACCGTGACACCTTTCTAAGAAAGTTGTTTTGCTGGAGGGAAAGGAACTGTGCAGGAGTGTCTGCACTTTGAAACAAAACAGAACAAAAAATATTATGAAAATAATGGAGGTTTATGTGAAAACTTCTGCAGGGAAAATGTTATTCCATGCCTAAAATGAAGCTGAGAAGTAATCAGATTTATTAGATAACTAAATATCTTACTTAAACGTGCACAAGATTAAAAAAAGACTGAAAAAAATAACATTAAAAGTTGTATGGTTATATGGTTATACTGACAGAGCAAAACAAGGCAGAAATTAACTGCATGCAAGAGAAATAAGTCACAGCATCACATGTTTTCCATTGGATTGCATTTTTCAGCTTTATACTCTATTTGCAAGTAAGTAGAGTTTCTCCTCATCGTGTTTCTCCACTTATTTACACTGAAAATAATAAAACCAGTTAGAATGGAAATGAACAATTTTTAAAATGCTTCTGCTGTACATAGCTATTAGACTCTCTTTTTCCTGAAAGACTTTTCTTCCAGAGTAATCTAAGTCAACAACCATTCTGTTAAGCAGTATCTTAAATTAGTTAGGGAAACATATGGTGTGCCCTCCTATGGAGGTTATACTTTGGCTATTGCTTTCTGATCTGATTTTGGCATGAAATATCTGCACAAGGACATACAAGGTTTTTAAATGAAATGTAACTTAAATGTTATCAATAATGATTCACAGCTGTGGATGATTAGATAGTAGGTTTATCAGGGTTGGGCTGGATTTTTTGGTTGGTTTTTTTTTTTTTATATAATTCAGAGTTGTTGTGGGTTTTTTTTGTTTTGTTTTTTTTTTACATAAAACCAGAGTGTAACATCTGCATTGGGGGAAAGGATACATTTTTCTGAGGTGGTGTTGATGGGCAATGAAGTACTTCAGTGAGGTAAGTGGGAGTGGAGGAAACCCAAGGCATTCTGAAAAAAATATTCACACTTCATATATCTTTTTGTGTGAATATGTTTACTTACATTTCTAAACAGCTGTAAGGTGGTTTACAGTGGCTTTCTCTAGCAAAACTGATGCAATCAGTGCGGTGTATGTGTAGGTACTTAAACAGAAATGTTCATTCATGCTTAGTTTCTTGCAAAAAACCCCAATACTGTATTTCCAGTTTACCATATTACAGTGTTCAACCTTTTCTTACTTTAAAAGAGATCTCAGCACCTGTCCATCTTCCCTGCTACGCTACAGCAATTAAATATTATGAGTGATTTCTATGTAACTTGCTCTACCCATTCTTTCTTAAGATGCATGCAGTAAGCATTGTTTTCTGCTCAACTTCCAATTAGCCAGACTGAGAACACAACTCCTGCTGATTGCTATAGAAAGTATCTAGCAACTGGAACACATGCCTCTGAGTCAGTACTCCTTGCTTCTACCACTGATTTTGTCAATGCCTCACTGTGCAGCTTGATTTAAATAAAAATAAAAAATATCTTCAGCACATCGGAAAAGGATCTGGCAGGACATACAAATTCCACAATGGGGGTGTGTAGGTTAATATTAAGTGTATAAAATGCGTGAGATTTTTATAGTGGTAGTGATGCTCATGCTAAAATGTTTCCACGAGCTGTTTCTTGACCTACTGTGCAGTAACTCTGAATCATGATAGAACCTGCATCCACAGCCAGGCCAATTTCTTCAGCAGTGCTTAAAAAGCAGCTATGTCAAAAGTGTTTGAGTAGCTGAAGAGAAAGAACAAGCAAAAGCTCTGCATTTCATTTGGAAGTACTCACCTGACATCATCAGGAGTTTCCTGAAGAGAGAAGGAACTTTACTTGCTTTTTCTAGAAAGACAGAGAAGTCTCAAGTGCCAGTAGAGGTCAAATGCTCTGAGCTAAACAAACAGCTTTAACTATAAGAAAAGGTGATAACATCTGCTCACATGGCTGCTTGGATGCTCTTATTTAATGCTTCAGTACCATCTTAGTTTGTCAGTGCTTGTATACTCTGTCCATTAACCCCTGTCAGAATAAGGAAAAAATATTATCCATTAATCAAATTTAAAGGAAGTCTATATTTTCTGCTAAGTTGTATGGTTTATAAACATAATTATTCATACAGACAAACCAATATATGCATACTTGCATTTTGCTGTTTACTTTTTTTTTTTTGCCATTTTTACTGCACTTTAATCTGTGTGCAGTTCACTGTAAGACCTTGAGATAACTTAGTCTGTTGAGACACCTCATACACTGAAATTGCTTTTTGGTTTATATACTTTGCAGTCCTATAATGCAATAATGCATCCCTCAGATCTTTTCAGCATTCCACCTTGGGGCTTAATCCACTGGAATTGTATGCAGAGCACTAATTGACATTGTCTGGTTTCATGACCCAGTCAAATGTTTTACAATAATTACAGTGAACAACATGAACTTGCTGTATAAGCCTAATCTGTGTGCCATGAAAAGTGGCTGCTGCCTTTTTAGAGTCTTCTAGGACAATAATGACAGATATTTCTGTTCAATAAGTGATACTTTTCACTTGCAGCTGGAGCATCCTGTGGTGGTGTCAAAACACTTTGCCCCTGTGTAATTTTATTTTCAATGCACTGTCCCTAGTGACATTTCTACACTCATTTCACTTATGCAAATAAAAATGAATGACTGAAAGTTGTGCCTAGCTACTGCTGCTATGTGGATAATTTCTCAACATAATTGATACGTGTTAATGTACACCCAAAGTATTCAGACCAGGATTACTTAGCGGTGGGCAGTGACCGAGATTTTCTTTCACATGGTTTAACATCTTTTAAATGTTAGCTTTAAATATTATGGTCTTAAATAGAACAAGTTTAAAGTTTGAAAAACACAGTTTGATAACAAGTCATTTAATCAGGTTGCTGCAGAAAGACTAAAGACAACTCCTGCTGCTATCTCAAACTGCTTCTCGAGACATTTTCGTTAGGTATAAGAGCAAAAATCCAACCATGCTTGTTAGTTCCTGACCATCAGGGACCAACCGGGTGGAAAGGACAGTGAAGGGGATTTATGTTTAGTTTGAAAATCTACCAAACTATGTTTCATAACCAGCTTCTCCTGATGTGTTTCATTAGTAGTTTGACATTAGTTATAAAGTTAGTAGTGAAAATGTCTCAGAATTTCTCAAAAATGAGAATTTTCAGTTTTGCACCCATCTACTGATTAGGTATATATCAACAAGAATTCAAAATTGTTCAGAACATTGTTCATCTAATTGTCCCAAGACAAAATAAAGTAAATATTAAAGAGCTTCAGTATTTCAGTATGTTAGGGGCGAACACGTTAGTCTTGTAAAAATATTCTGGCTTAAATTGTCTTTTCTGTCCATACTCAAAATAGTTAAGTATCAGCACTTATATATATATATGTAGGACTCCAGAAATCCTGCTGCCAGTTGTTACTGTCTTTGTGCCTATGATTCTACTAACAAAATATACACTATGTAGAAAACCTGACATTTTCATGCAAATTCTGCCTTGAACTAATGTAGTTCTTCAGTACCCTAGTGTCGCAGTTCTTAGAAGATAGGTCTGACCTACCTTATAACGTGCTGGGACAACAAAAGTTATAGTAAATGCCTGGTTTCTCAGTTTAGCGCTTCAAATTCCTGGTGAAGATAAGTGCTCCCTCTGGCCTTGAGCAGGTCCAGTGCTGGCAACCTCTCTCTGTCCACTTGATGTTGCTGTTGTGGAGCATGTGTAGCGGAAACATCAGTTAGATCCTGAACCAGCTCTGAGGTAATCTGAAGGACACATTGCAGCAGCTGGTTTCCTGCTTTTATTTTTTTTATGCAATGTTTAACTCTTCCTTGGCAAGAATTTAGTGAAGTCTGAAGGGATCAGGACATAACTAGCCATCGGGTATTTCCAGAAAACCTCATGCCAACGCAGCAGGCCAAGACAAGGCCTTATTTCTTGATAAAAAATTTGTACAAGGAAACCTCTAGTAGAAAAAATTGCATAATGGTTCAAGTAAAATTGCATAATGATCCAGGTATCCAGTGAAAAAAAGTCTAGTGAAGTTGTTCATAAACCTTAAAAGAAGTTTCTACACTCACACTTTCACCCGAAAGCATGATAACAGAGTGAAGTAACTTCTACTGTCATTGCGTAGCAAAGCTACAGTCAAGTGCAGAACATCTTCTTATCATAGCATAATACATTAAAATTGTTTCTGCATGCTGATAAACTATTTGTATGCAACCTTCATGAATTTATCTAATTACTGTAGGAATTAGATAAACCAAAAAGCCAAAAATAAATAAGCTTTACTGTAACTGGAAAGAGTATACTACAGAGTAGGCAATTAGCAGAAAAATGATGGCTATGGTGTCTCTTCTCACTTTCCCTTCCTTTCAGCCTGTTCTTCCTTCAACACGCACTACTCCTCTGCAAATACTCATTCCATTAACTGCAGTAATATTTTTATAGAAGAGTAAGAATTATATGCAAAATGTGAATCTACCCGATCATACACACATTTATGGATAAAGAATGTTAAATTTAGTTAGGATAACTAAAACTCGGGCACAGCGACCACTTGGGAGGTAGTGCACTGTTTTGCTCAAGTCCACAGATGTGATGAGATGAACAGATCTAGAAGCATCCAGTCAGAATGATGTGGGCACTAAGCTGTTGATATGCGTAGGAACAAAAGAATATAAGTGGCTTTTTAGGTGCATGAAATTTGTCATAGGAAAGAAGACAAGTAAAGGTTCAGACACTTCTGCCAGTAACACTATACAGCCTGCTTACCCACCTTAATGCTTGCATATGACTTACAAATAATTTTCTTGGAGTCACCGAGCTTCACAGCCTCTCCACTTTCTGATCACTTGGCCCTCTTTCCTTTCAAATCATGTCTATAACAACTCCTAATGCTTCAGTTGTCCAGCTGTCCTATATTAACTTTAACTTCTATGACTGGCAGGTGCTCCTGTCTTTTCCTTCACTGCCTCAGATTGCCCTTTCCCAAGGAAACAATTTACCACTTGACGGGTAAAAAAGTTACAGGATTGCTAATGTCTACCATACAGGAAAAAGCTTAACAAAATTCATCGTCTTGTTGATGGTGTTACTGTTTTTTTCCTTCTGTTTAGACCTACACAAGAGCTAGCTTTATTAAGAGTTGGGGTTTTTTTTAGAGTGGAAATAAACCTTAGGCAAGCCGTACAACTTGAGATCTAAGCCTTGTTGAACTCCACAAGTGAAGTCAAATAGGTAGCATCCACATAGACAACAAGGTAAGAACTGGGATTTGAAAGATACAACTATTTTCCATATCTTGTATTTAGAGTGTGATGGACGCTGAACAAGCTTGAAAGGTGATATGTGGCTAGATTACACTTAATTGCCCTAAATGATTTACAAACTAACAACAGGTAGACACAGTCACCAGACAAAGTTTAACAAAAGGAAGAAGAAAAGTACAAACAAGATTTAGCCATATCTTTCTAGTTCCCATAGATGACAGGCTGACCCTTATGACTCTGAAGTGTTAAGTTAGCTAAGAAACTGTTATCTCTACCTTGTTCTTAAACTACAGTATTTTTATTTTAAATCCAACTTCACACCTCATCTTTCTGCCACTGACCCATTAGCGAGATAACTTTGGTCTGGGGTACTGCACTACTGTCACTGCACCTCTATTCATCATTCCAGAAGAAACCAAGAACAACAGGCACACCCAGCGCATTGACAGATTTGGTACTGCTTTTGCTTTCCAACAAAAGCTTGGCCTGTTTCTCATCTGAGGCACTCAACTGCTGATCAGCTTCACGGTTCATGTTTCAGTCAGAAAATACACCTCAAAGCAAGTTAGTTGTACTTTGATATTCATTTAGAAATACAGATTAATAATAACAAAATTAAGGAAGACGCAGGGACTTTTTTTTTAAGTTTTCTACTGTTCAATAGTGCAATATATTCCCTATTCCTTCAATAATAAAATTTGTACCTTAGGATTAGTTATAGGTTTCCTTAAAGTCTTGCATTTGCCTTTAAAAGGAAGGTAGCCATCCAAAGACAGAGAAAATATCACTATTTTTTTTAATGTAATTGAAACCAGAAATGCTCCCATCGAATAATATAGAAGTATATCAAACAGTGTTTGCAGATTACTTCAGTTTAATACTTATGGTACAAAGAGGACCCATTCTGAAGTAGAAATAAAAGCTACATGGAGAAGAAACCATTTTGCTGTATTACAAAATATTGAGATTTAAAGAGTCAAAACAAACTTGTGCTCACGTTGGGTTTTTTCCACAACATTGCTACCCTAGAAAGATCCTGATTTAATCCTGGTAAGAAAAAGTGTCAAAAGTGGCAAGAGTGAACTGCTCTTCAAAAGAAGGCAGTAGAAGAATGAATACAGGGGTTTAGTCCCACCGCACATAAGGAAGGTGAGCAGAACAGATCCTGTGACAGCAGCTGGGTTCAGTCAACACATCAGCGAGCACTGGGCACATCCACGCTCACCAGAGAGTGGGGCAAGGGCAGTAACACAAACCACAACATATCTACACCATAGCTCCATCCAAGGAAAGAGCCTGAACTTAAATGCGTCTCTTGGGCCAGTGGACAAATTGTGCATGGGTGGAGCTACCAGATGTGGCGTGTCGGGACAAACACAGTCTGCTGGTGTACTCAAAGTCCTGATAAATACATAAATTGAACAACAGATGTTGTAAGCAGTTAGGATGTAAAGAAAACCAGGTGTAATCTGTCAGATAACAGTCAACACACCTACCTATTTACTATGTAGTCATATTTATGGTTTCCAGTAAACAGACTTCACAATGCCATATGCATTAAAGAATGTTACAGATCATCAGCAGAACAACTTTAGCAAGTTACACCTGTCTTTAGAAATACAGTTTACAAATTAAATTGTTGCCCAAATACGTATATGCTTTAATGCAATTTATTAAAAGTCAAAATAGTATGGCTCATATGTCCACAAAGAGTATATTTCTCCAGGTATCCATCTATACAACAACCAATGCTGCTTGCATACATCAGGTCAATTCATAAAATCCCAGCCAGTTCTCCTTGCATACATCAGGTAAATTCATAAAACACCAGTTTATTAAAGAAGCAAATATCCAAAGCACAAACAAATTGATAAACTTTATGCAATAACCAACAGAGTGTATGTATACATACACACCACACAACTCAGAAGAGTTATTGCACAAAACTACTTTTTTTCTTCTTTCTTTTTTTTTTTTTTTTTTTTTTTTTATAACGTGCAGCAATCCAGTATTGGCAGGATTTATGCTGATTATTTGGGGGGCGTTGTTGATGCAGTTTCCTAAACATTGATGATGTAGGGCACCCTTCATGCTTAGCGACTGCTGGCTCAGATCTAGTTGTGGTCAATATCTCTCTGGATTTTCATGACAATTTGGTTGTGGACATACACAGGAGAGTTGGATTCACTGTGTTGCTCAAGCTCATTAAGCTTTGGTGATTACTCCAATCATCTGTTCTCATTTTCTTGCTGGTGACTGTTTCATCTCCTGATCACTACTTGTTGGATATTGTGGGCTGTTTAGTCCAGAAAGTGCTTGGGACATAAGGAAGTGGTACCCTGATGTGAGAGTGTAGTTACTAGCTCAGCTCACTAGACAGTTTAGTTACCTGATAAAATTAGAGTTCACCCTCCCAAGCTAAAAAAGAAAAAACAAAACCCCCAAAACACGGCCACTGTAGCCTGTGATGTAATTGTCACTTTATCTGACATGTTTTGGAAAAGTCGAGGATCAAGTACGTGATATAAAATGACCAGCAAACAAAATAGTCCTTCCACATAAAGAATGATGATTACTAGCCAATACTGTGTAAGTTTTATTTTCCTGCTCTACCAGTATGGTATTGCCGAATTTGTATAGCTATCGATCCAAAGTTTTTACTGAGGTAAATTTACTCATTGTCATCTATAAAGAACCTCTGTGATGTGTATGACACAAAACATAGATTATTTTTTTCCTGATACTAGCATGTATGCACATGCATGAACACACGTGTGCACAGACTATACTAATCATGTGCTTTCCTCTTCTGTAATGCATTTTTAGAGGAAAAAACACCCCAAACCTATAAAAGTTAGTCCTGAGCTTGGAAATTATAATACAGTTCAATTTTATGTTTTATGTACTCTTGTGTGTAGCTTTCTGTAACTGTCTTTGTTTCATCAATGCTAACTTGAGGGCAGTATTGCTGATTTTGCTGCTCCTGGAACAAGGATTTGTAATTCCTCCTCACAAGATGATAAGCTCAGCTTTGACAGGTGTATTTGGTACTCCCTGATGGTCCTCAGACTAATAAATACTTCAGGCTGCAGAGGCTGCTTTCCCTTTGGTCTTTTTAAAGAACTAGTCAACCATAAAAAAAAATGACATTAACCTTTATTTTAATTGCCCCCTGATGGTACTGCTCCAGGCTTTCAGGAGTTTACTGGCAGGAGCTGGAGTCAGCATAACACTGCGGTGAGCTGGTGTGGGGATAGCAACAGTGCGACAGATGTGGTGGATCTCTTCTGACAGAAGCAAAGTTGAAGGGAATTACTTCTAGTGCAAATTTCACAATACCTGACTACTTAAATGAAATGCATACATTGAGTCCTCAACCTAGAAAGGACATGAAACTGTTGGAATGGGTCCAGCGGAGGGCCATAAAGATGATTAGAGGGATGGAGCACCTCTCCTATGAGAACAAGCTGAGAGAGCTGGGGCTGTTCAGCCTGGAGAAGAGGAGGCTTCGAGGAGACCTTATTGCAGCCTTCCAGTATCTGAAGGGAGTCTACAGGAGAGCTGGAGAGGGGCACTTTATCAGGAAGTGTAGTGATAGGTCAAGGGGGAATGGTTTTAAACTAGAAGAGGGGAGATTTAGATTAGATATTAGGAAGAAATTCTTTCCTGTGAGGGTGGTGAGGCACTGGAACAGGTTGTCGAGAGAAGTTGTGGATGCACCATCCCTGGAAGTGTTGAAGGCCAGGCTGGGTTGGTCTGGGAGCAACCTGCTCTGGTGGAAGGTGTCCCTGGCCATGGCAGGGGGTTTGGAACTCAATGATCTTTAAGTTCCCTTCCAAATCTAACCATTCTATGCTTCTATGAAATGCGATGATGTGTTATAATGCGTTTAACTGGTAATAATCTAAATGTGGTTAAACTGACTGGGCAGATATCCTTAAAGTAGCTCTGAAGAGGCAGGCATGGCACTGATAATGCTATCCAGAAATAGTAGTACACTTGCTTGACCGTTGTGCCTATTGTAGCATAATACTGTGCCTATACCAAATTATGTGGCATAAATGAGCTGAAAGGCCTGTAATCCTTAACTTTAGTAAGGCCTCACTGTACCCTGACAGATAATAAATACCATATTTCAGACCTGTACTGTTCTTCACTGTGCAGATGTGAAACAGCAGAGGAAATAACTAAATTTAAAAACAAACAAACAAACAAAAAAAGATAGAAGCTGGGACTGTGGTGATCTTACAAGACACGGGCCAGTTGTCTGTAACAACTCTGCATCTCACACTTCTACTCTAGTAGCTTTCTCCCGCTTTATTAAGATAGGTATCTTTTATGTGGTTGTCAAAGACTTGGAGCCCTGAATCTGGCACTTGTACAAAACAAGAAAAACTCTGTATTTTATATTAAAATTTGTTAAAAAAATATAAAGAAATGCCAAAAGTAGTAGAACTACAGTAGAATATATTTGTTTGTTGGCCTGAATATATTAAGGTGAATACCTTGCAAAAATACCAATATATCAAAAAGCCCTTAAGAGTTCCAGAAATGAAAGTTTTGTGTAAAATGTGAATAAAAGCAACAAGTAGTTATGATAAGTGGTAAACGTTACAGCTAAAATTTATAGACTTTATTTATGTTGGAGTAAGAAATAGTTGCTCTTGAAGGTTTTCTTTGAAATGCTTGTCACTTTCACAGGATAAAACAGAAATAAAAAGTAATATACCCACAAAAATAATAGCGTCCAGCCCTTTAGATACCAGTGCTTCCCTCTGAGCTTCATGCTCTAGCTCTTTTATTTCCCTTTCCCTAGTCCTGTTGCTCAGACTTCTTCCTCTGTGTTTAGGCTGTGCTGTTGGTTCTTCTTTTCCTGCTACATTTTTCTGCTTTGCCTACAGACACGCAGCACCCCCAGCAAATACTGGGCCTTGAATTTGCTCTGTCTGCTGCTACAGAAAATGCTTTAAGCCTAGTTATTCAACTGTTTTTTAAGGCTTGCCTTGTGCCTTTACTTTTGATGATTACTGCTACAGCTTCTCCTACTTAATTTCTGAATAAAGGACAGTGGTTACGCCTGCAAAATTCGCAGTGGCTGTGTGTAAACTCCCACATCGGTGTCTGAATATGAAAATGTATTTCCATTTAAGGGAGAGCTAAATTTAGATTGGTAGATTAACAAAATTTCACAGCAACCACCATAAGGGAAAGTAACAGAAGGAAAAAATCTCCCACAGTAATACTCTCATTAAATTTTAATTATTTGAAAATTTCATGTAGTAAAGCTAAACTAAAGACTCTTATAACTGACTCTGTGTTTCATTTATGTTTCTCATCATTAGTGATAAGGAAACAAAGGGTTCAAACTAGTACTGTGTTCCTTTAAATCATTCAGCTAGACTTTGAATGATTAAGGTCAATGATAGAAGTTCCCAGTTCAGCCTGGATAGACAACCTGACACAGATTTAATAGGTTTTCAATATGCATTTCCAAAGAGGTGTAAATCCCATCATATCCAATAGCTCTTAACCTTTTCAATGAAACCTTTCCAGCTTTCCAGAACTCAGCTCCCCAGATTTAATGAGATTGTCTAGGACAAAATAAAATGAACATGGGCACCTGTGCTTTATACTCCGTGAAAAAGGGATCAAGTACTTTAACTTTTCAATTAATCTCTTACTCCCTTTCCTATCCCAAAATTAAAGCAAACTTGTTTGAAAGTTGGGTTATGGCACTCCTCTCCTCTGTAGAATATGATTTGAGGCATGAATTAGTCACAACAGCTTTACAAGTCTTAATCAGGCATTGGTACACTGACATTTATATACTAAAAATAACCTTTCCCAGAGCTCCCTGAATAGATCGTGCTGGATTTTTCCAGCAAATCATAAGTAATTTCTTTAGAAAATTGTATCATTACAGACTGTCTCAAATGCATATTGTCCCAACTACACCTGCTAAAAGAATAATTCATTTTATCATATCTGGTGTAACAGACTTAGAAGCTGTTGTTACACCATTCTTAAAAGGCTGACCATAGGAGTAGCTAAGCACTGATACACTTCCAGCTCTGCTCAGTTCTTAACTACACAGGTCGTTTTAAGCAATCTGCATATTGATTGCAGAAATACTGTCAGGTGGTTTGTCTGATTAGGCTGAGAGGTGTCATAACCTTCATAAAAGGCTGCCAGACACTTGAAACAGAAATATCTTCAGAGTTGAGATTGGCAGAGGTAACAAATCTTATACCATCTGAATTAAAGCTGAAGTTTAGCACCAAGGATTAAATTTGGAAGGTAATGTCACGATCATTTAGAATGCTGCACTGCTGTAATACAGTCCCTCACAGAAAGCAACCATGTTTGTGATTTAACAACCTCCCATACCATGTTGCTTTTTAGAAGCTTTGTTAGAAGTCTTAAGCGGTCTACCAAAGTCATGCAGCTGTCACAGATGACCATTAACTAACCTGATGGAGCCTTCCAGCTGAATTTAATGTGCACTTTGATCTTGTTACCTGCTGGTTCCAAAAGAGTTTTCTGTCAATGAATAGGGGTGTTTTGACCTTTAATACTGAATTTAACATTAATATATTTTCTTTGAAAATAGATACAACTTCTAAAAAGATATCCAGTAGGTGAAAGGAGCAATTGATAAGGGAACAAGTTCTCTTTTGTTAAGGTGAGACTCTAAGAGTGCTTTTGAATTAAATCTCAACATTGTGACTCATCCATTTTGCAAAAGGTAAGTGAAAATGATAAAGATCAGCATGAAAAGATTATTTCACAAGATTTTACAGGCAATGATGCAGAGAGCTGGAAGTAATTTTATAACCATTATCAGAATGGATAGAAAAAGAAAAGTTAACTTCAACTATTTCAGACCATACAAAGCCACTTAATGTAGCACCATTCTTCGTCAAGCTTAACCTCGTTTGCTCTATCAGATTGTTAAAATGGCATTGAATTTCTACTTCTTACTTTTAGAAAACCTAATTCATTATTAAGAGATGCTAAATCCGAAAGACTTACATAGGTTATATACAGTTTATAAAGCTTTATAAAATCAAATTTGAATTAAATGCTTGCTTAGAGATTGTGGTATTATCCTTTAATTTTCTTTCTCCTGAAATGGAATCTGTATGTACACAATGAATAGACATTTCACATTTGCTCATTGTTTTTATTTTTGTTATTGTTATTAGTTTCTTAGAGAAACAGTTTGATCTTATTTTATATTTGAGTCTCCCTCATTGTTTGGTAGCTGTCTCTGTTATGGCGTGCTTTGGTTGAGTAGTTGATGTGCATAATTGGTTCAAAATTTGTAATGCTTTGAAGAATGCCATAGTTGCAGAGACAATTCTGTCAACTACCAAACCTGCTAAACAAGACTTAAACAATGCCAAGTAATTCTGAGTTATTTAACTACTTAATCTTGTGTTTGTGCATGTGTGTGACTGAGATTCAGTGGTTATCAAGTTACTTTCAGCTTAAAGCGTTTAGCCCTAGCACAGTTCCTTCCTTGCAGGTTGGATTTATTTTTGCTATTTTAATGATGAAGTTTAACACAATAGAAAGTGTTCAAATCTTCCTAAATTTCCTGAAAACTGTAATAGCTCAGTACTTCCTGCTTCTTTTCCCTGCCAAGTTTCTCTGAGCCAAGATGGATAGGAAAATATGATCTTTGGCAGTAGACAAAAAGATACAAAGTTGCTGGGAAGATCTGAATGAGAGGCCAAACTGTGTTAAAATGCTTTGTAGAATCAAGTTAAATCAATCTGTTCTTTTGGACTGCATTGCTGTGACCGTGAACGATATGTTATGGAGGAAATTTTCAAGGCTCAGTGTTACATAGTGTGTGGCTTCATCCTTCAGGTTTAGTTTATGTAGCATGAAGGTAAAGGAGAGCTGAAAAGAGAGTGGTTGTTTGCTGTTTTCTAGCATATAAAGTGAGAAGCATTAAAAACAAGGTTGAAACAAAGAAAATGGTATAACTTGACTTCCAATGTGAAATTAAACTAAAAGATAAAAGTTTGAAAAAATGAGTGGCAAATTCGTAGAAGGAAAATCATGAAGCATTTTTAAATCAAATGGTATGACTTCTGTTTTAGGAAGTCCATAGAGCAAGCTGGTGGACAGTAGAACAGCATGTTGGGGAAGAAAATATATAAAGAAAAGATATGTCTATTATTGTGTGTACTCTTCTCTAAATATTCCCAAATTGCCATATAGTACTTGGTTATATGGACTTTTGCTGTGATCACATTTGTTGTGTCCATGAAAAGGCAAAGAATGTGTTTTAAAATGCATTCTTTCTTCTTACAAGTAACAGACTCCTATATAAATGGTATATATATTTTGTTGGCAGTTGACATAAATCTGAGAAATAATGCTATAACCATGCTAACAGAAAGACTGATATCTAGACATGTAGGTAGTAAACATAATTCTGTATTCACTTTGGATAACTTTGGGGGCAAAATACATAAAGAACCAGACAGTATCTGGTACTTTGTGAGACTTGTGTAATTTTGAGGTTGCATTTGTGTATGCATGATACATATCTATTTGGTTATATGATGTACAATGTCAAGATGGATCCATAGTCAAAACTTTCTCATTTTTGAAGAAAAACCTGAAAATGGAAAAATCTTGTGAGAATTCTTCCTGTTTTTGCTAAAAATTGTGTGGTGCAACTGGGTAGAGACACACTTGCTGATCTTCCTGCACAAAAACCCCCAGCACAAACAAACCAAAAAAAAGCCACCAAGCCAAAAGATTAGCAAAAGTGATGCTTAGATTTATCTCCTGTTGTGGGAGGGAAACTGCTGAGGGCCTGCATGGTCTAGATTAAGAGCCTGTTAGAGAGCACGGTGGCTTTCCTCTGTTTCTTTTCTGAGATAGTAAGTGTATGAATCCTGTGCATCTGCCATGCTAAGCCAAAAATATAAAACACTCTCCAGTCTGCTCGTCTGATTTCAGGTGAGCTTATTTATTTATTATTTTCACAGCTGCTTCAGAAACTCTCCTGGAACCCGAGACTGTGGTTTAAACTCTATTTTGCAAATCTGTGCTAAACATCCCCAAGCAGACAACATGTGTTCTCAATATTCTGGATGTTCTGTGTTACTGTCTGCTTTGCTGGGGTTATCCAGCTCTTTGCGGGGGTGGGGAGTGGGGGAATTGACTGTATGAAGGTTTTGCAGGCTGACAAAGTAACACAGCCTAAATGAATTCTCTGCATTTATATAATTACTCAATTAGGCGTATTTATAAAGGTGTTCCTGTCATGACATTTTTCCACATTACTTCAGTAAATTCCCATTAAAAATTCTTGTGCTATACCTGAACTGGTACCTTTATGATCAAAAAGCTTCTGTTTGGCTGTATTCCGTGCTCTGTTTTGCCATTTGCATTGGACTCCCGTTTCATTGCAGTCTGTTATAAACATTTCTCCTTGTTACAAACACTTTGCTTGGCTTTTTGATGGCCCTTATAGAAAGCAGGATAACCTTTTAGAATGTATAGCTCATTCATAGTGTAGAGTGCTGTCACAACTTTGTGATGGATTGAGGAGGGAATGGTAAGTTTCATAGTGCAGGTGAGTAGTATTCAGTTCAGCCTTTCCTGTGCTAAAATATTTATTTTAGCTAAATGAGAATCAGGAGTTCATGAAAATATGTTAGGTCCTGATCTTGATTGGACTGTTATAAATCCAGACTATGTAGGCTGGATTTTTCAAATATACATCTGGTGTCCTAGAAATCTATTCTCTTGTTTTCAAAAAAGCCACAGAGGACTTGCTTAAACTAGTTGATATTATCAGGAAAATACTTAATTCTTCTCCTAGTGACAGATATGACAGATTGTGTCAATGGACTGGAGAAAAGTGAGTTTCCACTTACAGCTTCAAAGTAGCTGTATTTTACGGAATGTTAGAAATGATCGTGGACCAGAGGGGAGGAAAAAAAATCAGGAACAGTCCATAGTTTCTTCTTTTTCCAGCAACATAAAGGAATTGAACACCTTTTGCTTCATCATGCATGAATATACCCTAACAGTGTATCCGGAGCTCTTGCAGCATCTCGCATTATTCTTATTTGTCCTTTCATCTGTACAACATGAGGTTTATGAGGAGGACACAGGTGACAGATTATTTAGCAGTGCAAAAGTTACCATTTCTAAAATGCATCCGTCGGGCGGTGGGGAAGAGATGGCTTTGTAATCTCTGGTTTGTTTGCATTATTTACATATCCTGACAATGTGCAGGGCAGCTGGGGGCAGCAGGAAATGGAGGGGGTTGAGATTGTGCTGCCCACGTTGCTTTCTTCAGCACATTCCACTGGAGGAACAATGTAAGCCTTTTGGAAGATTTAGTAACTGACTTGCAGAAATAAAATATCAAAACATACTAGAGGCATGAGCAGACAGCCATCCAAGAGAAAAGACCAAAGATTCCTTTCATGTGTTGAGTTACTGGACAGTGAAGGCTCAGTACCTGTGTTTATGGACAGACCTGATAATTCTCTTATGAGACCAAATGATTAAGATAGCTGCAGAATGTTTCATACCCAGCTTAAAGCAAGTTACTTCTTTGACAGGTCTAGTTCTCCTTCGTGTCATGTATTCACCAATCTGGCATGAGTTTTTTAAATGGATGTATAAATAGAGAATGTGGGCCTTCTATCAGCTTCTACAGCGTGACTGCCAGCTACATGACTGCTACTACAGTAGTCATGCTACAACTCCTCTGGTAGTCATGCTGGTAGTCAAGACAGCAGAACCAAGACCTTTGTCAAGTTAAGAGCAAACAGATGGTTGTTTGAAAACAATGCTTTTTTAACATAATTTTTGTAACAAGATACAACTGGTCAATTTGACACATGATGTGTGTTGATATCTTTATTTTGTTTTACTTTATACTTTTTTCTTTTTTCTTTTTTAATTTATTTTTCTCTGGTGGCTATGGAGTCTTAAGGAATCCTTTAAATCCTTAATCCTTTCAAGCACAAACTTACATTAACCTACTGTGATTTAGTGTTTGGCCTGGGAAAAGTCTCCCGAAGAAATAAGAAAGCTTAATGTTGTTTCTAAAGCATTTGTTAACATGGGGGAGAAGTAGTGCTTCAACCTGGCTGAGCACCTCATGGTAGGACTGTTCAGACTGTGATTCTAGAGACTGGTTCATTTCTTCCTCATCCAATTTTTTTCAGACTTGTGTCAGGCAGAAGGAAACTTATTAAACCATTGGTTATTCTAGCCTAGTTCTCCCTTTCTGAGGAAATCAGGATTGATCAGGCTATAACAATACTGCAGCAAGCATGACTGACTTGGTAGGCGGAGTGGTCTCTTGCTCTTGAGCATTCCTACTGTCAAGATTTTTTTTTTTTCCCCCCGTTACATGGCAATTATTGATAGCATGATCAAAACTTTCTTGGATTCAGGACGCTTTTGATCTCTTGGAATAAATATTGACTATGTGCCTAGATAGGAAAAGTATATTAGATGTAGGAATAATCATCCATTATTAACTTGAGCGTGTTAATTATACTTTTAAGCTGTTTCCATTGCTGAAATTCATACCTTTTTCCAGTGATAATAGTCAAATTACTCTTGAAGTAGTCTCAAATTAATTTTTATTTGAAGTTTATGAAAAAAAGAATAAAATCAAGTTTTCCTACCCCTTATTTTTCCATTCTACATGTGAAGCCATCCAAACTTCTCAACATATAAAAAGCGTAATGAGCAAATAATCTACTTTGCCTATGTTTTATTAGTTATCATTTTGTCTTAATATTATGTAATAGATTGTTTCTCCAAACATTAAAGAATTTAAATGCAACATAATGCTCTGCATAAGATGTTTTTAGGAAACTCTTTTCTCCCTAAGATCCTGTAGAAGGAAAAAAAGATAGACTGCATTATGAATAACAAAATTGTAATCAAACCTAGGCTTGCTTAATCAAGTGGGAAGCTAACTTCAGAGATCTAAACCTTTATCTGATCATCAGATTTCATTTATAATAAGGGAGTCGCAGCTTGAATTTTTCCCTTGAGCTTGGCTATAATATACTGATGTAGGCAGAGATGTGATTTCTAAAGTTAGGTTGGACAGATCATGCAAGACAACTTTGGGAGATATTTTTGACTGCTAAATGGGCCAGCTGTTTTGCAATTCATAAAAAAAGGATGGATGTGAAACTGATATATCACTGAATATAGAATTCAAAAAAAGTTTATGAAATTAAAAAAATATATATTTGATGTACACTTACTCATTTCAGGTGCCTCTAGTTCACTATTCCTTCAAAATACTATTTTAGAATGAATTTTGATCAATTTGATTTGCTCCCCCAATATAAAGATAATGCTCCCTTCACTTTAGAACCACCTTACAACAATCTTCTTTGCTTATGTATAGCTGTGTTATTATTCAATGTAGCTACTAATTTATTTCTCTCTAATTTGCACCAGTGACATCCAAACTAAGGAAGACTAGAAACTTAATCCATGCCTTTTGGTCATTTGAGACTTATTCGTGTGTAGTTTCCTTGAGTTTCTACTGTAATCTATCTAATGATGCATATGAATGGCTCATGCTATTCTGGGGAAAATTTACATGTTTTCCTTTGAAGAACTTCTTTATTCTTCCAGTTTACAACATAGTTCAGCTGCCTGAGGCTATTTGCTGCCTTTATAATACGGTATCAAACTGTGGTATGCTAGAGAATCAAACTGGCACATCTGCAATAAGACACTATGAACAATATGTTCATGAATGTAATGAAAGAAACAATATTATTATAAAGACTTTTGTTAGTATAACATTGTTATTATATTAGCAGTAGTATTATAATGAATGAAAAATATTTTAAATGAATAATACATTAATGTCTGTCTGCTACTAGCAACCAGAGCAAGGATATGAATATAGTACTCGTCCTGCTCTGGATCTCTGTTCCAGCTTCCCCTTTCCCTCTTCTTTTAAAACAGTTACCATTGAGAATTACATAAATTGCTGTTAAGTGTAGGATAAAGCAATGTAAAACGTTCAGCTCAGCAGCCCTAGAGTTCTTTCTGCTCAGTTTGATGCATATGTTCTGAGATTCACTGAATAACCAACTCTAAGCCCCAAAATGAAAATTTCCATTGTAATTAATACATTCGATCAAATGAATTAGCTAATCCATGCTAAATGTTCTTAATTTTAGCATGAAAACACAGACTGCATTTAATGCATTTGAAACGGAGGTACAAGTTTCCTTTTAATGAGGTTAGACTGTCTTTGACTTACAATAAAAATCCAAACTAGGAGGAAAGAATGTTGGCCTTTTTAGAAGAAATAGTTAAATTCAGTTTGGATTTGATTATTCAGGATTTTAACCTTTAAAAGTTCAAGCAAATTCATACACCATTTGTGTTTTTTGCAAATGTTTGATACCTCTTTCGAGCAGAGCCTCTCATTTTACGACAACGCTCCCTTTATTTGGCTTTTATTTTAAAGAAGTCAATTCATAAAGCTTACACACCCTCATTCAATTTGATTTAACTCTCATCATTAAGATGTTTTTACACTCGTTTTCTTGCTCTTTTCCTCTTCTTCAGCAATCCACTTATATCCAGCCACTCAGATTCCAACAACATGTTGCTGGCTAGAGATCTTATGGAGATAGATGTGCAATGAAGGGCATTTATTTTCCTGTTGAAATAGGTCATATGATCAGTATATTACAAGAGACCAGGTCCTTCTATATTCACAACTACCAAATGTTTTTTTCTGTCTCGTAAGACTTATATGTGAAAGTTATAATAGTTGATGTGTAGCCCACTTCTGTTTAAGACAGCAAATAGTTTGGTTTCTGTGAAAATAAAACCCTAACCTTTCGAGACTTCGTCAAATCAGTATACCTAGAAATGCACAAGAAGCTCTGGAAGGCAGAATTGCATTTTCTGCACGTGATTGCCTAAATGGAAGTTGATAGTTTTCCACTACTTAAATACTCTAAATAATTATTTTATTTTTTTTTAAATTATTATTGTTTTCCCACAAGATCATGCTTAATTCATCTTTGGCGCGAGTAACTGGGCTTTGTGATATGGAGAACATGTCATGATTCAAAGCAGGTTATGTATTCTGACTCATGGTCAGAATCAGTAATTCAAAGATTAAAGGCTTTAAATCTGTATTTTCCAAGCCTAAGATTATTGTTATGTGACTTATAGGAAAAATCATTTTTTTCTGTATTTTGCCACTCTCCCCTATTAAAAAGAATGTTGTTAAGCAAGGCATGTCAAATTAAAATTCAGATCTTGCTTTCGGGCACCTTACTATGCAATTTGGATTTTGAATACTGGATTTAGTCATTAAACTGCGTAGATCAACAGAGCAAAGGAAGTGCAACAGAAAGCAGTCTGTGCCTATTGTATATTTAAAAAACTTGTGTGTGTATGTTTAAAATATAGACTGTCTTTTTTGTTGAATTTACTCTGATTCATTTGCACTAATTGGAGACAAATGAAAATTATGAGTCAGTTTCAACAGTGCTTTAAAGTATTTTCCTTTTTGCAAGAGCATTTGGAGATTTTAAGAATTGTTATGGAATGTAAAATTCCCATTACTTCTGCAGAGCTACAGGGTTTTATCCTTTTTTTTGTTGTTTTGTTTTTGTTTTGTTTTTTTGTTTTGTGGGTTTTTTGTTTTGTTTNTTTTTTTTTTTTTTTTTTCGTTTCCCTCCTAATTATTTTTTTTATTTCTAGCCTCTTATTTATAGTCCATAGTATTATTTTTCTAAAGGAAGAACTCTTCCTAAATTTTGACTAACATGTCAAATCATCTGCTAATGGTGAATTCTAAATAGCTGAAATAAGAGTGAACTGAAGTATAGTCACACTCTTTATACATAACTATATGAATCATTAATGTTCTGTGTAAGAATAAAAATAAAAATTTCAAAAGGCAACATTTTTTGCTGTTGTTTAATCCAGCATAAGATGTGCTTTCCAAACAGTTGAAAAGTTGAGGCCAATCACATTTATTCACCCTATTGTATTCTATCTTGATAGATTTATGCTATATATGCAGAGTAGATATATATGATTAGAATAAATGTGTATATTTGAACTGATATTGTTAATACAAACAGTGCACAGCAGTTCCTTGACTGTATTTTTAAATCCTTGAAACAATTCAGATGAGTTAAAAGACTCACCAGGTCTGACATTTAAGAGATTCAATCTAACCACGAGCTAATAGATTTGACTATACGGTTGCTAAGATCTTTTTTTATGCATAACGTGATAAATATCTGTAATACACCCAAAAATGGGACATTTAAACATAATTTGGTACCATTGAGCAGTTTTTTCTCCAGAATGACTGGATGCCATTAAAGATAGAGAAAAAGGAGGAAATCGAACTCAAAGCATTGTAAACTTTTAATAACGTACTTATTCTCTGCTTTGAACAAATTTGTCATGCTTGTGGATATGCAGTAGGTCAGTGGGGGCTCAGCACGCTCTTTTCCCTCTGTTTTAGTTCTTCAGAGGCATCTTTGTTTTAAATATTTCATTTGTCTATGAAGGGTGCATGGAGACAACTTATCTTGAGAAATTAATTGGCTTTTTGCCAAATCCGGTACAAAATGTTTCTTAACTTGTCCCATGTCATCTCATCTTTTTAAATCAGCAAATAATAGAAATCAAGAAAAACAAGGATAACATGTTAGAGGCTGAATATTTGTTCTTCCTTTTGACAGCTTTATTGACTGCAAAACTTTTTTTATATGATAAACTATGCTAACCTTTTGGGATTGAATGAGAATGGATCATGAAAACAAACTTGGAGATGTTAAAATTGAATCCAGGTCTCTTTTACGGTTAACCTTTTTGCAAAGTTTTAGTCAGGTACCTGTTGTATCTACTCAGAGGACAATATAGTTATGAGAAAGGATGTTCTTTTTTATTTTGCAAGAAGCGATGTGCACTGGAATTCACTGTGAAATACATAATTAATCCAAACAGTATTTTTTTTTCTATATGTACCATGAAACTGAGATCTAAAAATTGTTCTTCTACTCTTCACCTTATTTATTATTTACACCCAAAATGGGTGGAAGTTGGTGAGATCTTGCTGGTAAGATGTTATGGATTTAAACATGTGTCATGGCTATTGATAATTACATGAAGTGCAAAGATGTAAAGTGTACTGCAAAGACAGAAAAGAGCATTGCTGGGTTTTTTTGTTTGTTTGTTTTTTATTGTACTGTCCATCTTTTTCTACTGAGAAGTAATTAGTTAAATAAACCATGGAGAAGATATATATACATTGGAAATACTTCCTCTTCAATAACTGTATCCTGTGTGCAATTGGCTGCGTGATAGTCATGACACCCCAAACCAAACCAACCAACATTTTTAGTGGTTCTTTTGATCATAGGTGACTTTGCGTATAGAATTTTTATCAAGATGGAATATTGTTCTCAATGACTGAAATTATAGCACTTTACGTCTAGAACTAAGCTAAGTGGATTCAAGCAACATGAAGATTCTTCACGTGCTCCCAGTCATGTTGGGAAGTTTGATGCTGAAAGAGGAACACATGACTATATAAACAAACACACTGGCTGTTGTGTAGAGGAGATCTAAAATCCCTTGAGACAACTAGGGTAACTCATCAGCCTAATTAAGATGTCATCCTTGTCAAAAATATTCTGTCTGCAGTTTTTTCAGCCTATTGTATAAACGAAAATTTAAATAAAAATAAAAATAGAAAGAAGAAGAAAATTGAAGATGAAAATTCAACAGTCAGTGCTTCCCCGGACCACATAGCACATTGAAACAAGCTTGAAACTTTCTTCTAGACAAATAGATCCATGATTTTTTTGCCACATAGTGACTTGTGTAATAATAGAGCCTTTGGCTCAGCTCTCCTCTGTGTTGCCTCACTGTTTCAGAGGTGACACATGTCAACTTAGTAATAAAAATAAGGGAAACAATATACAGTTCACACTTTAAAAAATGTTTCTTCTTCATTGACCTCTACAATGAGAATGCTTGCATTGTACATGCCTCACAACTAACCTGCAGCGTTCTTCTGCTGAAGAGCTGCTGTCAACTGAGCTCTAAATTAGCCACTTTAACACAAAAATATTTGGGGCCATATCCCTATTATAGATAATAGCTTGGTTCTGCCAGAGGACACATCTTCAATTCGGGCAAATTATTATATCTTGCCTGACTACTCTGAGTTTTAGAAGGTGAATTTTATGGTAATTGAGAATCCATTCTTTTCTTGTCAAGATGCCTCAAATATGACATAAGGAAAATTATTCCTTGTAAACTGGATGTTTATGGATTCTGATGTATTTTGATGCTATCGATTCCATGGTTAGTATAGATCATGTGGAAATGAATTCCACAGGTTACTTGTTTGTTGTCTGAAAATCATTTTTGTTCCTTTTTTTTTCCCCCTTTACTGTCAATTTAAATTTATGTGCTTTTGTAATTTCAATAATAGCAAATGTGATTTAAGCAATTATCCTTTCCAAAAGATATTTGGAAATATCTTACATCATTTATATTCTTCGGGCTCTTCATGGATTCTTTCTCTTTTTCTCTCCTAGTTAATTCCTGTTTTGAGTAAACAAAAATTATCATTTCCATGGATCATTGAAAAGTTGTTTCACACAATTTTCCTAATGTGTCCTCAAAAATCCACCTGTTCCTTCCTTTTTTTTAACATGACATTTCACAAAGATAATGTTCCAAATAGATATAAGGACCTACAATATATTTATATAAATTAATTAGAATACACCAACAATCAAGGTTTTCCTAATCTTTCGTTGATCCTTAATATTCCTTCTTTTTGGTCCTTCCCTTCTACCTGATGTGCACTGAGCGGAATTTTTACTGAACTCTTTCACTGAACCTGGTTTTCTTACTTTTTTTTTTTTTTGAATGTCAAAATGGTGAGAGATGTTCACTTTTTTTAATCAATATCTGGAAAGCAATAATAAAATTACCTAAAAGCATGATGTATGTTTGAATGCTTTGTGTGACAGGCCAGAGTTAATAAACAAAAGTTCTTTTTGCTATCAGCTTTGACAAACATCTTCAGGCTGGTTGGTAGTTACTCAGCCCTACACTCTCAGAAATAGATGCCATATCAAAACTGAGATGAATTACTTAAAAGGTGGCACATTAATATTTCCACGTATCGACATTTCTGAAGCAGAGGTAGAAGGTTCAAAATTTTATAACAGGGTTAGATCTGAAGAAGTTCTGGGAAGGATTATTTCTTTTCTATCTTGTAAAAGAATAGGGGGGGAATTTTCTTCGAAACAACTGTGTCACCAGATTGTTGGACAGTAATAGCACAGCCTGTTTCTGAGCTGGAGGTATTATGTTTTGGTGGCAAAGTTTGTGAGTAGCCAATGAACCAATTCCAAATAGACCCATTAGCTCTGCCCTCTTTATTGAACTGTTTCTATTAATGTTTGCACTCTCTGCTCAGAAATATCAA
Source organism: Thinocorus orbignyianus (assembly GCA_013400375.1). Classification (NCBI taxonomy): domain Eukaryota; kingdom Metazoa; phylum Chordata; class Aves; order Ciconiiformes; family Thinocoridae; genus Thinocorus; species Thinocorus orbignyianus. The sequence continues at coordinate 542,023 of VXBW01003445.1, read as the reverse complement.
GCACCAGTTTTATCTTATCCCACGGTGACTATTTCTGATATATATATGAGATAAGCTACATGTCATGAAGGAAAAAAGGACGATGTGAAATCTACTGTCATAAACCATGTTTGAGGATAAAGTAGGGGGAAAGAGGAGTCACAATTAGAGGGACTTCAAGCTTGGTTTTTTGATGATAATACTTGCTAAACATTTTTTCAACTTGAAGACAGTTTCTTAATTTCCCATTTATGTGAAGTTCCAGGCCTAAATAAGAACAAAATCTGAAAGCTAGATATCTCCAACATCCAAAACTGAACACAACTTTTGCCTTAAAATGTTGCAAGGTCTGATCTTTTTAGGAGACTGACAAATAATGAAAGTCCCTGAAGTAACTGATCAGAAATCTAATATCCTTTTAACTTTCTGTCACCATGAACATTATATTTATCTAAGATTTGTTCAAATTTGCAAGAAGATGTTCCATGTTTCTTATTTCCTGAAATCTACAAAGCTGTTTAAAATAGTACCATCACTATAGACTTTGTTAAGGGTTGGGCCAGAGACAGTAAGGTAAACCAAAGTTATAACAAAAATCCTGTTGGGACTTTAGGTTTCTCTGTCCAGCTGTGCCAATAAATTGCTGTAAGAGTTTAGAAAAAAGTTGTTTGGGTTATGTTCCGCCTCAGCAAATTTTCGGTAATAAATTTTAAAAATTAAGCTTCTAGTCTGAGTGAGTCTGTAGCCTTTTTTTGTAGCCATTAGAGATACATGAATGCATCCTAAGAGCAATTCATGAAGAATTTATGATTGATATATATACACACACAGAGGCATATATATACAGTATGAAATCCTTACTGGAGTTCCCTGGTTTTCTCCCTTGAGTATAGAATGATGGTATTGATTAGCCACCCAAAAGTTAAGCATCTAAGTGGCACTGATTCTGCCCATAAACATATAGTGACTCTATTTTCATCCATCTAAAAGGAGGCGAAATTGAGCACCTGCAAGCTTGGTACTCACTGCAGAAATATGTGGCAGTGCCAATATAAAAGGGCACTGTGAATTCCAAAGCATTCAGCCTTTCTTTGTGAAAGAGGAACTGAGGTGCTTTTCTATTTCAGAATCTGCTCTGTGATATAATCAGTAATTTATATTTCTTTCCTTTAGAATCTAATAACCCAAACTTGTAATAAACAGGGTGTGGGATACCTATAAATTATGACAGGGTTAAAGGTTATCTAGATGCTGTTTGGAATCTCTGTATCTTTGCAGTTAACTTCACTTCCTTCCCTGCTAAAATGTGCTATTGAAAGTTTTCAGTGCTTCTGTTCTCTTGAACTGAACATAATAGACTTGTTTCCTGAAGGTAACTCTAGTTTAAGGAGCAAGCAGTACGCTTTTTGCCATAGCTGCTAGGACTTCAGTCCACATCTGTAACCAAAAATCAATAGTAATGCTTATCTATTTCTCTTTCCAAAGGCCTCTTTATTTATAGGTGATAAAATTCAGGCAGTAGGTTTAAAAGGCTCTGAAACTCAAACTTAATTAAAGCATCTATTTATCACCAAACATAACAAGCCATAAATTATATAGATGTTTCAGTTTATTTTGCTCTGCAAACATGTCACTTTGATCGATATGGATTTGGCTTCTCTTGTGTACAGGAACCTGCTTGAAAGTGACAGCTCACATTTTTTCAGTACAACAGTAGGAAAAGTTGATGAATAATTGTCAAACATGATTGACTGGGGGGAGATTTTCAAAGGCGCAGGTGCCCGGTCCCTATTAGCTATCAGTGTAATGTAGGTGCCTGGCTCCTGTTTGTGTCTTTGAAAGTCTCCTTCCGAGATATATCAGAAGTCGTAGGCAGAGTTAGTTAGCTGAATCAGAAATGAGCTAATGTATCTTTAAAAGGGACTGAAATTTATGGAAAATAAAAAGAGACTGTGTAATAATTTTATATATAAGTTAGAAATTCTGATAGAGTTGAGGAAAACCTTGTTGCAAGGAATTCCTTCTGGAATTCTAAAATGGATATGATAAGTTAGAGTTGAAAGACATGATTTACAGAGAAAAGATTTAGGGCCTGAATCATTATAGAGAAAAGTTATTAAAAGAATCTATTCGCTTTGGCTAACTTGAAATTAGACCTTAAGGAAATTGAATAAGCTACATAAAAAGTAAGAGAGCATAACCATATCCTGAAAAGGAAAGCAGTAAATTTCAGTTCCTACAGGATCATCTTAATATTTTTCTACTTGGGGAGAATGGGCTATTATTCTCTAATAATATAACTTCCTTCTGCTGTGAGTGTTGAGTAAATAGTTTGCACTTCAAAGAGTGAAGCATATGATTGTACGATGACACTGCACGACCTGACACTATTTGACCTGTTAAAGCCCAAGTGGCATTACAGCGTGAGGCCTAGAATGGGCATTTTAATATCCTAATTGCTTGCTGGTTAACCTTTTCTTTCTTTCTCTTTTTCTTTTGCTTAATTCAACGACTCTTACACAAATTGAGTCATCAAGTGGCAATAGATGACCAAAATATTACCTGGATAGACTGGATTTCTGTTCCAGAACATCAGAGGAATGTCTCTCTTTCCATGCGTTTCCCTTTTATCCAGTGGATTTTGTGAATATTGTTTCCAGATATGTTTTGGACTTTTATTTATTATCCCATAACTATAAATGGCTGCAAATATGAAGGCCCTTGTTTTTGTATAGATGGACTATTTTGAAAGATCTTATCTAACCCCTTTGCATGACTGATGGTGGGTTTTATTCCACCTTAGTATTTTTAGTAAATGTAAAAAGTTTTGATTAGACTTCCTATTTGGTAAACACTCCCTCCTTTGAAAGCCTCAACAAATTCAATGTTGATCTGACAGATTAGTAATTGATGATGATCAAGAAATTAGGAACATTCTATAAATTAGTATCTTGATGACCGAATGCAGTGAAAACAGCCTTCATTTAAATTTCAAGAAGTTAGGTGTTTTCTCTTCAACTTTGATTATCTTTTTTTTTCAGTGGCTCTTTTTGTACATAGGTCTGATTTGATTTTTATTTTTATTTTTTATAAAATATATTGGGAGGTGGCTAACTTTGTGATAGCAGGAGAACCATTTATTGGGTTTTTTTAAAACATATTTTTCTCTTAATTAAGAAAGTTTTACCTAATGAGTAAAATAGAAACAGTTCCATGTGACTTACCTGTCCAACCATTCTCTGTGTCTAGAAAAATAGATTACAGTGCAGAAGTAATCCATTGGATGAGAATGATTTGAAAATTATTCTAATTTTAAATTATTTCTGTATATCAAGAAAAAATAGATCATAGACACAGAGAATACCAGGTTGGAAAGGACCTCAAGGATCATCTGTTCCAATCTTTCTTGGCCTGACTGACTGATTCGCTTTGTTAATTATCAATCATAAGCCACTTTTGAGCTTTACGGGTTAATGAAGAGAGAAGGTTTAGATGAGATACTTTTACAAGGTTTCATATACTCTAGAGATTATTTTAATAACTTCTAAAAGTATAGTTTCTTCTTACTTAGAAAAGACTTTGCAAGTCTGCTTCTTACATCAGATGTCATCAAACATAACCCCCAAGGAGAAAAGGGAAACTATAGTATATATTTTAATGAACTATGAATATTTTACTATCTAAATATTGTACAGGAAAATAATATTTAAATGCTTCAGCTGCTCTCATTGATATTATACTTAAATACAGACTAGTTACACTAAAATAAGATCAAAAAGACTCCTGCTTGTAATAATGGTAACTGTAATGCTGCTTGAAAGCTTTTTAAATTCCTGCTAGTGCATTTTTGGGTGAATTTGTCTTTCTCTTTATAGTGATCATGAAATACTTCTTCTTTTATAACTCAGCCGGATTGTGAGTTATCAGAAATCTGCAGAGACGTGGAGTTCTTTTGGGTGTTTCTGGGTGTGCTCAGTGTTGGCTCAAAGTTGTTAGGAAGCTGGCTGGATATGTGATGTGATAGTGAGTTGAGAAAACTCTGTTCAGTGACATCAGAGCTTCAAGGAGGCTAAAAGCTATTTTGGGAGCTATTTGCACAGTGGTAAGCTTGATTTTCTTCATAAGACAATCGATACTCTTTTTTTTTTAAATTTTCTTCTTTCTTTTACAAAATTTAAGTAAACATTCAAAGTAATAAGTTGCTTTTCAGCAGCATAAATTTCTTACTGCTATTCATTTCATGTGATAGCACATCAAGGCTCTGAGTTCAGAATATCATCATACTAGCCCCTATACATGCATAAAATCTAGACAGTTTCTATCCTGTTGGTCTTATAGTGGAAACAGGCATTATAAGTAAGCCCAGTATAGAACTTTCAAAAGATAAATGAGAAAGCTAAACATGGAATCCGTCTCTTGTAACTACCATACCCATGTGTTGGCTGCTAAAGGAGTCTGTCTTTCTTGTTTCTCAGCCTAAACATTTACTCTGAATTGAAACCATGTTTATTTAAAACTGCTTTGACATGCTGCCATTTCTAAATTAATTTCTCAAATAATATAAAACTTAAGCACATGGAGGAGAGGGAGAAGGAAGGAGAAATGCAGAACAAACCAAGAACAACAACTGCTGGGCTGCAATGCACCTGGGCCAATCAATGATGCTAGTGTGTGAATCAGCAGTATATCCTGGTGAGTTTTATATCATTTTTTCCAATTATTTAAAGTGTCTTACGTGCAGGACTTCACATTAAAAAGACCGGCAATCATATACTTCCTTTTTGTTTTTAAACAGTAGGCAATCACTGGGTTTAAGCAAATGGCTGAGGCTTACAGAAGAGAATGGTTTGTTAGGGTAGATGAGTAAACTGTGCAGATCCTTCTTTTATGCTGCTAATCAAACTTTGTCTTTAAATTGTTTGTTTGTCATAGTTTTGCTGAGGCTGACATCCCTTAGGGAAATTTCTTGTGTTTATGAGATAACACAGCTGCTGGGCAAATGGCAATGATTGAAAAATGCTGTTGAGCTGAAATGAGGAAATCAGACTGCATATAGCAATAGGCCCTCATACTCGCCTTACCCCAACTAGTCCAAATATCAGTTCAACCCTTTTGGAGGCAGGGTGGTGTGGGAGAACACCATCAAACAAACAGAAAACCCCTTTAATTTCCTTCTGTTCTCTCAAAAATATCAGCACATTTCTGTAAGTCTGAGAAATTAGGTAAAATTCTAGAAATTATTTATTTTAAACTTAGCAAAAACTCCTGATGATTTTGAAATTATTGAACTGTGTGAGAATAATGGTGATTTCTTATTAACCTGCTGGGGTCTAGCAGGGGAGTAGGACTCACAGAAAGTAGATAGTTATTTTCTTACAGGAATATAAGGCTGACAGATAAACCAAGCCATCGAAAGCCTTTTTCGATCATTAATCCATCTACATCTACATCTACATAAAGACATGAACAACTGCCTCACCTCCTCTGACCTTTTCATCCTCATTTGTATTATATTCTGGTTCACTAGCCTTGGATTGCAATTACCTGGTATAATGTAATACTTTTTGCTTTCATTTCTGTATTCTTTACTCAGTAAACATCTGTCTTTTTTCTTTTTTTTTTTTCTTTTTTCTTTATCCTTCTCATGTGGCCACCACTGATGGACGAGCCCTTATAATGGAGGGCTCAGAGGAGATGGTCGAAGATCGTGTCCTTACGAAGCTTAGGAAAGAATGTGCAGAACAGCTCACAATGGCTTTTGTCAAGGATGCTGAACTCATGGCAAAGGGGACCAGGGTAGGGCCTGTATGGGTGATTATATCAGCGGTTTGGTAACTGTTCATCCATTAGTTAATGAAATGTAAAAAATATGTCCCAGAGACAATCCAAACTGAGCAACAAACAAAGACTCTTTGAGGAGAGCAATGGGCTTGAGCTGGTTTCAACCTCTGTGTGCTTTGTAGTGACTGGGGATGTCTGGTGTCATGGTGGTGAGGATGGAATAGAGCTCAGTAAGGAGCTTGCGTTTGTGTTCTACTGTGATTCAAGTGAATATTGCAATTGTTGCACTCCACTAAGTGCGATTTGTACTCCAAATGCTTTCCTGCATCTCTCTGTTAAATCAAAATCCCATGTAACTTAAAACATCTCAAAATAAGTAAATCCTGTATTATACATTAAAACCCCCCCATGTGTGGAATATCTAAAGGAATCTAGTCAGAGCCCTGCACTGTGGCACCACTGACAGTGAAGAGCATTCTCCCTGACCTCCAGACTCCCAGAGCACATCTATTCTGTCAACTCCTGCACTCGTCAGAAAAGACTGAATTCCCTCTTGGCCCTGGACCTTCCTTTCTGCTTACTGCTTATAGCTGTTGAATTATGTAAAGCAGTAGTGCAGTGTGTCTTATGAGAAGCACCTCACAAAACACACTGTTGTTGTGCTGTCTTCAGTGGCTTCACAAAAGAGGTACTATGTTGTATAAGCTAAGGAAGAAAAGCTCAGCCTTGTGAGTAGATTGTCATTACATGAAATGGCTCGCAATATGTATGTGTAGCCTTTGTAACTCTCTTCGTTTTCTGCGACCCCTAATGGTGAGGTTTAAGTCAGCCTCAGCCTGTTATCCACAGAAACAAAATCAAAGCAAGCTGCTGAATAGGTTTAATATATTTGCTTTGGTGCAGAGTTTACATAGTGAAAAAGAAAAAAGAGCTGTTAGGCAGAATAGGGTGAAATTAAAAGCTGACTGATCTTTCACTGAAATAATTTTTAGTGCTGCTGTTGATCGGAAAATAAACAGCAGCATGCAGTGGTAGCCCAGACTCTGAAGGCCATTTCAGAATTGACTTCCTTTGGCATTCCAAAGGAGATAAGCATTTGAATACTTAAGAGGTTTGGGCTGTCGTTAATAAATCTACTCTTTGCACTGCTCGCATACGTTTTCTGAATCCTGCTTAGAAACTAGCCAGAGGAGATATGCCTTCATACAATACATGGTTAAAAGTGGAGCATCATGCCTTAGGAGGTTATGGGGAAAAAGTTTGTAGGGGTTCTAAACACCATTGGTTAAAGTGATAGACTTCAAAGGAGAGCAGCTGAATTAAAAATGAAACGGCTGTCGCGGGCACAGTCACACTGCCACAACTGCATCTTGCTCTGAGAGTCCTTGGATTACAGACTGTTGGCATCTGGTGTAGTGCTGTGGGAAGTATCAGTATAGGCTTGTCCTGTTTTTACAGTCTTACAAAAACATCTCCTATTGTCCATTTTAAGAGACAAATCTAGAATTATCTTTTCCCTGACTGGTTCACTCATTCATCTACCCTAATCTGTTTTACAAGGCACAGAAAAACAAAAAAAAAAAAAAAGCACTGTTAACTATCACAAAGGTGTCACCTTTGACATGAGGGTCATACAAACTGCCTGAACTTACAGGATGGAACCTGCAGAGTCAGCAGGCTTTTATCCCTTCCCTCCCACTCTGTTTCCTCCACCTCTGCTAATAGGTGTATAAAAAAAAAAAATCTTCAAACAACACTGCATAAACTCTGATTTATCTACCCTGTGGGCAGGGTAGATGTGTACTTAATTCCTGGAAATCTATAGACAGCCTGCTACCATTAAGAAGTGGCCATGGAGAAGTGGGAAAGTAGATGGCAAAGACTTGCCTCCGGCCACTTTTTCATCCAGTTCCTCTAAATGTTTTGACTTTGCAAAAAAAATATTTGATTATAAATCTGTGCTATTTATATGCAGAACCTAAACATGCCAATAACAAATAGCTGTCTGTGAAAACAGTAGATGACCCCTTAATACAAATACCATGTGAAGGGTACTTAGCTTTATAGATGATTTGTTAGGTGAGAGGATAAAAGCACTGCATGGAATTCCTCAGTGGTTTGAATTTGCAACAATATGTAGAAAGCCATATGGATGTTATTGTAGGGGGAGGTGGAAGAGTTTGGTATCCATTTGAATTCCTAATGGCTCTTAGTATAAACTGGCCTGGATCCACTGAAATAAGACTACGTATACCAGTACTTTCGTGGCCCAAAACTTAATTGCTGCTTTTCACTTGGCATTTGTCTGATCTATATGATCACTTCCTCCACCACCAAAAATCACTACAGGGTGTCTCACTGGCAAAGTACTTTTATTTTGTGACATGTTCTCCAGATCCTGAGAAACTAATCCTAGTGTAGATTCTTAAATAATTATTTAGAAATATAGCTCATGCTGCCCTGGACCCTAAATTGGATCAGAGTATTCGCTTTCTGCACTTGCTCATTGCCCTTCATGTGCTCATGGCTCTCAGACTGTGTCACTGAAAAGAGAAAAACTATAAAATTATAGGATGTTGAGATTATGGCAATAATTATGCCTACTATACCTCAGAGAAAATCTGCTCTCTGGATTTTCATAACTTCTATCATTCAGGTTACAACTAGTTACCCATAACAATTCCTTTTTTAGACAAAATAAGAAGACACATACTAGAAAGTCTGACATTAGTGAAGATTCTTAGAAATGACCAGTTGTAATTCAAGTATTGATTGCAGGGCAGAGGAACATACTTAGGTTGGAACAAGGTCTGATATGGGTTCAGGGAAGGGAAGATAGGGAAGATTAAAAGGAACAGTGTCACTTTCGAGTGCTGAGTAAAAGGGATTATGCCACTTTAAAAGTGCAAGTCTTACTAAACACTGTGATGACACACAGACACAAAACATAGTTATTCTATGGCTGTGCAAGGGTATTTCTTCCTGTCTGTCCTGGGTGGGCAGTATGTGCAACTCTCTTAAAGCATGGAATTGATAAGTAAAAAGTTTAGTACATATGATGTTGTATATTTGGATACAGCATTTAATACTTTATTTAGTGAATAATTGTCAGCTCATTTCTAAGGAAAATAAAACAAATTCAAATGTGTTTCAAAATTGCTGAGGACAAATTAGTGAAGACACAATGAATGGCAACTATGTGAATTTAAGTCTCAGATTTTAAAACATAGTCCTCAATATCTTCTAGTTAGAAAAAAGGGGAAGCTGATGACTTAAGGGAGGTGATAGAGGTGTAGGAAGGCCAAGCTCAAGTTACCTGCAAGTACAGATTTGTATCCCTCTCAAGTGACCAAATCCAAGGATAAGGATTTTGGCTTATGTTTTGGCCTAGATGTTCCAAAGTACCATGAATAACAGAGAAAATATTTCCAAGAATATCTTAGTAATAATAATAATTTCACATCCAGCAAGTGGGACAACTTAGTGCAACTTCACAGCTAGTACAATTTTACCACTTAAAAACCTGATTCTTCTGGCTGCATTCAATAGTTCATCGTCTGCTCTATTTGTTGATCATCTATGCTCTGTAGGCATGCTTTTATATGCTTAAAAGAATGAGAAAGTGCAAGTTACCAATATTAGGTAGAAAACCTGAATTTTATTATTTTTGCTATTTAAGTAGGTTTGACATATGTAGTAGCTGTTAAGTCTTGACTATGGCTTGTTGCGTAAGTTATAGGTTAAGTTGCTTTGTTACAAGAAATTAAACCAATAATTGACATAAAAATTTGGCCATCACACAGATCAGGCTAGGACCTCACAAGTTTTGCCAGCTTTCACTGGCAAATGTGGAATATTAATAAATATGGAATATTTGTTATGGAATATTAATAATGAACAAGAATGATCAAGGAGAGCTATTTAAAGTCTTTTGCTAATCCTGGGTGACTGATTCTCAAACTAACTTTACAAATGATACCATCTGATTTTCAGAGGTGCTTGGTGCTTTGAGAATCCACTAAATCAAAAATGGAACTGATAGATGTTCACTGAATAGCTGAATGGTAGGGGTTGGAAGGGACCCTCAGGGATCCTCTAGTCCAATAGCCCTGCCAAAGCAGGCTCACCTGGAGCAGGCTGGACAGGAACACATCAGGCTCCTTAAGAGCCACATCAGTTGTTTTCAGAGGTTGAAATGTGTATGCACCTGGACTGATTTTTGTCCGCAGACATTTAAAAAATACTTTCTCTGCTAACTAAAGGTGGCAGAGCAAAAACACATGTGTGGGGAGGCAAACCTGGAAGGAATCAGTGGGTCTTAAGTATCTCTATATCCATAAAGGTAGGAACCCCACCATGCAGATGGACTGTGATACTCTCTACATGTACAGCATTTGCACAAACTCTTGGTCAGGCACTTCTAATACGTTTTGTTTTGCAGTGAACTGCTGCCACTTGTCCCTCTTGAAAGGATGAAAAAAAGGGATAGTCTTTTTAATGCACAGTATACTCTGTGACTTGCATGGTCAAGGCACTCATTATCTACACAGAAACACCTCAGATATTTTTAATTTTTTTTTTTTTTTTCTTGAGAGGGGAGACACCCTTCACTGCAGCTCCAGCAAAAATAGGCTAATCAGGGGCAGGTTTCACGTCTGTCTGCCAAGTTAGGAACAGAGCCAGTAAGTGTCCCACATACCTCTGATGCATTCAAGTGTGCACCTGGTGTTAGTTAATTGGGTGAAGACTTTTTGCCTGTGGGTGGAAAGGATTTAGTGACAGAAGGTTTTTCTATTCTCCCACTACCACCCTGTGCAATGAGAAGGAGAACATGATTGACTGGCCTATTTTGCGAGACTATTTGGGTCAGGACCGGGGAATGTTCAAGGTTAAAAGGGGACTTATTTGATTTACAAAAGATAAATAAGCGAGTTCTAGGATACGTGAAGGACAAATATAATTCCTCTCCCAAGTAAACCAAGTAAATTCTCACTGGCAGGGAAATGGAGGGTGGAGGAAGAAGGTTCATTACAGTGATCTTACTGCTAATTTCAGCAGCAATTTCTCCAACAAGGTGTTTGGAAGTGGGTAAAGCACAGCTCTTTACCTGTTGTGTGTGTGTCTACACAGAACATATAGGCATGGCTGCCAGAAAACAAGCACACTGGTGGCTGGTAAGGGTAATAAATAAATGACAGTTTACACTTTATTGTAAAGTGTAAAAACTGTCCCAGATCTAAAGCGTGCTAGAAATGTTTAACAAATCCAGATTCACAGCAACCATCTACTTGGGGTCTATTTTACATGTAAGGGAAAGGGAAGCGCAGAGGAACTTTGAGGGCCAGATCTTGTACACTACTCTGTGTAGTGCAGAGGTTGTAAAGTTCTTTTCAGAGACACATCATGATTTACCAGCCAGAGAGAGAGTGTCACATGGTAGGAAGCATAACTGTGCTACAGCTTCCACTGTACTGAAAGGAAAACTGAGACCAAGCTAAGGTAGAAGATAACATATCCTGTGATGTTAAGGGTTATGTTCCTGCCTCCTGCTGCTTTGCCAGGCATGTTTATTCATGCCCATAAACACTGGGGAGCACCCACTTTGAGATCTCTTGCTGAAATCAAATTGTAAGGCAGTGAGCAAATCAGCACATTAGCAAAATACAAAATAGTTATATTCCACCAGAAAAAGTGGGGAAGCTTAGTACAAGCAATGGAAAGACGATTTTACTAAATCCTCATAAATTGTCCAGCTCATCAGTATACCAAGAGATGTTGTGAAATGACGCTGTAGAGAATCTCAGCCTTTTTTTTTATTAAACATTTTATGAGCAGGTGGGCTGCAATTGCAAATATAATGTCTTGTTAATAACAAGGAGCTGAGAGGGCTCTGGTGGAGAACTGATTGATGATATTAAATTAGGGAGAACTTGCATTCCCTCAAGTGTAAAGAGATTTACAGGGAAATCTGGATAGACTAGAAAGCTGGGCTATCACCAACCATGTGAAATTTCAAAAAAGCAGGTGCCAGATTCTCCACCTAGGATGGGGTAATCCAGTTTCTACATACAAACTGGGAGATGAGAGGCTGGAAAGAAATCTGGGAGTTTGGCTGATGGTAAATTGAATATGAGTCAACAGTGTGCCCTGGCAGTCAAAGGGTCAGCCATGACCTGGGGTGCATCTGAGTCATCTCTTTGGAGTGAACCATTTGTAAGAACTGTCTCCTGCTTAATGTGTCCTTGTCACTGTAAGTATTAGGCACCATCTAAAATGAATCAACCTAAATTCTATCCCCTTCTCCCAACAGTCTGAAAGCAGTATATGAAGCAGTTCTTCAGCCTGAGAGAGAACTGGAATCTCTGTTGATTAATCTGAAATATTTATTTTCCCAGTATGTGAAAAATATTAATTCTTAGAAGAAGAAATTGCATTAAATATGTGTATGCTCAGGGACAGGATAATAGGTAATGGGCACATACTTGAACATCAGAGGTTCCATCTAAACATGAGAAGGAACTTTACTTTGAGGGTGACAGAACACTGGAACGGGCTGCCCAGAGAGGTGGTAGAGTGTTTGTCTCTGGAGATAGTCAAAACTCACTTGTACATGGACCTGTGCAACCTGCTCTAGGTGGACCTGCTTTGGAAGGGCAGTTGGACTAGATGGTCTCCAGAAGTCCCTTCCAACTGCACATCATTCTGTGATGCTGCGAAATGAAAATGCAAGGAGTTAAGTCTCAACATCAGTAGAATCACTCCAAATGGCGAAACACAGTGAAGCCTACGCATTTGCAAGTTTGCCAGAACATAATGGTTCTCTATGGTCTTCTGTGGCCTTAGCATTAGTTGGTGTAGGAGAACAAAAAACAGTCTCACACTGGTTTGCTCACCGCCATCAATTTAACATTCTCTCTGCCCAGAATGCCAGGCTGTAGGGACTCAGATTCTAACTTGAAAGAGGCAGTCTTTTTACTCACTTAACTACTTAGGTGTGATTATGCTTCACATTTCTACTCCAAGTTTCTTTATTTAAAGAATAGATCAGTTGAGGGAATTAGATTTAACTTGTTGTACCTTCTAAAGTGGTTATGGTTGGTGATAGCCTCTTTCTAAGGAGTATATTGTGATTAAGAGTCATGTGTACCTGTGTTAGTAGCATTTAGCAACAGGAAGAAGAGTCAGGGATTAGAAAGGGTTAAGGTATTAGAACAATTGTTCTGGGGATTTTGAAATGAGGTTTCAACCAGATGTGTTTTCACAAATCTGGTCCTGTCTGGTTGATAGTTAGATGAACAAAGCTACACTCCTACGCCGTGCATGATGGGAGTTCAGAGGGTCTCCACAGCACAAGAAACTCACTGGATCTTATTGCAGAGGTGCCATGGAGATACACCAGAATAATAAGTAGTTTCAGCAGTTGCATAGGGCACTGAAAATTAATTGTAGAAGGACAAAAAAACCCCACCCACTTTTTGAGGCAAGAGAAGACAAGTGCCAGAATGCACTGCTAGCATGTCCTGTATGTCGGGGTGAAGTACTAGCAGTAAATTGGGTGGCCGTCATGGTACTTACCAGGGTTTGTTAGATGACCCTGCATCTTTGACATCTGCAGAAATGAAATAAAAAAGAGAGACGTGGCTGTCTCAGTGCTCAGATTCCACTGGAGCTGCATCTGCTTTACGCATATTCAAAAACAACAGCAACAACAATCTATCCCACAAAAGAATGATTCCATGAAATATTTTCTTGTAATAGAATAGCATTTGGTTTCAGGCAGGAAGGTTATCTCTTTTGGATCAAGAATCCAAAAATAGAGCATGAGACTTTGAGGGCAAGTTACCATGCTCAAATACTGCATCATAATTATTACGATTTGAGAGATGGATTACAGGAAACATCATCCTTGAGCTATGGATACATTTGTGAAAATGGATAATCCACAAATAGAAAATGAGATTATATATTGGAAATACATTTTTCTAGTGTCAGTGACTCACCTGCTCTAATAGGTAAACTTTTTCAGTTAAACATCTGAACTTGGGGTTGCTTTGGGGTGACTTTTTGTGTAAAAATTATGTTGTTTGTTTCTTTAAAAATTGTGGTCTGCATTCAACCTCATGCACAGTCCTAGTGACCTCTAAGTCTTCTTGTAAAGCTTGTTCAAGTGCAGCCTTACTGGAGACTTGGCTGAAGATTTGAGATAGTATCTAGAATTTGTGAGGAGGTATACTAGCATCACATGACAAAATGAGAAATACTAAAAATGTCATCAATTAGAATTAAATTATTAATTCATCTTTGGACTTTCATCATTTGTATATAGAAATTATTATAAATTGGTATGACTGGCCACAAAGGTCCATTAGACATGGTTTGGTTGTCTCTAATAGACGCTTCAAAGTCAATTTTCCGCTTTAGATCAAAAAGAGAAAGAGTGAGAACTTGAAAATAGGAATAATATTATCTTGGTGTGTCTCCTTTCCATCTTAAGTGGGTTAAAAGCTATTTTTAATAGCAGACCTACTGAGGGAAGACTTGTTATTTTTGAACTTTCAAGTCATTCTGTTTTAATCTGTGACCTGATATTTTTATGAGGCATTGTTGAACTTGGGGGAAGAGGGTTTCCTGTCTGAGTGAAGCGAGTAACTTTTCCTTCAGCTTTCAAATTGGGAAGGTTATGAGGGGTCCAGCTACAGTCATGCAAAAATTTATAATAATAAAAATGTAATGGAAACCAGGAACTTGGAATTCTTCAAGTGCATGAACCTTTTACCTTTCCAAATACAGCTTCTGCCTCTTTTCTTCAAAGTGTCAGATGTCATTTTTTCATTGATAACCACCAAACAGCTTTTTGTCCCATGAACTTTTTGAAACTGCTCTGAACATTTGTCTGTTTTGTAAAATAGATGTTTTGTGGGGGAAAAAAAAATAGTGCAAGGACACACAGACATCCCTGATATTTATTTGTATTAATCCCTGGAAAGAATTCTGGTGTCAATCACCCACTGGTTTTGACGCACTGATTCCAAATTTTGAATTGTTTCGGTTTGTGTTGCTTAAATACTGTGTAGCCAGCACCTCTCTCTACTGTCTCCTCTGGGTTCCTTCCTGACATTCAGCAGAGATCCTCAACGCCTGAATTCCTGAACTCACCAGCATTTGTAGCAATATTGCATGGAAACCCAGGGACAGCAGTATTAGCTCATCTCTTTCTCCTCCTGAGTTGCTAAGACCCCAGAGCTACCTCTGAAACTAGAATATACAATTGTCAGTTTTCTTTATTTATGTCATCCATAGCTCAGCTGCTTAAGGAGACACTATGATATCCTACAGAAAAAATCTGTCATATGGATTAACAGTTATTTCAAAGAGAAGGGAGAAGGGAAGTAGGAAAGAAACAAGAGGAAGCAATATGTAAGTATTTAGACGGACAAGAAACATCATGGAATACGTCCTGGGGGTACTGAGCATCCTCAGCTTCGATTGAATTCATTGTATAATGCACAAAGTTAGCACTTTTCAACATCTTGATCTTTGACTGCAGGTGGGAAATAGTGCAGTCTAATATTTAGGCTAAGGGGTTCAGTCAGGATTTCAGAGCAGTTCTTGAGTCCACATTGATTCATCAATCAATATGAAGAAAGAGGAAAAAAAAGAAAAAGAAGACCATTGTGTCTTTCTGTTTACCAGTATCAATGGACTTAATAGGTCCTGCTAGTGGATGTGGTGAAAGAACAAAGTCCTGGAAGGAAAGGTGCTATGAAAATATAAAGTTGTTTTAGTTAGGAGTTCAAGAACATCACTTATCTTTTAACATGTTAGGCTCTAATGCCATTGATGGTCTCCTCATCTCTCTTGTTTCTTATAAACTCTATTTCCTATGGCTGGGAGCTATTTCTGAGGAGATTGTTCTTTATGTAACACTATATATTCAAGAAGCCCGGGGGGGGGGGGGGGGGGGGGGGGCGGGGGGGTGGGGGAAAGGGTCATTTCTCCTGTCTCACTCTTCCTAGAAAAGAACATAGTAGTTAAATTAAGATGTACCTTGACAAGAGTTGTGAATAATCGTTAAGGAACAAAAGGAAAGAAAAAAGAAACAAAAGAACATTCAGGAAATCATTCAGTAGCTTTCACTAGGTACTTAATTTGTAAAGTTTTTAAAGTGCGGGACTAGGATTTGCAGTTTGGGTTTGATGAAGGATTGTGAGTTGTAGCATGAATGAGTTCATGGATTTCTTCCCCACTGTTCAGCATAGCTTTTAGATGCAAATAAAATGATAAACACATCATTGCAGGAGAAAACAGAACATCAGCCTTTTGGTTCTGTAACTGTTAACTTCAAATTTCCTCAGACAGCTAGATAGTTATTTGTGATTCTCGAGTACAGATGTACAGTTAATATCTGAATGCAAAAAGTTGTATGGAATTAGTCCCTCTCACCTTGAGTGAATGGTTTGATTTTGATTTTTAAAAATATATCCATCTGAACTTTGATATTTGTTATCTAGTGGTTTGAACATCATGATTAAGTGATGGTTAAGAGGGGGCTACTCCAAGTTTAGTGGGAATGATGACCCACGTTAACTTTATCAGAAAAGCTCTTTTTTTTTCACTGAATGGCAATAAAATAGGTTAAAAAAAAGTCTGTATCAGAAATCCAGAAGATTATTTTGAACAGTGTTCAGAAATACATTTGGAAATAGCTCATTAGTTCTTCCAAATACAAAAAAAACATAATGATGTTAATGTAGGATACTGCACTGACAATCTAGTCACTGAATTACTACAGTGTTATTTTTACTACAGCCTGGTTTACTACAGGCTATATGTTTTATCCTTCCTGTGCAGTTTTACCCTATTTTCTTCAGCACTGTTCCAAATCATTGCCTGAAAAAGTGGTTTTATAGTTGACAGTGGATTTTTATCTCAGTGATTTGTTATGCATTTGACCTTTGTAGAAGATGCATGGGGGCTTAATTTTGCTGTGGGTGTTTACTTACCAGGAACTCAGACTGAGACACATACAACCAAGTTTACATAAGCTTGAGCGGTCATTAGGAGATAATGACTTTCAGCTAGTACTATCTGAGGCTGAAGTTGAAGCAGCATCATAAGGGTCAAAGGCCTTGACTCGTATTTCCTTTTGCCCTCTCCTTAGCATCTTATCAGACTTTTATCTTGTTATCAGCAGCTGTTTAAACAAAGATATGAAGACACATGTTTATTTCCTTTGAAAGAATCAACATGATGTTTTTGAAAATGGTGTTTTCTCAAAGATGGGTTTGAAAAAGTAGCAAAATCATCTTGTGCAGTTTTTTGTTGCCTTTTTACCAGCTTGCATTTAATAGTGATGAAGATAATGATGAGTTTCTGAATATAGACTTGTATTTAATGAGCATGAAGGGTGTTAAATCAACCTTGGGAACAAAGTCCCTCCATTTATTAGTGAATAGAGGCAAAAAAGAGCTTTATGATAATGCTCAATTCATGCAACTTAGTTTTGTCATCAATTTCCTATGGAGCAGGAAAAGACGATAAACCTCTGAAATCTTTCTGACACCACCAGTAAACAGTTATAATACATTCTTTGGTGTTTGGTGCTTTTTTATAGTTACTTTTGTGTAAGTGGAAAACGATTGAAATTCTTTTTTTTTTTTTTTTCTGAAATAGAGCAGGGGGAAAAAAAAGATTATTAGTGCCAAAATTAAATCATAAATAGTTTCTAATTGTTAGTCCTGCTCTATTTTTAACTTAGAGGCCAAGAGCTCAATGAGCCAGTGGGTAGACCTATCAACAGTATCTCATGAACTTGAAAGTTGCTTTTCTTGAAAGATGTAGTGATAATCGCGTTGCCTGCAATATGATTCATACATTCTCTGTAATAGGAAAAGAACTTGAAAGAAATACTGAAACTTTAAAGAAATGTATTTTTTCCAGGATGGAAAGGAAAAAAAAAAAACACTCCAGAAAGTCAGGCATAGCCCTGTAGAGAGCAGATCCCGATAAACTGTTCTAAGTTTATGAGAGAAAAGACCTGATTTACAAAAGTTTATGTTAAGGCACATGAATTAAATCATTGCAGAGTACAACTAAACCTAGGATTTTCTAGCAATGGATTGAACAAAATGCTGATGTGCCTTTATTTCAGAAGTATCATAAGCAGTGGTCTGAATACAGAATTTCCACTTTATTTAGATGATGTCACTAGGGTGATGAGCACCAAGTCCTAGCATACAGGTGGCTCCTCACCTGCTAAAACTGTCCCCAAACTGTACTCTTTTACTTCCGTTTTCTTACTATCCATCCCATTTCCTTACGTAATCTTTACTTTCTGTGCACCACTTGGACATCCACAACTGAGGTCCAGCATCAGCTCTTTGATCTCTCCTTGGCTTGTGCCATGTGTTCCCAGCAGTAGCTTTCCTCTGAGAAATTAACACAAACTGAAGACTGGAGGGATACTTCAAAGTACACGTGATTTCACTGAAGTTAACGCTCTCTAGAAACTGGTAAGAAATACATTCCCATGATATAGCCTTGTGCTACAAATGTTTCCAGCCTGCTTTGTAAAGAAGATTCCCACAAACTATGGGTACAATGATGGGTAGAGATACGAAAACTTAAAAATGGATACACACTTATTCAGCCCTTTCTGCACCATGATCAGAGTATTGCTCAAAAACTTGTTTATCAAGACTTCTGTTCCAAATTGATCTGGAGACATTTTAACTAACACTAACATTGGGCCAGAATCGTTGCAATGAGTACAAGAAAGCATGATCAAAACTTAGCGATCTCTCTGCCTAAACAAAGAGGGGAATTAACTTCAATGAAAAATCTGATAGCCTTCATTGTAAACAAACCGGATTTGCACTGGTTGATTTCTCAGTGCATAGAAAATCTTTAATTCTGTAAATCTTTTTGCAAATGGGGAAATACTTCAGTACTCAGATACGTAAATATATTCTACAAAATCCTCTGTTAGAATAATTTCTGTAAATATTAATTTAGCGTCCTAATTTCTGAAATTTCTTTATGCACCTGATATAATGGGTGATATGAGTTCCTTTTGGATTCATTATTTTGTAAGAAATGCTGTGCTTACAATCCAAGAAGGAAGAAAAAAGTAAGCAAGCAGACCTTGGTACATTTGAAATAATCTCTTAAAACTGTATATTAAATGTCATCTTTCCACTCATGACAACTGTCAGTACATTTACATATTTAAAAAAAAAAAAGTAAAGTAAAAGTGCTGTTTGAGTTGGAAAATCTGAGAAAGTCAGAAAGAGTCTGTGAAAGCCTTCTTGTTGAATTGGGGGTGTTAAAGAAAGAGGTCAACAGCTCTGTAAAACAGTGCCATATCAATAAGTAAAACTATAAATACGGTTGAGGAAAACTGAGTTCAGAATGCATTATGTCTTGCTAGACGATTGATCAAAGAGATGCCATCCAAATGACTTATACCCAGATTTTCACTACTTACCATGTAAACTCCAAGGCCCAATTAGGATCTCTGCGTGTATGTAGCTATATAGGGAGCACGGTCCTGATTTGTACCTGCATACTGGCAATTTAGAAATGACACATGCTTCCTTTTGAATGCTCAATTCAAGTCAGTACCACTTTTTTCTTCCTCAACACACTGCCATGCCATAAATTGCCTTTCATTAGCTGTTTTTACTCACTTTTAAAAATATCTTATTAGCTGGTTAGCATCTGTTCTTATTTTGCAAGTAATTTTGGAGGCTTCTAATTCTCAAAGCCACCCCGTCACTAAGCCTCTAGGTATCCTACTTATTTTAGCACAATAGCTCTCCTGAAGAGACCACAGTACAGATATTTTGGTGAAGGTCCAGTTCTTTATTATAATGAACAATTCATTTGTCCAAGTTCAAAAACTATAAACACCCCCTTTAAACTAATATCCAGAAGACAATAGTTTAGCTTATCCATCTATCAATTTTGGCTTCATTTTAGCCGAGACTCCATTAGCAAATGTTATTTGATGTGCTTCTGAGTCCCAGAATGCAAGAGAGGAGTCTTTTCAAGCTTGACATGTAAATTGCAGTGTAGAGAAATGACTACTGACTGCATTTATTACCTACATTATTGGCCAATTTGTCAGTCGCTACTGAAACCACTTGCTCTGCCAGAGAGAAAAAGCATCCCACAACAGGGATGAAGGAAGGAGGTAAGCTGTGAGAAATCAGTTTGTGCTCTACCTCTACATCACCAGGTTATAAGACAAGGAAGGAATGGGGGGAATGGAATATGAAATTATTAATGTACCCACGAGCTAATTATCTTTTATTCTTCCTCCTACCTGTGTGTGCATGTGTGTCTCTTTAGTGATGGTGCCACAGGAGCCAAAAATGTATTGGATGGCTAAGTATTCTTCCCAGGTGTTTGAAAAAGTGAATGAGTGAATGTGATTATTAGTTGCAGAAAGGTAATTCACCATCCATTATTTTCTACCAAAAGGGCTACTCTGGGATATGAAGTAAAAAGAGATCTCAGGTGTCAACTCAACAGCTGATGAGATGTTTTAAAAAAACCCTCCAAGCAGCTCAATAGGAGCAATGTTAAACCTCAACTGTGTCTCTGGCATATCATTCTAACAGAGCTTGTTTCTATGAAGAAGGCCGTTCATTTGCTTGTTGTTTTATCTGGCACTGCTCCCTGCACAAAAATCAATCTCCAATTCCTTTTAATGTTCAGCACTAAATCCAGAAAGCAAAAGAAAGCATATGAGTCTTGCATTTATTATAGCAGTCTCTTGTACTTGGCTTCAGGGCAGCCTTCTAATCAAGGAATGAATAAACAGTCATTGACTCACTTTCAGGGAACATGGGAAACAGCTCAATCTTCCTGAAGGCCAGCACAGAGAAGGGGCCTCCAAATCATAAATCAAAACACTATCAGCCCGTTAATTTAGCCTGGCAATTATTAAGATGTTAAAGCATTTGTACTACTATGTTTATTGATGGAGGCTGAGGGACAAATGCAAACTTCCTTAAATCTCTACCTTCATGGAAAATGGAAGTGTCTTACAACCAATATAACATTTCAAAGGAGAGATTTTTTTTTTCAGTTTTCATGTTGGCCTCGCTCCATCTAAAAGCTGTATAAGTATGAACTTATACATGAACATATGCATATGTATGTTTCTGCATGTAAATATGCATGAAAAGTGCTTAACAAGACAAAATGACATTTCACACCTACCATTTTCTGTGGAGCGGATTCACTGGATATTTACAGGATTATATTTTCTCTTATTCCTATTTTGGTTATGTGAATCCTAATTACTGTGGTCCTTTCAAAAGCAGGGCGAGATTCCCCACAGCCTTTCCTTTAGACTGCTCCAAGGAGATGTGAGTATGGTCACAGAAGTTTTAGAATCTGATTCAGTTTCTCAAGTAAGTACTCTGACCACCAGTCCAGGATATAAAAAATGAGTGAGAGTATCTTCCATTTTTCTTTCTATGAGTATTCTCATTTGTAAATGAGAAGTGGGGTATGTTCCAGGTGAATCTAAGAAACCTTTAGATTCTTTTATTTTGCTTTTAAATGGGAACTTACTATGTTCTTCATGGTTTTAAAGAAAAGTTTGAAAAAGGATATCCTGAAGCATCTATCTGAGGAGAAAAATATAACAATTTTTATCTATTTGTTACCTATTCTTACAGTTGTTTAATATAAAAATTTCCAGGGACTGGTGATTTTGTTGTTCTTTTGTTTGGGGGTTTTTAGTATTTGAGTTTGGAAATAAATAAATAAATACGAAAACCACTTCTTTTAAACCTTCTTATATTGCTAAAATTTTCTAAACCATTCAATGATAAATTTTAGGAATTTCACTTGAAGTTAAATGTTTAAAACAAAACTTGGAATACAGTTTATTCTTATTATGTGGCCTCCAATATCACAGATTCTTTTATGTGGCTAGTGATCTGCTCCCAACAAAACCACCACAATTTTAGTTTCTCCACAATTGTGCCGATTGTGGTTAGGACAACAGCATATCAGATAACCTGCTGCTACAAATTATTTGTCAAAATCTGTAGTTGATAAAGATATTTGCATTACTCTTTCCCTATTAGCTGAAAAATTAGATTTAAATCTATGCAGAAAATAGAAAGCTGAAAAGCTGAATGTCACAGAAAATAATGGAATTTCAGTAATCCCTAATGGCTCATCAGTGTAAACAGATAATGAAGCACACTGTTGCAGCCAACTCACCGAAAGGAGGAAGACAGTACCGTAAAATATTTTCAGTCTGTGGATTTTTCTATAGTATTTTTAGTGTTTAGCTGTCTGAATTTGGCAACCTTGAAAAATTAAAACATTTTGATTAAGGTAGGCATCACATCAAAAAACCTCATATTCACCTAACCATTCAGCCCTGCGGGAAATCCTAATTTCATGTCTTGCCATGGAATTGTGCATTGTTGCTTTCCCAAATTATTTGTCCCCATTGCCATAAATTTGTCATGTAGTTTTCTACACACCTTTTTCCTTGCTTGCTTGCTTACTTTCCCCACTTTCTTGTTTTGTTTTGCTTCCTTTCTTTAACTTTATTTCTTTTCATTTATTACTTTTCCTTCCTCTCTCCCTCCCTCTTCCTCTCTGTCTTCCTCTCTTGTTCTCTCTCTCCCTCTTTTCAAAGTCAGAATAAAACTGAATGCTAGCTGAGAGTTTTCTGACACATCTTCTCAGGATGAAATTATTCTGACCTTTCCAGTGTCTATTCCATTTTGTAATAAAAAGATGACTAAATGAGACAACTAGTATTTCAAATACATCGAATAATTACAGTTTTCCCCCCAAAATGAAATATAAAAAAAAAAAAAATTCCAGAAACTATAATCAAAGCTAATTTTGCCAATTTATCAACGTTTCCTGTATTTCATATTATACAGAAAACATGAATCAAAGCAAGATAATTAAAAAGGGAGAAAGAAAGAAGGAAAGAAAGAAAGAAGGAAAGAAAGAAAGAAAGAAGGAAAGAAAGAAAAAGTAGATGGAATACACCTGCTTAGCAGAATTTATAGTTCCACTCTCTTGGCTGTACCAATCACTTAGAACATTAATTTGTCTTTTAAAGGATTAATGTGTTTAATTAAGTTTATGAAGTAATTATTTAAAGGCTAGGTCTGTATCTGACAGAATAATGAATTCTTTGGAAAGAAAAAAAAAACCAAACCACAACCATATCTTCACCCTAAACCAGCTGTCATGGCTTTTTCACACAATAAAATCTTCTGAGTTAGTTTCAGAGTAACAGGTGGTTCCCTCTGTTATATTTTCTCTTTTTTCTATATTCAGATTATGTATATAAAGGAAATAATCAAATCTCCAATATTTTTCTCTATAATTAGCAGATTCCTCTCTAACTCCTGAATTCAGAATAAATATAGTAACTGTAAATGATAAATATGTAACATTATCTATTGCTACATCTCTCACTGGCTTACTTGTCTGACCTTTTCTTTGCAAGAATACCGATGATAATTGTTGCACGTAATAGAGCTTCCTGAACCATTCTCAGCCTCTCAACATGCAATGGGAATGATGAAATACTGGTACTGATGCCTCCAAATGTTGAAAACAGCTTGACTCTTAAATATTTTGTTAGTGTCTATTTTTAAATTGACATTAATGTTATAAAGTTCTAATATGTAAGTATTTCCTAAGTACAAGCTTCCTGAAAGAATTGACCTCAGGTTTAGAAGACCTTGTTTGATCGTCACATACCATTTCTGCAATGTTTTTTACGCTTTACCTCAGGCAAATAAATTCACTGGCAATTGTCCCACTGTTCTTAAGCTGATTCCGAAAGAACCAACTTTAGAAAATTTTATAGAAGTAGGTCTTCTGGTATCACATGTTTATGTCCTTGATTTCAGCTACAATTATCTGAAGGCAATCTCAAAATGAATCTTAATTTTCTGTGTGGTGATCACTTAACCACCCCCTCCTGGAGTTGGAAAATAAAATAATCCTCATAACTAAAAACTATAAGCACTGCCTATTTAATTTATTAATTTTTACTTCCATATTTTTACATCAAAGCTGGCATCCTTTTCTTCCAGGATGTAATTGTCTGATTCTGTCATTGCTTGCCCTTGATACGGTTTGTCTTTTATCAGTGAACGGAGATGCGTATTACAAGTGACTACATCAGTTCTTTTTCCCTTGACCCAACTATGAACATATATTCAAATGATCATGTGGCCACTTCTTTTTCTGTTATTGACATTTAAAAACCAGGATGAGAACTGGAATTGCTTCATTATGTTTTAGAAAGTTAAGAGTCCTTTTCTATTGAGGGGTTTTATTTTTTTTATTTTTCAGGAAATAAGATGTTTTCTTTCAAAATGGCATGAATGCTGTTTTAAAAGTCTGACACCTGAATGCTGGAAGAATGTTTTTCAAAAGAAATGTCCAGTCTTTTTGCTACCTTGTAAGAAAATTAACTTATGTAGTGGCAATTTACATTAGCTGGAGGTTATTCTTTGGTTTTGAAACATTACCACCTGATCTCAGAGTTTGATTTTGCTTCTTGTTTGTGACTAACTTCACAACATAAAGAAAAAAATTGTCATGGATGCAAATAGTCATTTGGTTATAATGAGATGTGCTTAAAGAAGTGTCTCCCAGAGTGAGTCCAGTAAAATCCTCTTCGGTGGTTACTGGTGTGATTTCACAGTAGCAGGTGGGAGGTGGGGACTTCATTTTCTTTGGGTCTGTAAAATCTCCTAAGCAGGGAAAAAGGATGAAAAAGAAAATGGTAAACTGTAACACATTTATTCTTTTAAATAGTCTGTCTTTAGGAAGTAAGCTTTTTTCCCCTCCTTTGAGTAATGTCTTTGGGAAGGCAAACACCTCATCCACATCTCCTTCACTGTGTCTGTCTGCTTCCCTATTCATTGATCCTCTCTTTGATCTTATCTCTTGATAATTTGATCTTCTCATTGTTTGGAGGTATTTACCGTTACAGAATTGGTTCAGAAAAAATCAAGTCCCTCTTCTATGTGATTAATATGTCTTTATTTTGAATGTAGATATATTGTTCTCTGCTTGAATGTGCAGCCCCTCAAGATTAGCAGGCATACAGTCCCCCATGTAAAGGTTTGCTTTGAAACTAGAAAGTTTCTATCCATAAAGTTATAAAAAGAAGCTGTCTTGAAGATGAAATAACACATCCATCTTTTAGGCAAAACACTTTTTCCATTCTAGCAACAGTCTCTTGAGGAGGCACAGACATGTATATCAGTTTATGTTTTCCTTCTGATCCTTAAGATGACAAAGTATCTTCCCAAGGCCTTTATGGTCCAGAACTGAAGATATTTTCTTGTTTTACAGCGGTAGCACACACTAATTACTGTCTTTGTTGTCATCGTCATTGGGTAATTTCCATGTACCAAAAGGTTCTTCAGCTATCTCCAAATGTAGCTGAGCATACACAAAACTAAAACTCTATACAAATTATTGTAATAAATCTAATCCCCAAACCCGCATGAAAATAGAATACGAAAATTTGGCTTTTGAACATTCCTAAACTGCCTTTAAAATCAAATACTTTTGCATGCCAGATTGCTACAAGAGTAATGCGAAAATGCCATTTGTTCTTGCAAATGCGTTTGCCTGCATAGCTTGATTATGAAGAATTGTATCTGCATTTTGAAAAGGTGGACGCAAGTCATTTAGGTAGTAATTATATTCATCTTCTTATTTTGTTCCTCTATCATCATTTACAGGTGAAATGTCACATTCAAAAATGTGTTTCCATAGCCGTGTTTAGTCTGGACATGTGAACCAGGAATGTGTATGTATAAAATTGAAGACACAAATTGCAAGATTATGTTTTTGACTATGGCTACTTGAAAGATCATACACTGCATGAGCTACAGTGAGGGTAGTGGGCATCCCCATCTGTTTTGTGAAACTTAAATTCACATAAATTCCAGGTGAAAGCCAGAGAAATCCTTGAAAGCCTGTAATGTTGAGAAGTGATTTTCTTACTTAAATGTTTAACGTTTAATGACAGAATAATTCCTCCAGGGAAGTAGTGGATTCCCCATCACTGGACACTTTTAATGTTCAACTAGATGAGGTGCTGGTCCATCTTGTCTAGACTGTGCTTTTACCAAGAAAGTTTGGTCCAGATGGTCTTTGAAGTCTCTTCCAACCTGATATTCTATGGTTCTATCCTTTGTTTGCACATATGTCTGTTTTGTTTGGCATGGTGTGTTCTGGATGGTTCTGGATGGATACATATAGATGCTCCAGATGTAGTTCTGGAGACAGCAGGTATGCCAGTGACATCCTGTACATCCTGAAACAGCAGCCAGAGTACCTAAAGGCACCTGAAAAGGTGCTATATATAGGAGTTTAGGTCCCTGACTGTTGTGTGTTGTTTGTAGACCAGATAGATCTGGATCTGGAAACACAGCTATTCAAAAAGATCAATTTTATTTCATGAAAGATATTCTTGTCTAAACTTTGTGTGGGTCAAACTGTGCTCATTACCACAGTTCTGCCTTTCTTTTAAGGTGAATTGCGGAGTTTACTGAAATTAGGTGGTAAAGCTGCAGTGATACTAACATCATGGACTATACTTCTCATAACCACAATATTTATGTTTTTAAGATTTAAACTCAAAATTAGGGCATAAAATTTCTTAATTTCTGGAATAAAATTTAAAGGCCCTGAGTGTTAAAGCTAAACCATGTAATTTATATCAAGCAAAAACTTTTGTAATATTCCATTCCAATGAGTGGAACTAAAAAGATTAGGAAAATCTCCTTTGATGACCTCAGTAATAGGTATGCTGAATCATTCAGATGTCTGTAAATAGTAGCTCAATATATTAGATTTTGTTAGCTAGGACAGTATACATTTATTCTTCTTACCACAAGCATACATCATCATTTCTGTTTCACAGAAAGTCATACGTAAAATATGAATATATAATATTCATAGCTTCCAAAGCAATTTAGTTTTTCAGAAGCCTGTTTGGAAGTGAGTGACCATCTGGAGACCTCAGAAGCTTAAAACATAAGTTTCTCTTACTGTGCTTTGTAGAACATGGTCCTATGTTCACTTTTTCACATAAGAAAATTTTTTAGTGCATGAAATTCAACAATTCAGAATATCAGAGGTACTCTGAGTGTTTATAAAGACTGCATTTTTAGGTGAAGATTTTAATCTTTTCTCTGTTTGAAGTATTTCCTCAACAATAAAGCATATATTTCATCCAGCATATGTCATTAACCACAGTTATGGTATTGCTATTAAGTTATTTCATAATCTTATTTTTGGGGGGAAAAAAAAAGTGTCAGATAGTTGACACTTAAATCTACCTCAGCTACAAATATAGCCAATAGAAAGCAAGCTATTGCATTTCAGAGAATGATTAAGGGTATTTATTATAACACTTCCACTGAATTACCCTCTGGAAAAGATTTCTGCCGGCTTCTCCATGTCTGTAAGCATTTGGAGTAATTAACCATTTCTCATACTCAGCTGAGTTAGTAATTTACAAGGTGTGAATGGTCACTGCTAGTTTCTTTGGTAATGTTTGCTTAATGTGGATCTCTGCTGGCTGACAGCAGATGATTAATAAGAACTTACTGGAAAAAAGTTGGATGTGAACATTTTAATTGGAGTTTTTTGCGAACCTCGGAAAAATTAGATACACATTAGGATATCAAATTCCAGCTTCACTTGCAAGATGAACACTTAAATTCAGTGAGATGAGTGAGATGGCATCACTCATTCTAAGCAGAGTTTGTTTTGTCCCTGTAGTTTGACATGCCAGTGTCACACAAGGGAAAAGTGAGACAAACACATCCTATTGCAAAAGGTAGGAGACAAAAAAGCTGGGATACAAAAGCTTTGCTACATTCTTAGTTGAAGCACATGAAGAAAAAGAAGGAAAACTGAGTTTCTAATTGTAAGCTGAAATCGCCTGAATGTACAACTTGTAGCCTGAACTCTGGCTGCTCTGGCTCTGATGAGATCATAGAATCATAGAATGGTTAGAGTTGGAAGGTTAGAGCTGATGATTATATTCAGATTATCAGCATTTCAGCAATGTTGGGATCAGTGTTTGAATACGTACCACTGTCTGTTTGTGTTATCTCTATTTGCCTCATCTTTTTCATAATGAGACACTCCAATGTTTCTTCTCTTAAAAGTTTGTACTTAGTTAACTTCTCTCTCTTAGCTGACTTCTCCTCATTAACTTCATGAGTTCCTAACAAGTTGCTGAAGATTTGTGAAGGTGTTTCCAGACTTTTTTTGAATCACATGTCTAATTCAAGATAACCCACTTTATTCATGCCATTGTGCTAATCATAACTGACATTTTTTGTGAGGGAGTGTCACAGTCACAGGGATCCTAATAAAATTCTAGTTTTATTGATTATGTCATAACATCAGTAACATAGTTCTTTTGTGAGCAAAAGTTATGTACTCTGCGTCTAATTTGAAACATGAGTTATAACTCATCCCAGAAGTGGCAGTCATTTCAAGACTGGGACCAGTGATTCCTTTCTGTGGCAGTGGGATCATTAATCCCCATTGGAAAAAGTATTATTTATACTAATTTCCTGCTATCTTTTTTTTTGGTTGGTTGGTTGGTTTTGTTTTTTTTTTTTAATTATTTCTTTGTTTTTTGTTCAAAAGTATGAAAAATAACCTGGAGTTGAAGATTAGACTAAATGGAGCTTCAGTTTGTCATGCCAGATGATTTCAAACCCTTTAGTAGAACTAAGAGAATTGAGCAAAAAGTAAAGACATGATACAAAAATAAATCGTAACTGTAGTGTGTGGCATGGGATGTGTTTTATTTATCCTACCCTCCATATTGTTAATATTTAAGAAATAGGGACAAAACTCTTAGAAACTTCTAGGACTGCAGGCAAACAACCCGACTGATGGCTAGACGTTAAGCATCCAGAATGGGGGCAATAAATGAAACCTGCTGTTCTGACCACACAAGACAAACCAAGTGCTTCCGTAGCCAGAGGGACAGATCAAGCACCCCGGCTTCACCACATCAGTGCCTGCTGCAGTTTTGGTGACACCAGTAAATATCCTCCACTTCCTAGTGCTGAGCTAGTATGGTATTTGCAATTCCAGGTTAACTCCTGCTCACAACTAGTACATAGGTAAATTGAATGTACAATTCTTTTGTATCTCCTCTTGTCTGAAAAACAAGTTTTACACTGCTATCTTGACTTTTACTCAACTGATGGAGAATGATGTGCTTTCCTTTTTATCAGCCTCCTGTTCATCAGCATCATCCCAAACTGTGCTCAGCACTGACTTTTCACAACCGAAGAATCTGTTCTAAACTTTAAATCCATCCCTGGAAATGGTCACAGATATCTGAGGGGCTACAGTTATTCCTTTGTAATGTTGTCTACATTCCCTGCCTACATTTCTGAAGGGAGTTGAAAGTAAGTGTAGAATAAAAGTTCAGATAACACTGTGGAGTTTCAGAGAGAAATATTGCAGGGCTCCAAAAGCAGAAAGGATCCTAGTTTTAGCCCTCGTTTTTTCAACATCTCAGATAATAATCTGAACAAATGCTACCTTAGTCCATTTTTGCCTTTGCATTACAGACTCCAGTAAAACACACACTGTAGCATTTTACTGTGTTATTGGGAGAGTCTAAAATTTCTAACCTAATGGTTGATTCTGTTAATCATCTTTAATGTGGGACAGGGTGTCTGGCTGTGATTTTGTCAGTGTGGGTCACCTGGCAGGTTCCACACCTGTTTGCAGGCACAATGAAAGGTTCCCTAGGAACAGGAAACCAACATTCAGAAGAGAGCACACTGGAAATCTATAGTGTATTCTGATCTCATAATATGATTAAACCGAAAGAAAGATTAAAAAGAAAATGAAAACCCAGTGTGGGCTATTAATCAAAAAGCAGTAAAGGTCTGTAAAATCTGGAGGGAAGTTCAGTGAAATGCAGACCTAATGCTTGTGGAAGGTCATGCTTGAGTTAGGAAACAAGCTGTCATCTGAGATATCTGCTGTAAACAGATCCGCTTACTTAAGCGTATCTGAGTCTTCAGCCCTGCCAAGGGCTACTGTGATAGTAATTCTGATATCAGAGAGAGATATTTAGAAGATAGATATAAAGAGGTGCTTGAATCTTAAAGATTACCTGCATAATGGGAACTATCTGGTAATTTCCCAATAGGGTGTCTGGACCATGAAAACTGAAATCCCCACTCATTGTTTTAAAACTTCGTTTCCTGTCAGGGTTGGTAAAAACTCATAGCAAAAGTCAGTGAATACTAGCACTGATTTTGCCCACCCTTTCTTCAAAGTCTGAATAAAAGGTTTCAGTATCTAAGACTATCAGTTCCCATCTTGAAGTTCACTAATTGTCGGAAACAAACATCAGAAAGACGTTAACTTTTTTAAGACACTGGGGTTTATATCACTGAAAGACACATTCGGTTCAAAGCTGGACATTCTCCTAGTCCTCTCACCCCATAAAAGATTTGTTAATGGAGACCCTTGTTCTGACTAAACATTAAAGAAAGAAAAATCTCCTTCACTTACATGTGCAAATCTTTATCTCCATCTGTTTCTTATTGCATGTTTCAGGCCCATCTGTCTTCTTTATGATCTAGATGCTCTTTCTCATAACACTATCAATGTGGTAACTATGTTCATTTTTTTTAATCATCTGGGAAATAGTTTTGCTTGAGTTTCTTATTATTTTT
The DNA here is from genome assembly GCA_013400375.1 of Thinocorus orbignyianus. Taxonomy (NCBI): domain Eukaryota; kingdom Metazoa; phylum Chordata; class Aves; order Ciconiiformes; family Thinocoridae; genus Thinocorus; species Thinocorus orbignyianus. The sequence continues at coordinate 511,502 of VXBW01003445.1, read as the reverse complement.
TTTTAAATATATTTTCACCTATTTCTCAAAGGCTTATTATAAAAACTTGTAAAGGTCATTTAGCTCCCAGATAGACTGTTGTCCTCTTAATTCTTCCCGAGAAGCTTCATTAGGAAAAAGTAGAAATCTGCTCCATGGTCCCTTGTGGTACAAGAATAGAAGTGGAAGAGAAATTAGACACTGTCTAATATCCATTTATCTCTGGATGCATAATAGAGAGCTAAAACCAAGCAGAAGGTTTCCATGTTTTGCAGTACTGCCTGTTGTCCTGCCCCCACCCCCCCTTTACCAATACCCCTCCATTTCAGAGGATCTGGAGATAATTTTACAGCAAATAAACAGGCAAACAGAAAGAATACTCATTTTATAGTGCTATAGGGAAAGAATGTAACAATTTAGAAAATAAAATTAATTGTTCTATTAAATTCAGAATTTATAGATTCATATAGTAATTTCCGTAGAGCTACATTGCATTAATTCTTACTTTACCCTTCTTTAAAATGAAGGGGAAGAAGCTAAGGCAGAACAGAAAGATAGTAAGAAATTACCTTCACCCTCATCCACTGAGTTCATTGACTTTAACTCAGGAAAATATACTTGGTGTGGTGCAAGATGAGAGTCATTTAACAGAGACCTGGAAAAAAAACAGTATTATATTTCATGATCTTTTTCTCTAGCTCATCACGGTGCTCCTCAGCACCACCTGGTTCCCTAGTGCAAATGTATATAATACTTTTTGGCTCATTTGAGTCATTAAACGTTCTGCTTCCAGGAGTCTGAATGCAGACACTGATTCTATGTAATGATGTTGATATGGAGAAAAGCTAAAACTGATCTGAAGTGATGTTATAGCAGTAAGGAACAGAAATTCCTTTAATTAGAGGCTATTTTTTGTCTTATTACTGACATGTTAAAATGTCAATAAGGATGAAAGAAAAGTTTAGCAAAAGCTTCCTTATACTCATGCAGAATGGATATTCCTGTTATTCCGGTATTTGCTGAAATGAGGCCATCCTTATTTCTAAAAGATAGAGTTTATTTAATTAGAAACAGATAACTGAATCTCTTTTCTTGTGAATGCATGGAAAACATGGCTAAGACAGCATCTGACCTGCTGGTATCAAAAATAGTGAACAGATTTTTTTTCCCTAACCTGGCAAATGCATGTTTCTGGTATTTCTAATATTTATAATATTAATTCTAATATTCCATTGTTAGCTTTTGGGGATTTTTATGGTGTTTTTAAATGGAAAATTCCATGCTAGTCATAGAAATGTCACAACTAAGGTACGTTACTCATAGCTGAGCTACCAGGCTATGGTATTGATATGTTTATGTTCATAACTTTGCTGTCTGTTTTCAATGGGTTGTTCAGATACATTACCCAGCAGCTTATTTCTTAAACCATCTCAGAGATGAAGGGAACCCTGAGTACACATAAACCTATTCTGTTACACTTAGAAGTCCTTTGGGCAGTGTGTTATCAGCTCTTTCTTATCTCTGTAGGAATCAACATATAGTTCTGTGATTTAGGCTACTGAAAAATTTATAGTGTTGAGAATACAGAATCCTAGTTGGCTTTACCTTCAGATTACTGCTTGGAACGATGATTTCACACTGATTTATTTATTTATTTATTTTTATTTATTGCATCTAGATTGAACTGTGAACTCATAAAATGTTATTTAGAGGTTATCCAATAAGTTTATTTCATGTAAGTACTAAAATGCTTAAGTGCATAACATATCTACTGTAATATACCTCTATGATTTTAGAAGCTAGGCTTTTCATAATTTAGTTTGGGATACCATGATATTTTATCCACACATACATTATCATATTTAGTGATTCTTGACACTACAATTGATATGTTAGACCATAGCACCATGATTTAAATTCCCATACACAGGAGGAGATTCAAGAAGGAAGCTAATGGAGTGTAGAATATACGATACTAGATGCTCAGAAACGGTATTTAAACATGGTTGTATTCTAAGCCCTTTACACTTCATTTTTTAAAAATGTGACAAGTATTTAACCACAGCCATTTACTTTGCATGAGAATTCATTTCTGTTGATTTTGCATTACTAGAATCTGTATGTATTCCAAGGTAATTATAATCTACTAACTCCACTGACATTTTGGGATTTTGTTTAGCAGCTGCATGGATTCTATTAATTTTCTGAAGACAGATGTTATTGTTGCTTCATATTTGAATTAATAAGGATCTTCCTATTGCCTTAGTGGGAACAGGATCAGACCAAAGAAATCAACTCTATTATGTATGTGGGCCACACTGATACCACTGACACCTTTTTAGATTCATTGTCTCAAGTTCTTGCTTATTATCATGGTCTGAGATACAGATGTAACTATATTTGTCTCTTATTAAATACTCGACTTTACTTTTATTGCTCCGGAGACAGAAACTTACTGCTATGGATAATACAATCATCTGCTGATTCAGCTAAAAGGACTAGAGCTAAATGAATTCTGGGATATAATCTAGCTTATACAACTCCAGTTCATGCTAAATGTTTTAGTGGAAAATGGTGGGCTGGATGTTTACAGAACTGTAAACTGTGCACTTTAATTCCTTATATGAAAACAGGATATTATTCTAGTCTTTAACCAGTGCTAGCTGTAAAATAAATATACCATTACTCTCCCCACCTTTCACACTGTTCTTTGTTTATTTTTTCTCTCCAATTGCTTTTGTATTTGGAGAGTACTAATTCTTTATGTTCATTATATGCAATCTTGCTCCTGTTTTTGAGTCCAAAAGGCTTTTGTGAAAGATGACTCATTCAAATACACGTGTGATACAGCTAACCTGCAGAAAAGGCAAACTACTAATTCTGCAATATTCAAGTTCTCAAAAAAACCTGATTCTGTCTGTGCCGTGCTCTTGTGTCTTACTGTTTAGGTTTTCTGAAGTTAAATTCATTGTTTTGAAGAAGCTGTGTTGGCACAGCCTGCTTACCTTCAAGAACAACTCAAATTTGGAGAAACCTCCTTGTATAAACAAAATTCCAGATCTACTTTGTTCTAATGATACCTCAGTATTTGTTAAGAATACAGACAAAAGTTCATTGGTCTAATTTGCTAAACCTGACTCTATTGCGGTAAACCATGTTCAATTTCATAATGGAGACAGGGTGAGTGAGCCATGTTATTTTACCATGTGTGAACAGCCACATAAAACCAGAGTTCAACTGTCACTGTTTTCCCTAAAAAAAAAAAATTTCCTTCCTGGCAAGATGCTGAAATCATCTGGATGTAATTCACAATCTAAGACCTGTTGTGAGGAGTGTTTTCCAATTTGGAAAAAACCCTTTCTCCTTCACTTTTTGACCAACTTTTCAAATACTATATTAGGAAGATGATTTCATCTGCTGCAGAAGTGTCTAGAGAGCACGCTTCCTTTTGAGAAAGTATAGATGCTTCACCACAAATTAAGAATTCCTCTTCTTATTTGTCCCTCTGTGTTTTGTGCAAAAAAATAATAATAAAAAAGAAATTATGAGGTCACTTTGGAGACATGTCTTGATAAATGTTCAAAGTTGAAGTCAGCACAGGTTTCAATAGACTATGGAAAGATTTGTGGAAATAAGCATCTGATTTTGCCTCTACCAACAGCATTTTGATCATGCAGCTGAGACTCCTTAAGATAGTATCTGTCTAAAATTGCAAGAGTATTAATTTTAAAAATAACATTTTAAAAGGCAAAATGATTGGGCATACTTAAAAACTAGCAATCAGAAGCTCACTTCACTTGTCATGAAACAAACATTATTCATTATACTTTTAAGACTTTTTTCTTTTTGCTCCAAATAGCTTATGCTCATGGAATTCAGCTTTCATTAAAATCCTGCAGAGTTTTATCACTGATTTCAAAGCAGACTTAATTTCATCTCAGGATTCCAGTGGGATTAATTTCAGCATAAGGGACTATTCAACTTGAATAGCAGCAAACGAATTTGGTCATAGAACAAAATAAACTCTTGGGTTTTAGTTTCTTTTGGCCATCTGTAAGGCTTTCTTGTGCTGTAAAGGTACAACTAGAGGTTGTCCAAGACCACATAGCACTTTAAAAAGCAGCCAGATAAAGGATGCCTTCAGCAGGTATAGTGTGAGTTACAAGGGACAACATATGTCTTAATTCAGAAGTGAAGGAATTAAAACCCACATTGCTTTTGTACAGTGAGTAGTTCAAGCTTTTCATTTTCTTGGCAAACTGCCTCTCCTTCTCTTTAACAGCATTAAATTCATGTGTTTATTTAAAATATCCAAATGTCTTCCACAATTTAGAAAGACCTCTCTCATTTATTTACCTAAACTAAGGCAGTAAAAATGATATACTTTACAGGGTTCTTTCTTCTAACCTTCTTTTTCTCTGATTTAAGGCTACTGTGACTTGGCTTTCAATTTTTGCATCCTGTTATAAACTTACAGCCATCCTTTTCGTCATCTCCCAGAATTGTTCCTCGCATTTTCCAAACAGAATATGGAGATTGTGACAGGCACTAAACTGTTAGTTTAAGTTAATGTGCAGTAGAACGGGTAAAGCAAAATCAAAGTAAAGGAAAGTTTTCCACCAATATTTGACCTCATTAACAATGTGCTTCAGACAAGATCTAGGTGGTACAGAATATGTTCAAGTGCTATTATCGTTATTGCAATTGGTTTTTCTTTGATAGTGTATCAGCTGTACCAAAAATGAAGTGTAATACTATTTGTGATACTGATTTTGAAAGACAAAGATTTATTTAAGTTAGATTTAGACCATCAGTTAAACTCACAAAGCCTTAGATGATAAGGCCCAGCTGATAATGTACAGCCCCTTATTAATTCTTCTAAAACCTCACAGATTTTGTTTCAGATGTGTAGATGACCTGGTGAACATTCCACCTTCTTCTTCTGTCTTCTCCTTTTCTTTTTCTTACATCTTTTTCTTCATGTCTTAGATCCCCAAGGAATATTATGATACTTTTACAGATCAAAGAGAACCCATCTCTTTGACTTTCGTTTGCCTTCTATTCCATTTCAGAACATTTTCAGAGAGAATTCATGGATAGTATGGTGAAAATAAAGGACAAAATGGATTAATCTCATGTCTCATGTTGCCATCAATGAGCTTGCAAAAATCCTTCATAACACATTGATCAACTCAATACTCAATACTCAGTTTTTATCAGCGTGTTATATAGAATTTAAAAGCCACAATGTGCTAACGCACTTGGCTAGCTAGAAAATAAAAAAGTATGTAACAAGAAGAAAATAAACAGCATCCTAAGCCACATATTTATATAAGCACATAAAATATGCATATGTGTTTATATTTGTATTTATGCTCATACATTTGTATACAGTAGTGCCAGACTAGGGCTAACTGTGATCGTTAAGTTACATTATTTAGCACACAGAAGTATTCAGGCAACATCTGGGTTATTCAAATAGTTAAATTCCAAAGTATGAATGAATTATAACCAAATGATAACTTCTTCAAGTGTTCATTTTGAATGAACGATGACTTACATATGTGGGCATTAATTGCTGCTCTCCTACTCAAAAGCAAGACCCTCATGCAATAGTTTTCTCTGCTTGGTCAAATACAATCTAATAAAATTTAGAGAATATGCTGGATTGTGAAGTGCAGTACCAGTATGCAGTCTACTGGCAGAAGCAGCAAAACTAAGTTTGAGTGGGATCTCAGCCACCTCTTTTATACTCGCAAGCCAATATAGCCAGCATTCTGTTTGTCTTGCAAGATAAGCAACCACTAGTGTTCAGGGGTTTAGCTATGAATGCAGTCTAACTAGTGTTAGCGTAACTTACCAGGTTACAAAATTAGGACTCATAATGAAGACTCAAAATGTCAAATTTTTAAGTCCATGGAATATAAATTATTAATTTATTAACTTGAAAACTGTTACAGATATTACAAAATTTCTAGACCAGTTTTAATCAATTGGTTCATCATTTATGGTTCTACAAAATCATAGGATCATAGAATGGTTTAAGTTGGAAGGGACCTTAAAAATCATCGAGTTCCAATCCCCCTGCCATGGGCAGGGACACCTCCCACTAGACCTAAGCCCCATCCAGCCTGGCCTTAAACACTTCCAGGGATGGGGTATCCACAGGTTCTCTGGGCAACCTGTTCCAGTGCCTCACCACCCTCACAGAAAAGAATTTTTTCCTAATATCTAATCTAAATCTCCTCTCTTCCAATTTAAAACACTTCCCCCTTGTTCTGTCACTAGACTTCCTGACAGAGTCCCTCTCCAGCTCTCCTGTAGCTCCCTTCAGATACTGGAAGACTGCTATCAGGTCTCCCAGGAGCCTTCTCTTCTTCTTTTTAAATAAAAAATAGTACTTAGTAAAGAAATAGCAGTAAATACGTAGCCAGATCTATTAAGAAATACCAAATCCTTGATTTTAGTCTTCTGTCAAAAAGTTACTGGTTAATTGTAATGATGATATTTCTACATCCTACGGCCAGTATAATTGTATGTTTCAAAGTTCCAGAAAGTTTTGCTTGTACGTATTTTCTGTGATTCACTACTGGAATGTATTGAAACTCAGTAGGTGTGCAGTCAGAAGAGCTGAATACGCAGTGATAAACAGACAGCAATACCTCTTTGAGGAATAGAGCAGGTGCTGTAAAATACACAAAATACAAAGTACTATAATCCGTTTAAGTAATTTAGCAGAACAACACAATGATTAGAAATAAATTCCCTTTTCACAGATCTTCACATATCTTTAAACAGCAAAACATTGCAAAGGGAACATGAGGAGAATCCAGGCTTTTGGAAGGTGGAGTAGATCAATAAGAATATATCTTACAACTATACAGATAAAATTGGTGATTTTAAAATTTCACACCTTCCATCAGCACTAGCTCCTTTATTTTAATTTAAAAATAATAAAAAAACCCCAAAACACCAAAAGCTCAGCATTCCCCATGTGTTCACATGAAAATACTTACTGAGTGTTCTCAAATCTTTTTCCACTAAAAACATGCAACAAATCCATGGTTTGGTTTGCTCTACGTTGTTTCCTCTCATTCTGTGGAGATTAATGAACTCTGTCTGACCTGCAGATGTTAAATGAGTTGTAAGTAATAATTTATTCATCTCATTTTGTCTCACTTTTTGTTGATATAGTTTTTGTTTGGCAGTGATTTGATTTATTTATTTGTTACCATGCACAAAAATATTTCCTGGATTGGATTAATGAATTGTGCTTTGCAAGTTACTAAATGATGAATTATTAATTACAAGCATTTAATATTAAAACTACTATAATAGCAGAGTAAGATATATGGTATTATCTCTCGGTTTTTGTTAAATGAGTAGGCCTACTGGAACAAGGTTCCTGAAAAATACTTGTGCTGATGATGATCACAATTAATCCAAATGTATTTTCTTACATTACTCTTCAACATTCATTCCAAGGATGTATTTCTAGAAATATTCCAGGCAACACACTCATTGTCTGGAATATTCATAAGTAAAGGAAACCGTGCCTGACCAGGCTGATCAGGCTGAGCCATTATTTTAGTGCAATTTGCTCAGCCTGTCAAATCAGAGCTATTTCCATTGCTGAAATACGCAGCAATGAATACCTTGGGAATTTACAGTACAAAGCCCGTGGCATTCAACTGCTTTCCAGGAGTAAATGTTTACCGACAAGGGCTTTTTATCAAGATCATCTTTTCCAAGGTGGACACCTAAAATTCACAGTTCTACTTAAGTTCTTTGGATGTCACTCCTAGTAAAAGAGCAGGACTACACATAATGAGTTTGCTTTTATGAGTTCCCTTATATGCTTATATTCTGTAAGCCAACAAGACAAACTTTTCTTCATGAAACATCCTATCTTTGGTCTCTTGTGATTTATGGGTAGAATTTCTGAAGAAGACCAATGCAATTTTTTTTCCCCAGTTACAGTGCATGTAGTGTACTTTATGTAATCAGAGAATAAAGAGAGAAGTGTTGGGATTAACGTAGCCATTTCCTGCACTGAACTGAAACCTTGCTAATCAATTTTAAGTAACCAGCTAATGCATTTATGTAATAAACTAATCAATCTCAAATGCACATTTTGCCATTTGGATTGAATTTAATACCCCAACATGCAATTAACTGACATTATTGACAATGGTTTGAACATGTAATTGGTGATTTGATATCACAGTTGGTATTCTGTGCCTGAAAACAATTTTCTAATAAATTCAGTACCATTAATTTATTCCTTCATATTATTCTGCAGGACATATAGAATATAAAATGCTAACTGTCTTGGAAATAATGAATTCCTGAGGTTTTAACCACCAGATTCCTGACTTAGATTCTGTTTCCAGCTATTTTGTAAAAAAAGAGAACACAGCCCACCACTTCAAAAAATGCTATCGACATCTCTTCTACTATAAATAAAAAAATAGACATATTTTACAGTACATCCAACTGAAATAAAATTATTTGGACTGAGTCCATGTATCTTTTACAGACATTTTGTGTTATGTTTAATGGCTACAGAATTACACAGAATGATATGGGGTTGGAAGGGACTTCCGGAGATCATCAAATCCAGACCCCCTGCCAAAGCAGGTCCACCTAGAGCAGGTTGCACAGGAGCGTGTCCAGGCATGTTTTGAATGTCTTAACTCTTGTAAATTTTCACAGTAAACATGATACTAGCACCATTGTAATAGAGATAAATGTGTGCCATTTCATAAAGAAACTGCTGGTATTTAGAGTTTGGGCTACCAAGCCTTTGACTAGCAGATTCATTCATTTATTCAGGTACTGAGCTTTTCTAGGTGAATTTTCACATGTTCAGAAACTTCTTCGAGAGAAGAGATCTGCTTCTCCCACTGAGGGCCAATCTGTCACCTGCACAATCTATATGTTAGACACTAAGATCCATCTACATCATGACAGAACTGGATGTTGTTATCGGTAACCTATCTTTGCTAGTTGGACATCTGTTCTAGCCATTAATAATCCCAATTATGGCAGTTCCAAAACTTTCCTTGACAGCTTATTCTATTTTTTAACTATTCTTTCAGCAGTAAATCTTTTGTCCTAATATTTAGCCTACATTTTTCCCACTGAAGCTCGAGGCAATTATTTCTTGTTCTGTCTTCCTTGACGATGAAGCATAATTAATCTTTCTTCTTTATAGCATCCTTTTATGTTCCTGCAGTCTTTAGTAAAGTACTGTTATATAATTCATTCATATTATTTATTTATTTCTCTACATCTAGCACACAGATAATAAATAAAAAATAAATGACTGAAAAATAGGGGATTCAAAGGAAAGACGTGTTTGTGTGTGTTTCTGTGCATCCATATGTTATTTTAAATGACACAAAGTCAATCAACATTACCAAAACGACAATTTTCTGCAAAATTCACAGGGTTATTCAGAGTCCATTACACAGTGTGACCTGCTTGCAGGCTAATTACTTACCTTTCTAAGTACAATCCTTTAGCACATGAAGTTGAAGTAGCATTATCAAGAGAAAATTATGTCCATAAATGCAGCTGCCAGTAGTCCAAAGAAGTGGGATAAAGTACACAGTTCCTTTGCAAAATTTTGAATGTTGGAATTTCTAGAATTTGAACTAACAGAAAGCTCTTTATTCACTTACAATAGTTGTAAATTGTACCTGATTTCCAATCCAGTGCATTGATATTATTGTAATCTGCGTGCTCTAGAGCTAAATAAAACCAGCCTAATTGAAGATGATTTAGAAACACAGGAAAATATTTTTACTACAATCTTAAACACTCATCACTTCCAAATCAATTTTCTTTGAGCACCTTGAATATTGAATACTCTGTACTAACACAGCGGTAAAATTGTAAGTTCTTGCACAATATTGCATGAGTATGTAACATACTAGAACCAAACGTCTTACATGAACATCAAAGACATCATGCTTCAGGATATAAGAATTTTTTAGACATTCATTTTCAACCTTACTACTGTATAATTTAATTTCTGAGTGGTTAATTTTCAATTTTTAATATATATTTTTAATGAAGTAATCAAGTCTTTGTGTCTCTGGCAAGGCATATTCTCTGTGCTACCAGTCTTTCTCATTGAAGCACACTTGGCTTCAGCGGTGGCAGATACCTTTCATACAAAATTTCTGGTACCCAAGTAGACAATCCACTCATCCCAGTTAGGGTAGTAGAGTTTCTGTGCTCTTTATTACTTAAAGTAGGAAGTTTACATCACCGTTAATATCTGATGCATCCTTATTGTGGTAAATAGCAGTATTATCAAGCTTCTGGATCCCTACGCGTTGGCAGAATTATTTGGTTGCTCTCATATGACACACAGTTAAGCAGTGCAGGATCTGGCAAACATCAGGGTGGAAATAAGCAGCTTTGTCAGTGAAATTATGTATTCTGTCTTGCACACAGAAATTTTGGAAGCTTTTTAAATCACTGCTGATGATCAAAGCATTTCTGGTTTCCATAGACATAGACATAGAGTTGCATGATGTTTACCAGATTCATGTCCATGAAAGCACCGGTTGAGTGTTGGGAGTTTTTGTTGTGCAGGTAATATGCTGCCAAAATTCAGGCTTGAACTGACTTTTTGACTTTTTTCCCCATGTTACACATATTTATCACATATTACAACAACTTGAGGTCTGCTTGGGAAAGAGTCTGGCCTCTTGTACTGGGAAATGATTTAATAAATGTTGTGAGAGTTGTTTGGTAGCTCTTTAGTTGCAATAAAGAGATGCAATGACCATATGAACATATACCCAGTGCCTAGGAAGAAGAAGATGTTTTCCCACGCAAAGTTTCATCTGTGGCACGTGAACAATACATTTTTTCTGGTCCCTAAACAGATTTTCTGGATCCATTCAAAGTATGATCTACCCAAGGCAATTAGCAGGAATGACAGGATGCATAGAATTCTGTTTGTGGGGTAACAAAGGGAGAAAAAAAGAAACCATATATAATCTAGTGCTCAAGGACTGGCAGTTACTAGCACTTTTTTTAATAAAGAAAATTAGTTGTTTGTTGGTTTTGTTTGTTTTTTTTTTATTTTTTTTATTTTTTTTATTCTTACAGTGGCTTGCTAAAGGCATTCATACGTATATCTCTTTCCACTTGGGGTTTTCAAAATGCTTTATAAATTTTGTAATATACCTGTGCCTGTTAGAGATAGGGAAGGAAAGAACCAGAGAATCACTGTGGTAAAGACAGAGCATCTAACCGAGTCACCTAAATTAGAGGCCAGTAGATTAAAAAATGAAAGAAAGATTGCTTTAAAATATGTAACAAAAAAATCTAAGAATATGAAACGCTATTTAGACTGAATGTGAAAATATAGATCTTAATTAAATAGCAGAACAATGTAAAAACATAAAGTAGACAAGAAATTTTTTTAAACGTAGGATGTTTATGCATAGAAAACTTGAATTTCTGCAAACTAGAGAAGAATGTGTAAGATGTTTTCACAGATGTGGAAAGAGAAAAAAAAATAAATTTGAAAGACTGGCAATTAAAATGTCATTATTTACTTGATCTAGTACTTATCTTTGTGGTACAGTATGCCTTCATACATGCTGGGGATCAATGACATGTGTGTAATCAGCCCATATCACCCATACTATGGTGAGGTCACACAAATTTTGAGTAATAAACATTGAATTACTTTCAGACATTTTTAAGAACCATCTGTCCCTTGAATGTGACATGCATCTATGGCAATAGAAACCAGGCTGAAATAATGGGAATTTTTTCTTTGAAATTTTCCAGTTTAGAACATTTGAGGTAAATAAGTGATCGCTGACCACACTGGGGTTTGGCTGTCCAGCTAATAGCACAGAACAATATGACAGCGATTCAAAATATAATGTGTGGGTGTAGGTTAACTAGGTTCTAGGCATGTGCTTCTCTTTTCCCTGGCAATATTGAATATTGTAGTCAAGACCTTGATATGAAAATCTGTCTTCCCACTCCCAAGATGAATCAAGTTGTATTTGATGCATTGAAAGTGGAACCACTGGGTTTGCAGGAGTTAACAATCTCACAGGGAGAGGGAAGAGTTTGGAAGTGGTGGGGAAGTGAATCATTATCATGTACTGCTGATGTCTATCTTATCTGTAGACAGTCCCAAGAAAGCTGGGAACAGCTTCATTCTGGGTAGAATGATTAGTGATTAATCATTCTGCAAGACAGGGAAAACTATTCATACTCATCAGTCCTATAAATAAGCAAGCCAGCTTTACATCAGTGGTTTAGGAAACACGATGGTATCATCACAGGAGTGAAAGGTACATAATCTCCCTTAATTTCATTTCCTGCCCTAGAAACAAGTGAAGAAGTCTTATTCATCTATTTATTTATTTATTTATTTATTTATTTATTTATTTATTTATTTATTTATTAACTTTCTTTTGAGAGGCTTTTTTAAATTAAACAGTGTGCTTGAAAGCCAGCATGCATGTCTTCTAAATGAGAAAGGAAAGAAGTCACCCATGCTTGTTCATCCACTTTCTTGGCTCTGCTTAGAGTCAGACATACCCTGGCTAGGGCGTAAATCAGATCAAAAGAAAATCCTTTTGTGCTGATGTGACTGAACACAAACATAAAAAGACTTAGGAACAAAGAACATTAAAACAACAAGTGAAAAGCAGTCTCAGATGAATCCTCTCTCCAGATGGAACTGATCCTGTCAATCACGTGTGTTGTCTCTGACCCTACAGCTGGGCTTTCTCCTTTGGGAAACGCTTGTTCTCTCCAGCTCCCTCCTGCTACGTTCAGTTTTTGAGGCAGAGGTTCCTGCTACACACATAAGGTCTTGTATATCATTTAGAGAAACAGATGCAGTTCTCTGATGACAGGCAGGGAAGGATTTCTGTCTCCTTAGGTGGTGAACTTAGCTGTGATGGCATCTGGCCTAATGCCCCTCTTGGCCTTTCACCAGAGTGCTGTCAGATGTTCCAGCCACCATATCCCCAGGCACTTTAGCCATTTGATTAGGTCAGAATTCAGACAGAGCTTTTCAGTCTCAGGATTTCTTGACACACATCTCTGTGCAAACCCTCTGCATAACACCCAACACTGAGATTTCACTGTTATTCTCCAGGCTAATTCTGACTTTTCAGATTCCTATTGGAGCTTCAGTTTGCCATTGCTTAAATGGCAATAACAGCTTTTCATTAATTCCTTGCCTTTGAGCTCACACAGTTCATGTTATTTCACTCCTCAAGTTTCCTTTTAACTTGGAGACCCCTCTAGGGTTTGTCTTTCACTTGTGTTTAAAAAGGAGTAACCTCCTTTTGTGTTTGCTTGCTTATTGTATACAACGCGAAAATTACACAAGGCTTTTTACAGAGCAGCCTGTAAATACATATATAAGCACATACACCTATAGTCACTCCTCTAGGGTCCTAAATCAGCCTGATTTGTAGTGAATTTCAGGTAAATCACAAAATGCATATGTGTGTATTAATATTCCTTTCTTGCTCCTCTGTTCATTTTGTGCTTACGTGAGGTGTGCTTTGGCACAGTAAGTTTTTGAATGACTCCACACTAATGCATTTAGAGCATCTCCTTTTCTGTGTATAGAATTATTCCCCAAATTAGAGCAAATTGTGGTTTTAGAAAAAGTAAAAACCAACAAAAAAACCCAGATACTTCCCATAAGGACTTTTTAATTGATAAAACCAGCACTGCTTTAAAGGTTGGTCACTTGAGATTCTGCAAAGAAATAGTTGCTATAACAGGGGAATATTCTGTGTTTCCAGCATAATACACTAGAGCTGACCTTTTAATCACGTTAAGTTCTTTGGTTCATAATTGAAACTAAGTGGTCTAGAAAATGAAACTAAATCATTTGGGATATTTAACATTTTGTATATACAGAATTAAGAGCTAAGATATCTCACATCTTTGTGGATGAAGAAGAAATAAAAAAAAAAACCAACAAAACAAAACCTTGGGGGAAAAAATACAACTATTAAGAAATGTTAATTAGGAAAAATGTCTTTTTATCAAGTGAAGTCAAACTTTCTTTTTGTGCTGTCAATGCTTCAACATTTTGAAAATGTTTATTTTTTTTTCTATTTTCTTTATGTGGAAAAAGTCAGAAAATTTATTTGAACTATATTGTACTGAGGAAGAAAACATCTTAAGGATACCAGTTTGAGACAACTTAAACATTAACAATGATTATAATAAAAGTAGTAAACTTATTTCTATGGCTATCTCCTCTCCTCTCCTCTCCTCTCCTCTTCTCCCTTTATTTGAGTGATGCATATGACTTTTAAAATTAATAATTAATAGACACTGAATTCACTGAGAGGATTGTTTGTGTAGTGGTATAAAGGAGAGGAGCATTTACATAATCTTTTGAACAACTGGTGAAACAAGATCTGTAACCCTTTTTGTCTGAATTTCAACTGACCATTCTTCCAAACGCTGGTTAGATGCGAAGCTGAAATGTCACATTTTGAGCTGGGTTTTGAACATTTTCAGAAAGGAACCAACTGATAGGGAAAGTTAATTTTATTTAAGACCGATTCATTATGTTCCAGTTCAGTAGACTTTGTAATATTTGTTCCACTGTTTTTAATGAATGACAAACATACGCATATCGATGTGCATTTATGAATGTCAGACCAGAAATTAAACATGGATCATGTGATTTGACCTTCTGCAAAACAAAGGCTGCTCAGTTTTTCCTGTGTTGAATCCAAAGAATCCTTTCTTATGTGGTTTACAGTGCAAATCACACCCCCACAGAACATAGAAATAAGAGCATAGTTCCTTTGAAATATTGTCGTGTCTTTTGTCACTGTACAAAACAACAGGGACATAAGAGAAACCCCTGTGCTTCCACAAGGCTGGTCACATCAATGATTTGTTCATGGGTTGAAGAAAAGTTTTTGTTTTTTTCATCTGAATGACCATTTTGTGGTATTATTTGATGTAAGAAATATGTGTAACAGTGACAAAGTGAACTACTTCACGGGGTGTTTGGGTGACGGCAAGTTGAAGTTGAGTGAATAATTTTATTCATGAGTCAGTTCATTTAGAGTCAATGATTGCAACAGAAATGTGAATTCCCTCCCCCCCTTATTTTTATTCGCCTTGGACAACTTGTTCACTTTCTGCTACTTCTAGGAATTTCCAAACTCCTAAAGTAGCACGTAGGAGACAATAAATTTGTTGCTCAAATTTATAGACTTGCCCCAGTCCTAAATCTCCATTTCCTTGTTCCGGAATTAATATTTCATACAATTCGTTGAACATCACCACATATAGATATTTTACACCTATTTTTCACATTAGCCATACACACATGTATATACCAGGTCTGATTTATGGAAGCTTTCCTATTTACAGTGTTTAGAGCTTACAATACTTTTATATTTTCCTTTCAGTGCCACCTAACAGCAATTTAATGTTCATAGTGTTTACAGAAATAAGGCTGAATATTGGACAGGTGAAGGATAGTATGTCTAAAGATTTTTTTTTTCTGTTTCTTAGGAAAGCATTTTCTAATGGAAACATGATCTAAACCTTTTTCTATTCAAAAGCACACGTAAATGTCCTTTTGTAACTGATTAAATAAGCTCCTTTAGCTGTTTCTCTTACTCATTTTGTTACTTATCTGAATGCAATAATGAAAACTGTGTAGTAGTTCTCAAATTATAAATGCATGTTTAAAATTTTCCATATGACAAGACTTTGAAATGTTTTATTTTACATTTCATTTCAAGTTAAAGTGAGGGAAAAGCAAAGCTATCACTGGTAGCAAGGATCCTGCTGTGAGTACTATACAAGACCCTTTAAAGACTTTCAAACAAGTCAAATTCAGCAGTAGGTCAGAAAAAGGAATTCTGTCAGCTTGCTTTGGAAAATGAAAATGCTTTGGTTATGAATTTTGTTTTAAAAATAGATTCTTTGTCCTCCAGTTATGTGATATGGTCCATTCTGTTGCTTTGTATGTCCAAATACGCTTGACTTCCTAATGAAGTGTAAGGGAAATTCATACTTGTCTAATGGATTTTGCATGCTCCTGTCTGCTGCTTCTTGGCTAGCAAAATAAATATACTTGGTACTCATAGTATTGTCTAATCATTAGGTCCAAAACCACTTTCCAAATATCTCTAAACAAAACTTCTGTGACTTGGGTAAGTCACGTATGTTTACTTGTTTTAAGTCTTAAGTGGCAGACAACCAAAGCGTAGAGGTTGGTTATTTTAAAAATTCATCTTACTCATAAACATATTTTCAAAAGAATTCTACATGGTACACAGTTGCACCTGGCCCAATTGTATAGTAGTTGCTGAGGACTGCATGCTTTTGAAACTAGAGCTACTATTACATAAATAAATGGAAATTGTGATCTTTTGAAGCCTGCTGTGGTTCTTGAACACACTAGAATATATGTTTCTGAAATCTCTTTAAAATCTATTAGAGTGCCAGGCAAAATCACAAAGACCTAGTTCCAACCCACAGGTATATTTTCTTCAGAAATAATTTCAGAAATGAGGCCAATGATACCTACCTCTGCTGTATGGGCAGGTCCAATCAGTAGAAATGAGCTATTGAGAAGAAAACAGAAGGTTTTCCTTACCCTCTGTGGGTCAAACACATATAATTGTACATTTTTGTTAAAGTACATTGTTCAACACAGTTCTCTCACCAAAAAAACATTTCTGTTGCCAAATGCAATGTACCAATTTGACTAGCAATTGCAACATAGCAAGAAAAGAATCCAGTAGAATAGCTAAATACATTCTGTCCTTATAAAAATATAATCCTTCTTTTTGAAAATTGATTGTACTGGATAATAACAAACTACTTGATTTCTAATGCAGCTACAGACTTTGTGTGTGTGTGTGACATATTTCTGGACAGACTACAAAATCACAGAGACAGGTCAGAATGTATTAGTCTGGAAAATGACAAGAAGATGTTTGAGCCTCCAGAGTCACGTGTGTCTGTATGTGTGTATATATTCTCTGCCAGCCTTCAAACACAGAAGTCTTGTTGGAATCTGCTTTGAAGCATTTGCCTTGGGTAATTTAACCCAAAATAAGGAAAAATGTAAAGCAATGGAAAATCATGTGGGATAAGAGGTGGCCAAAAGAATCAGTTAACTTTGAAAACGTCTATTAAAGCAATTCTTATCAAGAAAAAATACCGAAGTGAATTATATCTAGGTATGAACCTCTAATATCTTAGTTGTATCTACATGCTCAGTAATTTGAATGTTTGTAGTTTCCAAACATTTATTATTATTATAGTACTGTAAGGTTATGTTTTATCAGAAGTTGCTTTATTTTATTTTATTTTATTTTATTTTATTTTATTTTATTTTATTTATTTCATTTTATCCTTCGTAGGTTTTTTGTATTGTTATGTTTTACTTTCCTGTGCTTCAAGATGTTCTGCATTGTTTTGCTGGAAAGTGCTATTCTGCTTTGGACAAAGAAGACTTTTTAAATAACACTACACAGAAAGCAAAGAAAAAAAAAAACAAAAAAAAAAGAATTAANCCCTGTGCTTCCACAAGGCTGGTCACATCAATGATTTGTTCATGGGTTGAAGAAAAGTTTTTGTTTTTTTCATCTGAATGACCATTTTGTGGTATTATTTGATGTAAGAAATATGTGTAACAGTGACAAAGTGAACTACTTCACGGGGTGTTTGGGTGACGGCAAGTTGAAGTTGAGTGAATAATTTTATTCATGAGTCAGTTCATTTAGAGTCAATGATTGCAACAGAAATGTGAATTCCCTCCCCCCCTTATTTTTATTCGCCTTGGACAACTTGTTCACTTTCTGCTACTTCTAGGAATTTCCAAACTCCTAAAGTAGCACGTAGGAGACAATAAATTTGTTGCTCAAATTTATAGACTTGCCCCAGTCCTAAATCTCCATTTCCTTGTTCCGGAATTAATATTTCATACAATTCGTTGAACATCACCACATATAGATATTTTACACCTATTTTTCACATTAGCCATACACACATGTATATACCAGGTCTGATTTATGGAAGCTTTCCTATTTACAGTGTTTAGAGCTTACAATACTTTTATATTTTCCTTTCAGTGCCACCTAACAGCAATTTAATGTTCATAGTGTTTACAGAAATAAGGCTGAATATTGGACAGGTGAAGGATAGTATGTCTAAAGATTTTTTTTTTCTGTTTCTTAGGAAAGCATTTTCTAATGGAAACATGATCTAAACCTTTTTCTATTCAAAAGCACACGTAAATGTCCTTTTGTAACTGATTAAATAAGCTCCTTTAGCTGTTTCTCTTACTCATTTTGTTACTTATCTGAATGCAATAATGAAAACTGTGTAGTAGTTCTCAAATTATAAATGCATGTTTAAAATTTTCCATATGACAAGACTTTGAAATGTTTTATTTTACATTTCATTTCAAGTTAAAGTGAGGGAAAAGCAAAGCTATCACTGGTAGCAAGGATCCTGCTGTGAGTACTATACAAGACCCTTTAAAGACTTTCAAACAAGTCAAATTCAGCAGTAGGTCAGAAAAAGGAATTCTGTCAGCTTGCTTTGGAAAATGAAAATGCTTTGGTTATGAATTTTGTTTTAAAAATAGATTCTTTGTCCTCCAGTTATGTGATATGGTCCATTCTGTTGCTTTGTATGTCCAAATACGCTTGACTTCCTAATGAAGTGTAAGGGAAATTCATACTTGTCTAATGGATTTTGCATGCTCCTGTCTGCTGCTTCTTGGCTAGCAAAATAAATATACTTGGTACTCATAGTATTGTCTAATCATTAGGTCCAAAACCACTTTCCAAATATCTCTAAACAAAACTTCTGTGACTTGGGTAAGTCACGTATGTTTACTTGTTTTAAGTCTTAAGTGGCAGACAACCAAAGCGTAGAGGTTGGTTATTTTAAAAATTCATCTTACTCATAAACATATTTTCAAAAGAATTCTACATGGTACACAGTTGCACCTGGCCCAATTGTATAGTAGTTGCTGAGGACTGCATGCTTTTGAAACTAGAGCTACTATTACATAAATAAATGGAAATTGTGATCTTTTGAAGCCTGCTGTGGTTCTTGAACACACTAGAATATATGTTTCTGAAATCTCTTTAAAATCTATTAGAGTGCCAGGCAAAATCACAAAGACCTAGTTCCAACCCACAGGTATATTTTCTTCAGAAATAATTTCAGAAATGAGGCCAATGATACCTACCTCTGCTGTATGGGCAGGTCCAATCAGTAGAAATGAGCTATTGAGAAGAAAACAGAAGGTTTTCCTTACCCTCTGTGGGTCAAACACATATAATTGTACATTTTTGTTAAAGTACATTGTTCAACACAGTTCTCTCACCAAAAAAACATTTCTGTTGCCAAATGCAATGTACCAATTTGACTAGCAATTGCAACATAGCAAGAAAAGAATCCAGTAGAATAGCTAAATACATTCTGTCCTTATAAAAATATAATCCTTCTTTTTGAAAATTGATTGTACTGGATAATAACAAACTACTTGATTTCTAATGCAGCT
Organism: Thinocorus orbignyianus; assembly: GCA_013400375.1. Taxonomy (NCBI): domain Eukaryota; kingdom Metazoa; phylum Chordata; class Aves; order Ciconiiformes; family Thinocoridae; genus Thinocorus; species Thinocorus orbignyianus. The sequence continues at coordinate 491,944 of VXBW01003445.1, read as the reverse complement.
ACAGACTTTGTGTGTGTGTGTGACATATTTCTGGACAGACTACAAAATCACAGAGACAGGTCAGAATGTATTAGTCTGGAAAATGACAAGAAGATGTTTGAGCCTCCAGAGTCACGTGTGTCTGTATGTGTGTATATATTCTCTGCCAGCCTTCAAACACAGAAGTCTTGTTGGAATCTGCTTTGAAGCATTTGCCTTGGGTAATTTAACCCAAAATAAGGAAAAATGTAAAGCAATGGAAAATCATGTGGGATAAGAGGTGGCCAAAAGAATCAGTTAACTTTGAAAACGTCTATTAAAGCAATTCTTATCAAGAAAAAATACCGAAGTGAATTATATCTAGGTATGAACCTCTAATATCTTAGTTGTATCTACATGCTCAGTAATTTGAATGTTTGTAGTTTCCAAACATTTATTATTATTATAGTACTGTAAGGTTATGTTTTATCAGAAGNAAAAAAGCAAAAAAAAAAGCATTAAACCTGCTAACCTAAGATTGAAATGCACCAACACTTTCTCAAAGGAGACATATCTCAGTTATTTTTCCTTTTCATTCTCTCCTTTTCTTCTCTTTCAAGCCTGTCCTCCTAACTGTATATTTACTATGTTTTCTAGTACTGAATAGTTATTAAAAATTCTGCAAAGTGCTTGTTATATTTGGGCATTAGAAATGTTGAAGAACACTGAATTAAAAAGCCTAAAGAGTCTTTCAGAGAAAAGGAACAAAACAAATGTACAATGGAAGATGGAATTTTTTAAATTTGTATGAGAAAGACTTTAGGAAAAATAAGTCAGATACTTTTTCCCTGAGGCCAGTGTAGTTCAGGTGAAAATGAGTGTTGATTTAATGATGGCTACAGTGCTTTTGCACCAGATATATCTAATTGTATACATTTCCTTAACGTTTCAATAATTTTTTCTTACTTTTAAGACATTGTTTTCAAAAATGTTTATGTAAAATTCTGAAGTCCTTGCTGACTCTCTCAGGCAATAACACTAGAATTTTACATTGGGAGTTACAGGAAGGGGTCTACACAGCCTCTGAAAGGATTTGTACTTAAAACATAGGATGGGAATTCTTCTTAGAGTTGGCTCTAAAATTGTGCCTTTTTTCTCCTCTCTTGGGAGGAATACAGTCAAATAACTTCTGATTTCTGACAGGTTTGTAACTGCTCTTCGTATTCATTCTACTATTTTATGTTTCCCTGGTAGAAATACAGGAGATTTTTATTTTCTGAGATATATTTTCGTGCTCTAATAGGGTGTGGTACTTCCAAAGGCAAAAATTGCAAAAGTAGTACTAATACTAATAATAACTGACAGTTTTAATAACCAACTGTGAAAATAAATCAGAATTTTCAAGTGTAAAAATGCAGCTGTAATTTCCAAAGGGGTGTTGGTATCTGGCGTAATCCATGGCTTGGTACAATGTTTTGTACTGTTGTCCATTCCTTTTCAGAAGCCAAATTGGTATGTGTGTAACAATTTTTTTATTATTATTTTTATTTTAAATTTCTTTTTTTTTGGCCACTGCTTAGAGGGGAAAAAAGAAGCAAAAAATTTTCACTCAAATAGGAAAAGAAGCGCAAACACAACAATTAGAGCTCTGTTCCACTGCTACTATAAACAAAGCAGCAATCGAGGAAAAAAAGAAACCCTTTAAGGAAACACAGAAGGAAGTGATTCATTGTCTGCATCAAGCTACGGTTTGAGGGAGTGACAGTCTGGAAGAGATGTGGCAAAACACTCCTTTTCTATGGAGCTCACTTCAGCTGGCAGTGAGTGTCCTCGTCTGCTTGCAATTCACTTTCACCCTAAGGATTGCTGCAAATTGTCTATAAGAATGTGGTAAACTCCCTCCCCTTGACATTTGCTATGCCAAATACCCAAGCAAGTTTACTGCTTTTTTATCCACCAAGGCCAAACAAAAATGTTTTTAATTTAGCCAGTATTTTCCTCTCTGTCATATACTTATAAAACCATTATTTATATAACTATATCTATCTCACAATGTATTTTATTCAGAGTAAGAGAGAAATGCCCTCCCTTGTCTTGTGTATTGATACCTGTGAATCGGATAGTCAAGGAGTGCATTAATTCTTAAAAGAGAGAATGATGTTCCCAAAAAAGGTACACAGGAATGTCTTAGAAAAGAAAAAGTTTTCCTCTGTGGAAATAAAAACAATTATTTTTAATTCCAAACCAAGAAAATAATAAAATTTTTAGTTTATGTCTATAATCTCAATAACTTTAACACTACAGAAATAACCTAAAGTTTTGTCTAATGTTCAATCAACTTCCAAAATGCAACATCTCTCCTGGTGTTCCTCGGGGGTTGTTACTGGGACCCCTGTTCAGCATCTTTGCCAGTGACATGGACAGTGGGATTGAGTGCACCCTCAGCAAAATGTAAGTAACCTCAAAAATTGTTAAAGAAACCAACAAAAAAACCCAATAAACAAACCCAAAATAACCCAAATTCCACCCCCAACCCCCTGAAATAAACAGAAAACAATCTGCATTGGTAATAATAATAATAATAATAATAATAATAGCTTAAATGAAAAATGAAGAGTATTGTGAAATAGCAGAGAAAACTTACAAAAAAAAAGGTATAAACATTTTCTTGTTTAAACATGTGAACATGTGAAATTGTTCACAACTAGCTATCTGGAATCAGCTTGTTTACTTTCAATTCTCAGCTGAATTGAAAAATAAGTTAATAGAACAAACCAACAAACCAGACGAACAACTCAAACTATTATTTGAGTAATACTAAATATCACTTCACTCTTTTTTGTACTAAATATGTGTTCCTGTACACCAATTTCTTTCATAATCATCCTTCCTTCATCCAAAAACTGGACCATAACAGTAGATATTAAATTCTTCAGGAACTTAAGTATGGTGACAGACATACTTTATAGACAGCCATGCATCACAAATGGTCAAAATAGCAAATCGCTATTTTAGATTGTCTAACCTTCACTCATCAATTTAAAAGGCAGATTGTGAAATGTTTTTAAATGCATTGTTGTTGTTGTTGTTGTTGTATGTTTCCATATAAAGATACTGGTTTGAAATTTTTTGAGGAAGGTTTTCTTGATATTTTGTCACCTATACATGTAATTTTTGGGCAAATTCAAGAAGTGTCATGCCAGATTTATAGTGATAACTGTTGTCCTCAGCTATTCTACAGAATAAAGACAAAATGTGTATAATTATATGGTTTGCCATAGAAAGAATTAATGGCATACTTGTAACTTCCTTCATTTTTTAAACGGAAGATTAGGGAAATTATTCATCTTCCATTATATAGTAGAAATATTTTTAAAACCCTGAATATTATTGGTGTTCCATATTTCTTAAAAATGTTTCTGTTCCATGAAACCCAAAATTATCAATTTAGTTCTTGTTCTGAAACTTCCACTATCGTGACATTAACTCTAGGAGGTACCACACCTACATTGAACTGAATTCAATTTTAGTGTAACTCCTGTTCTATAAATTATTTATAACTCATTTGGATTTTTTTTTTCCCCCCAGGAATTAATCTGATATAATTATTTTGTTTATGGAGCTCAAGTGTCATAACAGCTTTGGAAATCTCTCTTCCAGCATGGTGAATTTCAGTGTTAAGTATCACCACAACAGGTAACTCTACTACTCTACTACTTTTTCTATTTTATCTTGATCTTCTTGCCTAAGTACAAGATGCCATATACATACAGAGATCAAAGCAGTTGTTATAGTTCATTAAGGGCTACCTGATACTGTCTTAAACTGCTGTTCTTCTGAGACATACTCATCCTGTGGCTAGATAGATATCAGGGAAATTGGGAAATAAAAGCATGGCAGTACGTCCAGTTTTGCATATTTGTTTCTTTGAGTCCCAGATTCTTACTCTCAGTTAAGTTATTCCTTAACTTCACTGCACTGTAAAATAGATTGCTTATTTTATTTTTTCATTTGAATGCCTGCATTTCTTTCTCACTTCCTTCCCCAAAAATGTAAATTCATGCTAAACTTATATGCCTTTCTTCTCAGTATTAGAAAAATATGAGGCTAACTAAGAAGCAATTCTAATGAGTCAGTGGCACTGTATAAAAGTAAAACCAGAGTTCAGACTAAGGCTGTTTGAAACAAGTAAATACAGTATGTCAGTCTCTAGCCCAGAGCTAAAGCTCTTTTCTACCTCCTGAGAATCTCTGGCAGCTATGTTTGCTTCTCTCCAATCAGTATCAACAAATGTAACCACTTAGATTTGATCCTACTGTCCAGATCAGTTATATGGATAAAAGGCAGTAGAGATCTGTCTTAATCCATGTGGGACACACTTAATTCTTTCCCCGGAGTGGACATGGTTTCTCTTACTAGCATTATCTGCTTTCTGTTTCTTACACTAGCTCTTTATCTGTTTCTGTGTCTCATAGAGAATACTTGCTAGCTTCTGTCTTAAGCAGGTACCAATTATGCAGAGCTAAGCACAGGCTGTTGAAAATTCAAGCAGTCATAGCATATGTACTGTCATTTTCAACACTGCTGGTCTTGTCTGGAATTGGAGAGGATGTGAGGCAGGAGGTTTCATTTGCACTTACAACACTGTATATTTCTTAGTGCTCTGGAAAAACGCAGAAGTCAGGTTAGCTGCAAAGTACCAAACCTATTTGACAGAGATGAGATGTGAATGGAAACAGTGAAAGTGCTGTTTGCATACAGCCTTGCAGATGCGTATGAGCAGAAGCTGGATTCTGTCACCGCAGCTCAGATCCTGAGCACAGCATTCTCCACAAGCCATCCTCTTCAATGGAAGCTAAATGAGAAACTTGCAGGTGGGAAAATCCAGCCTTACAGAAGGTAGCCCATAGTCAGAGTGCACTCCAGTCATTCCATACCTTACCAGGAAGACAATTTGGAGTAGGTTCAGGTCTGACCTCTCATACAAAGGATAAACACAGGACCATCTGCTCGGAAAGGTGCAGGTCCACTGAAGTTCTATTTTCTCACTGGTGACTGCTGTCTTTAGCTTATCAGTAAGACAAAAACACAAAAAGAGTACCTGATACATAACGCTCGCTTCCCCCTTCACGATGATAGTTTAACTGATCTTCTTGTTTATGTATTGGTAGTACCCATTAGAAGCTGAAATAGCTAGCACTATTCTTTTCCTATACAGTATCTTAAGGATTTCATGCTCCTTTAAACTTAGATCACATTTCTTGAGCATTCTATGAAGAACAAGTGAAGATGGATATTGTATGGAGCTAAGTTTTGGCAAAAGATATTTTTTTTTCTTTTTTTTCTCTCTTTTTTTTTTTTTTCCTTGGAGATATTGTAATAAACACAAACCTTAAAGAAACATGAGAAATAGTTACTAACTGTATAATGAAAAGTAATTACTATCTTTAGCTAATTAAGAGTTTTTGCAGAATTACTAGAATCAGCAGGTCTCTCTTAGAGTGAGAAACTGAGGCAAAGTTATTAAAATCACTTGCCCCCAGCTGTCTAACAACCAGGAAGGAGCTTTAGGGGAAAAGGTAAGTCTTTTGGAATCCCTTTCTCAGTCCACTAAAAAGGATTATTTTTCCCCTTCTACCTTCAAGATACTCTTTGTGTAAAATGGACCAAATTTTTCTGCTTTGTATTTTGGTCACTAGTTCAGCCTTGCAGCTTTCATTTTTTCTCAGCAATTTGACCATCATTTCATCAGTAGTGCTGACCAGCGATTTCTATTTCATTAGAGAGCACAGGACACTAAGCATACCCGATAGCTCATATCAGAGTATTCATCTTGCACCATATCTTGCAAATACAATTCTTACAAATGCAAAATCATTATGGAGACACAAGCACTCAGAGAACTGGAAGCCCATGGGGGTTGTTTTCAATGGAAGCATAAAAGAGTTTTAAATCAATTTCAAAGTTCAATACCCTCTAAGGGACAGTAACGAGGGAGGTCTGTGCAGTGACTCTGCTTTGCCTGAGAATATTTTGTTAATTCCCTGCTTCATCTGGGAGATTTTACCCTTGCACTTTCTAGATGGGTAAGTAACTGGAGTACAATATGCAAGCATCTGAGAGGGTCATAACAAATGAGGATTAATTCTGTGTTCTGACAACCCTGACATAGTTGCATCTAAAGCTCTAACTTCTTAAATTTTCACCAGTTAAACGTGGTCCATATGGTCCATGAATGACTCCTTTAAATGAAGTAATTAGCCAACAGGGCAGGAAACATCCTGAACTGTAGACATGAAGGAATTCAGTTCATTCAACTCTGACCAGGTAGTTCTTTGGTTCAGAAAAGACCTTTCTTGAGCTTTTGTCCTGACTTTTTCAAAGCCAGCAAAATAATTACTGTGGATGGTAGGGCTAGTAGAGAAGTAGCTTGAGTTTAATATCAATGTCCAAAATATTATGAAACAAGGAAGAGAGGAAATGGAGATTCTTACCAAAATGTTTTGAAGATATTCTGCTGTTTCAAATGTCAGAAGCAATCCCAAGAAAGAGAACATGAGGTAGCGAGAATTTAAAGTAGTCCAGACAACTTAAGGAGAGCAATCTATCACATAAATGTCACTATCATATGTAAGAGGGGCTATATATGTTCCGTTTTCAGTATATTGAGATTGATGAGAAATATTCTTTATTTAATATGCATGATTTTTATACCAATAAAAATGTTATTAGGGATTCTCGGACTGGCTTAGCCTGTCTTACTACATGTGAAACATTAAATTCCTTTAGTTAGGTGGCAGTGCTAAGCTAACAGCCTAAAAAAAGATAGTTAATGACATTTTGCTTTGTGGGAAATCTATCAGGTAGCCCATACATAACTATTATTCCTTTTTTTTTTTTTTACAATAGTCTTCCAGTATTTATTTAGCATGGAGTAACTGTTTTATTAAACAGAAATTAAATGCCTATCAGAGATACTTAGTCTGAAGCGTTACTGCTTCATGTAGCTAATATCAAATTCCTTCATGCATTTCAATGGCTATGTAAGAAATCTAATTACTGTATCTTAAAAAAATCTGTTCAATTTAATTTTATAGATGTACTGAATTACCTTCACTTAACATCTCTTCACTTTCCACTTTGGTTCTTTGCCGCTCAGCTGGCAGTCAAGGTAACACAGCCACCGTGGTCTATGAACTCTCAGCCACGTTTAGTGAAGTTCTTCATAAAAAACTTTGAATCTGTGCTATGTGTTAATATGTACCATCAGAAATACCTGTGAGGTATAAATATGTCTTCTTGTGAGCATATCTACAAAAAAATGGTGAAGCTGAGCTGCTCTGGCAGCTGTATCGCACAAAAAAAAAAAAAAAAAAGGCTCATTGGTAGCTTGAGGAATAAACTGTGTCTTGAAGGCAAGTATCCTTTCTCATGGTATGAATTATTTATTGCAGGTATCCCTCTGCTATTAAACATCATTTTGTCATGGATTCACATGACTTTGTTCCCTTTAAGGATATGCCTGGTGTTGCAGGGGAAAGAAATTAGATTTAAGTTCCCATAATGAATTTAAATCCTCTCCCCAAGTTTAGTGACATTTTGACTAATACTGGAACAAGTCAGTACAACGCAGACAAAAAGTCTGATTCACAGTTTCGGCACACATATTTGTGCAAAATTTGGGATTCCATTTTGGATATCTCTTTAACTTTTTTTTTTTTTTTTTTTTGAATCTCTTAAAAGAAAGAATACATGTCTTTTTATGTAACTTCAATGGAAGTTGAATATAGTCCCTATAGCTGATACAAATAGTCATGCTTAAGCACTGTTTAGGTTAATTATTTATACTTAAATGTTAATCATATTCAAATTAGTCTTTGATCTTATTACATAGATCATGTTGTGTATATGTATATAAAATTGTACTTATTTATAAAATTCTTTATGGAAGTATTGAAAATTTGCAAGATCTGATACTTTCACGGTTGATCTAAATTCTGATGAGAATACTTCTGGCTTGCACAGAATAATAAAAAAAAAAGTTTATTTCAGACAGGAACTTGTTTGGATAAAAACTGGCTACAAAAGTAAGGGAGCTGTAATATATATGGCCTCAAATCAAAGAAATGTACAGACATCTATTTTAATCAGCGTTCGGTCCTGGTGCTTTTTGCCTGGAAAACTGTGATTAATGTTAAATGTGAGTTAGTACGAGAATCCTAAATTAGCATTCAGCAGGAAACAGTAGTATAATATGGGAAGACTCTTCTGGAAAGAATTAACTTGCCGCTCTTCAGCAGCCCAAAGAGAATGTTATTTCTTATTTCTGGAGGATTCTGTAGGCTACTGTCCATTGAAGCAAAAACAGAGAAGGAAGGTTATGGATTTATTGCAGACTCACTTAAAACTGTGGTCAAAAAATTAAATATAGTGGCCAAAATCGTTATTTTTTATACCCAAAATCGCACAAGATCCACTACTTTTTCACATTTTTGAGACGCACAGGCACATGCACATGTACACAAACACACATGCACGTAAGTATATATTTCACATATAGCTGTGCCCTGAGGAATGAAATAAAGAATATATGCTTAAGAGAAGTACATCTAGGGCTTTCTTAATAAGTGAAACATTTTCAGAAAGCTGTCATTGTTGGGATGGTGGGTGAGGATTGAACAAACAGTATTGAGAAAGAAGTGTTTGCTGACAGGTTGACAAAAGTACATGTAGCCTTTCCTTTTAGAGGGGAGAGGTTAGGCACTACACCACCACAGCAGACAAGACCTTGGGGTATTACACAGCTATCCATTCACAGCTTTCAGAGTGATGAATGAGGTCTTAGCAGATGCCTTGCAGAGAACTGAAGAGAAAGAGAAGCAGAAAGAAGGAGATTTCTCATATGTCTGCCCTTTTCCCCCCTCAGATTGGGTGAGGCAGGTGATTAAAAGATAAAGTTTTGGGACATCTAATGAAACCCATCTGCTCCTACTCTTTGCTGTCAAGTGAGAGAAGCTCTCAGAAGCTCAAGGAACATGAAGAGTTGGTTTAATCAGTACTTATACTCAAGCAGAAATATTCTTGTAAAAGCACTCAAGTGCTCCGAGGACAATGCTTCTATTCATTGTGGAGTTCCAGATTTATGAATATAACTTACTTAACTGATGCTCAGACTTCAAAATATCCTCAGTTACATTAAGCAAAATTAGGGATTCAATAAAACCTGATGGATTGGAGCATGAGGGGAAAAAAACCCTACAACTGTCACTAGATACTTGCCTTAAGGGGAACTAATTCAGTAGTTCTTTATAAGGCTTCTTGAAGGTTCATTTAAAAGCGTTTCATACTGGCTGAAACTGTATGGAATGTGTCCCTTTCTGTCTGGTGATGACAAGCCTAACTCAGAAAATTGTTAACAATGAAATGAATAAATACAACCTTAACTTCAAATGATTTTCCCAATATTTTGTAATAAACAGAAGGGAAAAAAAAACAACCAAACCTAACAGGATATTTTGGCATCATTGGCCTTTGTGACAAGTAGGATGAAATGTTTACAAAATTAACTGCTCCATTTTAAGGTTTAAAAAAAAAGTAATTAAAAAAATGAAAATGAGAACTAGATCTGCTCCACAATAAGTTTAAATTCTAATTTCACTGGGATGTGAATGGGAAAAGATGAGCAAATTTTCAGGTGAAATGGCTGCTTTAGTCTTTTCATGTGGCCTCTTAGGCTGTTGTCACAACCTAGGCAGACAAGGGCAGGGCAACAGAATTCGTCTAACTGGATTTATGCAAAGCATTCAACACTTTGCCGTGTGACATCCTGGTCTCAAAACTGGAAAGTCATGGGTTTGGTGGATGAAACACTTGGTGGATCAGGGGCGCATAGCGGCCTTCCAATATCTGAAGGGAACCTACAGGAGAGCTGGAGAGGGACTCCTTGTCAGGGAGTGTAGTGATAGGAGGAAGGGTAATGGTTTTAAAATGAAAGAGGATAGATTTAGATTAGATATTAGGAAGAAATTCTTTCCTGTGAGGGTGGTGAGGCACTGGAACAAGTTTCCCAGAGAAGTTGTGGATGCCCCATCCCCGGGAGTGTTGAAGGCCAGGCCGGATGGGGCTTTGAGCAACCTGCTTTAGTGGGAGGTGTCTCAGCCCATGGCAGGGAGGGTGGGACTTCATGATCCCTTGAAGATCCCTTCCGACTCTGACGACTCTATGATTCTATGATTCTATGTTCACACATGGATGCTATTCAAGTGAGATATGGCAATTTCCAGTACCACAGTGGAAGGCTGCCTAATATTACAGCAGAGGTTTGGTTGTCTTGAACCTTTATTGTGCTGCTTTTTCAAAGCGTTGCTGGTATGTCAACCACAGTCAGTAAATGAAATCAGTAGTATTTCGAGATGCACAAAATTTTCATCATTGAATCTATTTATGGAGGCAGCATATAGTCATTCTCCCTAATCTCCCTCTGATTTCTTATGCAAATACTGCCAGGCTGACTCAAGGCCACAGGGTTTAGTTACTCACTTGACTGAAAAGCATGTCAATGCAAATTCAGGCTGATAAACCAGCATGCAAATCTCCAGGGCTCTAGCAAGTTATAATTCAGCCACAGTATTAACAAAACAAGATAGCAATTATGCAAGGAATCAGCTGAAAGGTTATTTTTAATTTTAAATTTCTGCCTCTGTACAGCTGGGCGTTGGCAGTAAAAAGCAACATGGGACACAATTCCCTATTAGCCAGGGCTTTGGAAACCAGGCAACATACTGCACTGTGCATTACTATGTGTACATTTCACAGTAAATTTATCAGAGTTAGCCCTGAAAGCAAATAGTTTTCTGGTGTGGTGGAATGTTCATTTTAATATTAGTATGTCAAATATTTTTTGGCTCTGGCCATGACAGGCAAATTAGTGCTGACTGTATAAAGACAGGGTTGTGCACAGCCTTAAGGGACATTAAAAGGGGTCTGCTGATTGCCATCAGTCCTCACCTCCAGGACTGTCTTGTCCTGAACCCAGGCCTCCACCATGAGGTCAGATTAGTTGGATTCTCAACTTTCTCATTCTCCACCATTTAGATTTCCACTGCTCAGATAATACCCTTGTAGAGGCCCTCTAATAGACCTATTTACATTAAAGACCTGACTTTATGTACTCCCGTGTGCCCTAGGTAAAATCATTTTTCCTCTTATTAGGAGCTGCTCAGCAATCTCCCACTGCTAAGAGCTAGTACTGTTCCTGTGAAGTCAGTAGCCTCTGTATTTTAAAAGAGACTTTGAGGCTCTATTTGAGTCCATAAAGATGCTGGTACTGAGGAGGCTGCTTCCAGGGCCCTGACAGACCTGTCTGCCCTGACTGACCTCTTTTCCTGGGGTTTTCCCACCCTGCCTACACCCCAGGACTTGATGTCAACTCCCTGAGGGTCATCAGTCCTTGCCCCAGCAATGTTTCAGGAGGGCTGGTCTCCAGCTTCCCACAGCCCTGGGATCTGCCAAGCCAGGCTCACTTGTGGACCCAGCCCCTCCACATCCACCCAGGAAGTGCCTGTTGTGTGGGACCGGAGCTACCTTCATGCCCCAAGCTGTTTTGCCCCTGGCAAGGGCAGTAGTCTCAATGCAAGGTCAGCACCTCAGTGAGTGAACTGAGAAGAGGCAGGGACTAAACTCAGACACTGGAAGTCAATTGATTGTACTAATGAATTGTTAGGCTGTTCCCTGTTAAAGTTTTGGCCCAAGGCAGATAGTAATGTCCTAAACACAGTCTGGATGTTAGTCATTCCCAGCAGATGGGTTGCATGTTTCCACCCTTTTCTGAAGCTGAAAAGTGCATAATAAAATGGATGTTAGCTCAGCATAGTTATTTTGGATCTCAGATCAGAGAAAACTGAGTCACGCTTAAGTTACTAATATAAATGCAGCCAGGATAAACTGTTGATTCATATTCTGGGTTTGATTTAATTTCCTGGATTTCCAATTCCCTATCTCCAGTGGAGGTATCTTGAGGAGTATTGAGCTCGAACCCTGGCTGTCACCAGGGAAAGCCTTGGGTTACCTCATAGCAGTCAGTCCATATAAATATCTTATAGATGCTGAGGCATCCGAGATGCCACACACATGAAAATAAATGTGCAATTGGTTTAAGACCAATTGCTTACAAAAGCAACAACAAAAATTCAACACCTCCCCTCAACACACAGGTGCTGCAACACAGCAGCTTTTGAAGAATTTGACAGTTAATTTTGGGTTGGGGAGGTGCATCACACAGCTGTAATTATTCATCTTCTGACTAACAGTATTGGTTTAATTTATAAAGTTCTAAAATCTTGGGAAACAGTTGTGTAAGTCAGCATCACTGTGTAACACAGTCAGTTATAATCACTGGAAATGGTTAAAATAGAAAAACAACTAGTTTAAAATTAAGGGATAATATTGATGATGCATACTGTAACTACTGTTTCTGGTTCTCCTCTTGGTCTGATTCGTCACAGCATGTTTATATTATATCTTGGGACACATAAAAATGTCATTCGTACACACACATGTGAAATTCAATTCAAAGACTTGTGAAATCAGTTGGATATTTTTCTTAATTTCCCAGAAGAATTAGGGAAGTAATGTGGCAGTGGGTGTCTGAAACACTCAGATGGCAAGTATCACTATGCAGAAATAGTCAGTTCTGTTTTAACTGGACAGCTTTGACTGTCTCTACATTTTATGTGAATCTCCATGTTCATGACTGTACATTTTAATCACTCTAAAAATGCCTGGAGCCAGACACTTCAAATTACATCAAAATAAATGAATATCAGTAATAATGTTCATTGCTTCTGCTGGATACACAGACTGTCAAAACAGAGTCATTAGTATAATCTGCATCTTTGAACAACGTACCTTTAAACCTTTAAATAGGATGAAAATTAGCTTTCAAATCACACAGCCTGGATTCAAAGTGATTTTGCCACATGAATTTGCCACAACAAACTAGTATGAAGAGGAGGAGCAGAGCAAAGTAAGGAATGAATCAAAAAGGACTGCTAGCAGACCTGGAGGGTCTGGTTGGTGTCACAAGCTCTTCACCTGCATTAGGCTGGACACTATCATGCTGTTCACAACTGTCTTTGAGCTGTTTAGATAGTCTAATAACAGATGTTTTTATGATTTTCTTCAGTTTCTTACAGATGGATTGTCAGAAGCTGAAACCAAGCTGAAACTGCACCCTTCTTGTAGGCTTACACTGGTCTTTTCTCCTTAGCATTTTGTGCCTGCCATCTGGGTGTCATGCAAGTATTTGGAGGCGGCAGAAAAGAAAAAAAAAGGAAAAAAAAATAGAAAGAAAAAAAAGCTTTTGAGAACATACTGCCAATGTTCAAAGATCAAAATATTTTGTAGTAAAGGCATTGCTTATTTCTACTATTCCTTCTCCTCCTTCCCCTGCTCCAACACTTTTCATGATCCTGTTACTGAAAAAGGTTGATGACATTATGTTTGTGACAGCCATATCATTTTATTGAAACGTTCGTACACTCTTTTTTCTTTTGAAAGGAAAAATACTGCAGTGATCTCCCTCCTGTTTGCTTGTTTGTTTTGTTTCCAAAAGGCAAATCAATGTGACTCTTTCCGATGTGTCTGGCCAGCATGCCACAGCTTTCATTTCTCTTCAGAAAATTCCAGCTGGCAATTTCAGGTAGAAATTCGGCAACCTAAAGACAATTGCCATTAGGCCATAAATGGCAGCATTGGGAGATTTCTTGCCCTTTGCTTTTGTTATTCAGCCTTTTTCTTTCTGAGCAATGTTTCCACCAAAATATTTTTTTTTCTTTTTTTTTTCCTTCTTTCAAAAGCAAATGAACAAATACAAAATCAAAGACAAAAAGCTGGACAGAGAATTAGAAGGTTACTTTTCACGTGCCTGCTCAGACTGTTCAGGCGTAAGAGCAGAGATAAAAAAGGTCAGGGGATGGAAAGGGAAAAGTGAGAGTGTTTGTATTTACGTTAGTCCATGCACCCAAAGGGTTGTCACATGTAACAATTGCAGAGCCAATGCTCATAAAATGTAAAAGCATTTCTGCTGTGTCGGACTTTGGCAGGGCTATGAGGAAATACTGTAATCTTGTTTTCCATTTATGCTGGCTAGCTGACATTTCTACCTCAGTCTGGCATGCAGTAATCATTAAAAGAACCTGGCATTTCACAAAATTTGGTAAACAAATGAGGGCTTTGGGGACGTTTTCACCTTTTAAATTTTTTTCTGGGCATATAAACCTGTACTGAGAAATTACATTTGTATGCACACACCTACATAAGATTTTTTTGGTCCTGTTACTCCTATAACTATTTTAAATTCACACTGTTCACATGTATATATGCATACACTCAGTCACAGATTTGGTGTCACACGTGTATTAAGTTTGGGCAAGATTATGAACTTTACTTATGGGTTTAAGCAGGATAACAGGAGTTGGACTTGTCCTTTATTCGTGATTTAGTAGGACACAAAACCAAGGAAAACAATCCTGTTAGGCTACCTATGAGAGCAGTGAGCATGTAGATGAGGGACACCCAAAAGTCAAAGCATTGAAAGTGACCTGAGTTCAACAACGTAACATCAGATTCCAAAAAGAACTGAGAAAGTACCACCCAGACCGATTTTGAGTGCCTCCATTTTAGTAGCCCAAGAGCATCATGCATCATTAACAGGGTTCTGAACTCCTTCTCACATATGCACGCACAAACTCTAAACCTATGGATGTCTGGTTTTTGCCAGAAATTATCCAGGTGGCTAAAGCACTGTTTCTATGAACAAGTTACCTCCTTTTGAACTTCGGAGCTTGAAAACTGGTTAATTTGACTCAGTATGGTCAAATTAAATATTTCACCATATGGAACAAGGCTAGAGCAAGGTTTACTGGTCCATGGTGAACTTCGGTTCCTACAGAATAATTGTATCTATCACTGCTGGGGAAAAAAGATAGTATTTTCCCTTTCTTTCTCTTATTGCTTTGATATAGTGGTGCAGCAGTTAGAACTACCACACCAAAATTCACAGGATCACAGAATGTCTGAGTTTTCTCTGGAGATCTTCTAGTCAACACTATGCTACTCAAAGCAGAGCTAGCTATGGAAGGCTATTCAGGACCACATCCAGTTGAATTCTGAATATCTCCAAAGTCAGAGATTCCATAACTTCTCTGGGTGACTTGTTGCACTGTTTGACCACCTTTGCAGCAAAAATAAAAATAAAATAAAAAAAAGGCTAAAAAACCTGAAACATAATTTTTCAAAGGCTAAACTATCCCAGCTCTTTCAGCCTTGCCTCATATGAGAGCTGCTTCAGTGTCACAGTCATCTTCATGGTCCTTTGCTGGAGCCTCAAATATTCCAAGTGTAGAGTCCTCTGTGATTGAAAAATTAGAGATACAAAGGATTAAATCATTCAAACAAACATTAAATCATGTTACATATTTATTTTATTTTAAGCAGTTTGATCCTTGCACAACTAAACTGTTCAACTAAACTGTTTATTTCTGTGTGAGTTGCAGGGGTTCATGGTATTTCAAGATTTGGCCTGTCTGCATTTTTTTCAGCCAGAAAGCAAATAAAGTAGTTCTCTGTGGTTGAATCTTTCATTTTTTCCCATGTATAGTTGGACAATGCAACCCAACAGCACACAGCTGTGTGATAAGAAATGCATCCTTCCCAAGTTTATAATGGAAGCATTACTGTTTCTCAGCAGAAGCCTAGTTTTAATTTTACTGAAAGGGATTTTTGCATGGAATATTATACGTGTGCACTTTCAAACCAGGAAAAAAATACTGCAGGATCTTCACTGCGAGCAAACGGGCAAAATTTTGCCTACTTTATCTACTTCTTGGAAAACTGCCCCTTGGAGTGCTATGACATTTAAAAAAAAATAAATAAAGAATTATGCTCCAGCCATAGAACTTTGATTTTGACTATGTGTAGAATAACCTTAGATTGACATCATTAGCACATGTACGAATATACAATTAAGATTTTAATTAATAAGGATGGATTTTCACTTTTGAGGTGATGGTGCATAAGCATTCAGTTTTTTCTTTTGGCTACTAATTAATTTTCACCCTGAAAAAAACAGGTATCATCTGTGTGCCTGATTGCTCACCTGGACAAAAGTCTCTCTTTTAAAAGATCTCTAACAATATCTCCCACCCTCAGCCTTCTTCCTTCCCAAACAATAAAATGAAATCACTTACCAAGAAAAAAATCAATCTCTTGAAATGACTTTTAAATTAAATTAAAGTTGGTGAGAAATTTGATATCAAGAGTACTAGGGAGTAAAGTCATCACTGAACAAAATCGATACAGGGTCCCTTAATTCAAGCTTCTCCACCTATTTACCTGAGCCCTAATCTGGAAGACACATTCTTAGGTCAAGATACATAATATTCATTTCTTGGCTTCTCAAGTAAGACTTGTCAAAATGGTGCCAGATTATATCAAAGCGTATATTCATATACTTGGGAACTGGAAAATGCAGTGAGCTTAGCAACTCATTTTATATAGATCATTAACCAGCTGTCAGAATGTAACAGTCTGGGGTCACTACTACCCTGGAGTGAAAGTGGAACAGTGACCTTTGATAGTGAAATAATAGAAAGCTCCACATTACATTATTACCAGGGTAAGTTACTTTTACCTTTATTCCAAGCTTTTTTTTTTCTGCTGTCACCAAATTTATAAAATTTACAGTGTGGATCCTGAGAGTCTGATTCACTGCTGAATTAATACCGTCTAGTGTTAGAGGAAAGATAAAAGATGGGCTTTATTCTGAAAGTAAGATGAAAAAATAGGTTTATATAAACACTCTGCATAGATTTGTGCTCCAAAAGCTATAGGAAGTAGCCAAGGTAGTTAGAATAAGATATATGAGAGAAGGGCTCTTTAAATATTAGGGAAAAGATTGATGTTAGACTAAGAAATCATACCTATTAAGCAAACAACCTTTATACATCCAAGGCAAATATATACCTTATTTTCTTAGTCCAAACATACTATACATGTGATGTAGAATTGTACCCTCATATCTGGATTCAGACTTCTGAGCACCAGCTGTGGTGTTGTCTTTGTACTGGGGCTTTGTTGTCTGCAGAACCAGTTCTGGGAAAGAAGCCATATATGATTTCTTGTTTTATAGCACTAGACAAATAAAAATGCCATAGATAAGTGGCAGTGACCTTGTTCATTCAATTAAAAACCCCACCATATAAACTGATTGAAATGATTCTGTATCAGGCCGATGGCAAGTAGAAACTGTTGAATCTTCTCACTACAATAGAAAGATGGAAGAATGAATTAATAGAGCTTTCAATTTTTAACTTTCATACCTTTTTAAAATTTCTTTTGCAAAAAAACCCCTCAAACGTTAAATTACCCAGCAGTATAGTTGATATTTACTTGACAATAAAAGATAAAATGTGCAAGGTGGTTTGGTGCTCCTAGTACCTGTACCTGATTTGTAACATAAACCAACATCTGGGGCACCCTGTATGTTGTCTAATGGTTAAATTAAATACAAATATTAGTCTGGGACAAAAAGTCTCTTCTAGGAGCAAAAATAATAGGTAACAGCTCTGAAACTTCTCTTCATCTCACGTTCCCTGAACTCCCACAGACTTATTCAATGTTACACCATCTTGAGGATCTCAGCAGCAAATTTAAAACTTGCAATATTGATTTAATGGATAAATTTTCTGCAGACAACCTTGCTGATCTGATTTGTGGTTATATCACTTCTTTAATAGTTATCTTTTAAATGGTTCCTCAGCATGCAGATTGTGGGACAGAAGTAGGAAAAAAACTACTCAAGTAATTTTATACATATATATTTAAATATTAACAAATCATGAAATAATGCTTGTTTGCATTTTCTGTTTCTCAACTGGTAGGACAGGCATTAAACTGTGTGAAGTATGTGGGCTGCTGTTTCCAAGGAAACAGCATCTGAATAAACAAATTGAAGAATTTGGACACACTGCCCTGCAAAAACCAAATCTTTGCCTTAATTTCTGGAGGAGAATGAATTGTAGGAACATTTAGCAGCAGGCTTATTGGAGTTTCTGCAATGGCAAGTGTTTTTCTGACAGAAATTAGACACAAAATTATTATTATTGTTATTAATAGTCATAATGATAACTACGGCATTTTGATTTGCTCTCTTTATACCTGATGTGACATGCAGGCACGTTTGTCCCTATCAACTTCTAACCTGTCAGAAGTGGAAACTAAATTACTTGAATATGGGATGAGAAATATAGTACGAAAACTAAAATCTGTGGTTTGATGGCTCTGAGTTACCCTGTCACATACCAATAACTTTTATTACTCATGGTAAAATTCTAATCAGCCTCAATAAGGGTGGCAGAATCTGGGCTCATCATCAGGGGAGCTTTACACCTTCTCAGCATTCCTCCTGTCTGACAAGGAAGTGGATTGAAAACACTGAGAAGCTCAAATACGAGTTCCATCTGTGGGTCACTGTACGTATCTCACTCGTGTTCTTTCTCACCCAGGTGGATGACTGGGAGGTGCTTTCTTCAATAGTTCAGGAATGCATAAAAGTGAGTTGATATAGTTAACGTGGCAGTTCTCCTAATATGGACAGCCGGTCCAAAACTGCCTATACAAGATTAGTATCTGTGACTGAAGATCTTGTCCGTGCCATCATTCATTGTTGCCAGGACAGAATTATACCATACAGTCTGTTAAGCTTACTCTGTTCAGCATTCTTAAACCCAGCCAGCAAACCAGAGGGTTTAAATATATCTTTTTGAGATAGGACTGTATTGGCTTTTAATCTGATCTTCATATTAATAAATTTAAAGGCTTGGCCTCCATCACTCAGACACATGCAAATTGTATAGATGTAATAAACATACCCAACCTGGTGGTGTGTCCAAATACACAGAACTCACTGCTTTCACTGGAAATCGCAAATGTTCACTCATAAAATTTTGCTTTTGTGTTTTGGGGTTTTGTTCTAAATGGAACCTTTCACGTGAATGTTTTTGAGGGAGGCAGTGATGATTGCTTTGGGTCTTGAGTGATTGTGGATATAGCTCTATTGACTGTCTTAAAGAGAACATTCTAATAATCTTACAAAGGTATATAGCATTAAAACATTCTATTTTACTTCTTAGGAACCTAATATTTATGCTGTGGTATGTTGGACAAAGATGGCTCAAAAGAATTAAATATAAAGAGAATGAAGAGTTAACTTAGATATACAAAATAGCAAAATGTGTGGTCCTGTAAAAGATAAAACTCATAGTCTGGTAAAATAAGTGTGTTCTGTCTTGAAAGAGAAGAAACAAATTGTCAATTTGCAACTGATGGAAAATTAAAAAGTGGAACTGCATTGACCCAGTGTTGGAGGGCCTGATAGACACCTGTTATATTTATATTGACTGTTTCTAAAACAACTGTAATGTTTAATTTGATATGGGGACATATCTTTCTACTGACAAATAATAATAATAACAACAGCAACAATAAATCAGCTGGAACATTTTTTTCCAACTTCCTTAGACAAATGCTTTCTTCAGCTTCTTGCTCATGTAAGAAGGACTGTAGGATTTTTGCTGGAGATGTGACAGAATACAGAAATTAATTCAATTCCTACTTGTATTTGTAGCCTATTAAGTTCTTTGGAACTTAGACTGTATTTTACACGTCAATCAAGAAAAATCATGCCCAAGTTTAAAAATACATTTATTCTCCTGTTCCTACCTTCGCCCATGCAATATTGAGAAGTCAACTGCCTTTTTATCTTTCCACAGAACAAACGAGAAGTCTTTAAAGCTTTTATCTGTTGTTTTTTAACCTTGTACTTAATATTGCTTTTAAAAGTGAGTTTTGAAATGGTGAATGATTTGAAGGAAACTTGTTCCATAAAATTATATACCTTAAGGGATGGAAAAAATGTATTGATGCCTGTAAAAAGCAGGAGTTTGGAATAATACTTTTTGACATTTTCAGAGGAATGTTTTCTACATTGCATAGTTAGTGAATTGAGGACACTACTAAACAAAGACTGTAAATATGGACTTCAAAGGAGTACTTTCTGAAAATAAAATAAAAAAAATAAAATAAAATAAATAAGAATAAAAATAAAAATAAAAATAAAAATAATAAAAGAAAGAAAAAAAGGAA
Organism: Thinocorus orbignyianus; assembly: GCA_013400375.1. Classification (NCBI taxonomy): domain Eukaryota; kingdom Metazoa; phylum Chordata; class Aves; order Ciconiiformes; family Thinocoridae; genus Thinocorus; species Thinocorus orbignyianus. Next base: position 471,784 of record VXBW01003445.1, on the reverse strand, counting down.
AAAAAAAGAAAAAGGAGAAAGAAAAAGAAAAAGGAGAAAGAAAAAGAAAAAGGAGAAAGAAAAACAAAAAGAGAAAAAAAAGGAAAAGGGAAAGGAAAAGGGAAAGAGAAAGGGAAAGAATAAAAGAAAGGAAAAGGAAAAGGAAAAGGAAAAGGAATTGTCTGAGGGTGAAAAAAAAAACAATTTAAAAAATTATGAAAAATAATGTTGAAAAAATTATGAAAGAGTACTTGGGTATGATAAGGCTATAGCAAATAAGCGCAATGAATTCTTTGACTCAGTCTTAACTGTTCAAGACATTGGACAGATATCCCCCCCATCTGAAGCCCTTTTGTAGCATGTAGGTCAAAGGAATTCCACTACTTCTCAAAAATACACAGGATATATTAGACAGATACGAAGATTGTCAAGGTGAAAGAGTCCTATCTAGGATTGTGAGAGTTAAAACAGCAATGAGTCTGGTTTTCATCCCTGGTAAGATGCTTGAGCCTATAAGAAAAAAATAAGATCTTTGAAAACATTGATAAATGCTATCTGTTGGAAAAGAGCCAGAATATGTTCTGGAAGGGGAAATCCTGCCTCACTGACCTGCTGTGGTTCTGTAAGAACAATAAGCATGGATATAAATACAATAAACTTGGCTGAATGTATTTGGATGTATTTGGATTTTCAAAAAGCCTTTGATCTTACCGAAGGCTGTTAAAGAAACTGAATTATTATAGGGTTCGTGAAAAATTTCCTTTATTGACTTAAAGTTGGCTAAAGAATAAAAGGCATAGGGTAGGATTTAGCAGTTGCTTTTCAGGATGGGGAAGAGTATGCAATGGCATCCTATAGGGTAGCTGCTGGGACCTATCTTATTTGTCGTCTTAGAGATCTGGAGAAGTGGAAAATGAATCTGTAAATCTTTGGCTGATAGCAACCTCTTTTGGGGAGAAGAATGCTGAATGGGTATATTATCTAGGTTTACAAAATGCTGAAAGTTCATAGGAACCTGTTATTAACCAAAAAGGGAGGTTGGACTAGATAATCTCCAGAGGTCCCTTCCAGCCCTGTATCATTCTGTTATTCTGTAAAACAGCAGTATTAGAACTAAGGGTTTTTCCAACTAGAAGGAGATAATTTTCAAGCAGATTAAAGACAGTCCTTCTTAAAACAGCGGGTAGTAAACTTCTTGAGCTTGCTGCCCTAGGAAGCTGTAGATGGAAGCAGTGTAAGCAAGTTCAAAAAGAATTAGACGTTTACTTACTAAAAGCTCCAAGCGACAGTCTAACAACTGTGGATGTTGAGAGAAGGTGGACTGCAGAAAGCAGTCAAATTCATGCTGTTATTAAACATCTCCTACTGCCAGTTCTGTTGACAGGGCACTGGACCAGACAGGCCTTCTGGTCCGACCCAGTAGGAAGGACATCATATATTCTTATGTTTTTAAAACATGTATTCAGTCACTTTCCTGATCACCTAAAAATTTCTCTGTGAGGTCCTGCAATACCTGCTCAGTTTCTGCTGTGAAGTCTCTGAAAATACATCGACAGACAATTTTTATGCATATGGCCCCCAAAGACAGTCATAACTCTGATATCTTCTCTCTCTCTCTTTNCCCCCCCCCCGAATTTAATCAAGATATTATAGTTGCTAATCCTGCTGTAAATGATCATATGTCTGCACTTTTACCCCTCGCTCTTTGCATGCCTCATAATCTCAGTTTACTTGAGTGACATTTTGGTAGTTTCTTAGTCAGGTCTTTCAATAGAACATAATATTTCCTTTTGTCATTTCCTCTTCTGATGATTTGCACATTGTCATCTGATTTTGAAGCTCTCCAGCATTGTTCTGAAGGTTATAATATGCACAGAGGAAAGACTGCTGAAAGTTATCAAAAACCTATGCAAGCGAACCTGGTGCTATGACTTCAGGCCTCATGCCATGACTTTGCAGTGATTAATAGACTAATACAGTTCTTTGAAGTGTCAAGATCCATCTACAATAAAATAAATGTATCTTGCTTAGGACAGTATCCGTCTTTAGCACATCACTTTTTCTGAGTCTGATTTGAAATGTAAGTTCAAGTTACACAATTGAGTACAATTAAGTGTTCTTTTCTTTTTTTTAATTCCCCCATAGTCCAAAACGGTATCTGGTAACCAAACAAAACTGAATACAAAGTAGAGATATGCTTTGTAAATTACTTCACTTCACCATATATAATGAGTTTAAATTAATACTGAAATGCCTCATCTGAGAAGACACAAAGACAAAAGGTTATGAATTTGTAAGAGTGAATCTGACCCTTAAAGACATGGAACCAAAGCCAACATGGTGTATCTGTTTCACAGGAGATCTTTAAAATTATTCATAACAATTTTGTTGATTGCTTATTTTGAGAATATATAAAGTATGGAAGGTGTTTGCCTTTTAATAGAGTCAGTAACTGATCAGTTTTTGGATCTCGAAGTGCTGCCTGCTATCTTTATCTCCTCTTTTCTGTGCTCATTGCTACATCTGCACTTTTCACTTCCGTCACCAAATAAAACTTCTCAGAAAGCCTAGATGCAAAGTGTTATGGAAATACTATAAAAAGAAAAGTCTAATCTGGAACTCAAGTGCAGCAAGAAATTGAGAAAGTGAACCAAGTGTACCAAGAAATTCAAACTGGTGTGGCTAAACCCATCTCCATTCTGCTTCCCCCCCAAACATAGCCACAGACAGCAATCTTGCATTGATAAAAGGCCTTCTTTCATAATTCCAACCTTCTAAAACAGTCTTCTGACTCAAATGCTGTTGCAAATCAAGCCTCTAAACATTTTGAGGTTCCTTGACTACTGATAGGATTTCCATTTTTCTGTTTGGGGTTTCCCAGAAAATACTTCTATGACAATGGTGTGCCTTGTGTTTGCAAATTAGATTGACATGTCCAAGATTTCATGTACATTTATTGAAGAAACAATATACCCTTGTGCAGGCTTTCAGAAGTCTGGCAACCCACAGCTCTATTTAAGGTGACAGTATTCCAGGAATCACAGAAAATTCTAAAATTCTTCAATTTCACCTGGATGAAATTCTAGGAGAAAGTAGATTTGATGAGGCCTGGGTATACAATTGCTGCAATGATTAAACACTGAATTCTACCATGATTTTCTTACAAGCTTTCATTTGGAATGCCAAATCCTTGACATAAACAAGAAATTATCTTGTATTCATAGCTAGAGTAGGCCAGTTGGGTTCGCTGTTATCCTTGTGTGTGAATCATGTTAATATATAACAAAATGTAACTTCCTTTTCATCCTCTTTTTACCTTTCTTTTTTGACATGAGTGTATGCCATATGCTCTCATGCACACCTCCTGACCAGTATCGAGGGTAAAGAAACATAAAATCCAAACCCAAACCCTAATGTACCCAAAAATGTGCAATTTAAGGCTGTTAATTTAATCAAGGAGAGGAAGTATAGTCTGCTTGTCATTTTTTGTATCAGTTCATGTTTTGAAAAACAGCCTTCAAGAGTCATTGAAATAGATAAACTTATGGGCAATGTCAGTAGATTACAAAAGTTCAGGTTTGTCATTCTAGTGTAAACTGAACAGAATATGATAAAATCATATTCTGTTCAGTTTACATCCAAGATACAGCTTTAACTTACAGAGGCTAGACTGTCTCCTTTTTTAGTTATAAAGGCAGCTGTCAAATTAACAAAGATGTCAGAACAGATAAAATCCCTGGAGCCGTGCTGAGCTCTGACAAAGCTCTCTTTCACAGGTATGCTGTTGCCTCCTTCACTATCATACTAGATAAGACTTTAAAAATATCAGTAATTTCCATTTGAATGCTGTAGTCTTTGATCTTTTCAGTAATAAAGTAATCCTCAGTTTTTTAGAAATAACTTCAAATTAGTGCAATAGAGTAAATTATCTACATTTGGTTAATTTCAAGGCTTATTTTAGCAGCTAAATGATTTGAAATATGACCACTTGAAATCTTGTATAGGGGCTATACAGGCTTTCTGCATTTGACAGAACCAACTTTCCTTTCTTTCACATAATCTATGTATGCTTGTTTGATGCTCTTTTTTCCAAAAGAGAATGACACAACAGTAGCGACGACGATTTCCTGGCCCACAATGGAGAGGTTACAATACCAAAAAGCAAATTCTCAAGAAAAAGCTGAAGAGGACAGGGTTTAAACCTGACAGTTGGCAAAACAGACCTGAGCCACTTGCTCAAAACTGATCTAGGTAATTTCTAACACTAATTGAAGCCCACTCATGCCTGGACTTCCCCACAGCCCTTCACAGTTCTTATATGAAAAAGCTGCTGCAAATAAAAAGGCATCAGTTTCTTAATATTTTTACAGGTGTTTTGAGACAACAAAGATAGATGTAGAGAAACTACTGTATTTTTAGAGAAAATAATATTAAGGAGAGATCTTTTATTCCATAACCCATTACTCGTTCTGTAATGGTGGACTATTGCTTGGACTAATTCCACTGCTTTGTTTGTTCTAAACAAAAGAGACTGCTGTATTTTATTTTTAGAGGAACACATTGTTTACAAAGAAAAAAAATTTCTTTCTCAGAAGGGTGTGTTTGGGGTTCTTTGTTTTGTTATTTTTAAAGTGTTCATTGCAAATACCGTTTTTTCAAAATTTTAATTCAATAATCATGTTTATTTGTCATTGAGAGAAAAACATATTGACAAGAAACACATAGTATATACAAACAAAATCCCTTGTCAAAAATTCCTTGGAACTTCTGGAAATGTCGATAATTATATGTGATGCCAATTTCAAAACACAGCAAAGCATCTATTAAATTACAGACTAAAATCCAAAACCTAGTTCATCCATTGACCTATAACTTAATCTCAAGGAAGCAGAGTTATATTAACTGGGGAAGACTGTCAAACAGATAAATGTCTTTATTTCCATGGATGTTAATGGAACATGGAGGAAAGGAAATGTTCTCTCTCACACCTCACCCTTATTCCTTCATCTTTAAATAAAATCACATAGCAATTTATACTTGCTTTGGGTACATTTGACTATGAAGATAAGAATAACAAAGTAAGATCATTTATATATAATTTGCAGGTAGATACTAATGCCTTACAAATCACAGGTATTTACTAACTTGTATTTCAGAGTGTGATATTCCTATGGCAACATGAAAGGTCGTTGTTAAAAGATGTGAATCTGCTCTCACTTTTCTTTATAAAGGAGATGTAGTTAGAATGTTGATGTAAACTGCCCCTAATTTGCTTGGATCTGCTATCTGAGCTGACAAGCAGATAGATGTTTATAGAATGACAAAATAAAAATGCACTGAGAACGCAGTTAGTGATGACAGCTGTGGAACAGAATCTTTCAAAAGGAAATGCTCCTGCCTGAGGAGTGAGCATACACATACAGACATCTACACCACGAAGCTTTATAAGTAAATATAGAAAGATCAACAGAGAAAACTTCTTTGTTTTTAGAATTTCCTCTTGTTAACAACAATTACCATCAACATTTGTAACCTTTCTTTCTCTCACATATTAGTTTTTTGCCTCTCCTGGCCACGGAGCAGCAGATAATATTCACAAGTTCTTGGTAGTTTCGGCTTATGAGGGGAATAAAGGGAAGTTTATTTTTCCTTGCTATGTTTGGTAGTTTTTCTGCTATCAGGCTGGTTAATATTATTTGATAACTCTGTAATGTTCAACTCATTTACATGCATACACTAGATCCTCATCTATATGCCTGTACCAGATCTTGTCATCTTCTGAATTTTTTCTAATATAAAACATAAATTATGACTGAATAGTACTCAGTCAAATTAGGTTATTTTGAAGTTCACAGGAATCACACATTCTATTTGTTCACAAATATCATGTTCTAGTTCCTGTGCTATAAAATGAAGATAATTTCTTTCCTACTAAGATGTGAATTTCCAACTGTCCAAAGATAGGAAATAGGTAAATTGGCAGAGTTAATAAGATTCTGACCAGACATCAGTGTAATTAGACAATTTTCTACATGTAGTGAAAAAGTCTGCTCATGGTTAGTGCACATTTCTGATTTTGCAGCCCAAGTTCCTGGTTTTGAAATGGAAAATAATTATTTTGCAAGGCTTCTGGATCGTTTTGTTTAAAACATTTATTCAATTCTAAGTTCATGAAGCTTTTTCAGCGTAAATTCTGCCCTGTTGTCATTGTCATTCTCTGACATGACAATGGAAAACCAAATGCATAACACTGTTGGCATTTGCTCATAATACCAGATATGGCAGTGTTTCTAGAGAGGCTGAAAAATATCTACACAAAAACAATTCCCTGAGTTCCTTACTTGATATTGAATGACTTTTTGCCTAGACCTTTGAATTTTCCCAACTGTGTAATTTTTAAATTGGTTTATAAAGTTGTAGAATACCTTAGAATCTTTAAAAATCCCTGTCAGCATACGTTATTACTCTATATATCTACTTATTTCAAAATGTTCTGAAGTCAAGCATTTCCTATAAAATGGTGGATGAGTCTAAACTTTTAGCCTTTGACATCATTCAGCAATTGCACTTTACTTTGAATATATAATAACATCAGGATTACTAAATGTAATTAGGATGAAGTGTTGAGGTTTCCAGTAACTTCTGTAATATATAGCAAGTCTTTGATTTTATATAAACAATTTAAATACACAATGAAGACAACATAAAGTTTTACAATTTTTGATTCAATAGCTAATAGTAATGCAATACATTGATTTTGTTCCACAGAAGATATTTGGTGTCCAAATATATACTCTTTACAATGCAATTCTGTTCTCCTGTAGAGTTTGAATATGGAGTGCTGTCTTTGAGAAGCTGTGTGGAAAAAAGCCAAAAGAAATCAGATTGCTGAGTAAACCCCTCTTCTGAAATGTTTCCCTCATCTGTTGTGATAGTACGTATACTTAAACCTGAAGTTTACACTGGAGAGCAATAATCTTATCTCAGGGCCCTCCTGACTCCATCAGCTTCAAAAGGGAAGCCTGCAAGTTTTTGCGTTGTCACCAGGTCTCCATGATAATATTACAGTCACACTTAGAAGTGCATCACCACCTATCTATCATTTGACATACAAATCAAAACAGTAAATTTAAAAGATTCTGAGGTTTAGGATACAAGATGACAAGAGCTGGGAAGTTTGAACTTACGGATAAGATTTCATCCATAAATTACAGCTTATTGGTCTTCCAATCTCCTGGTAGTCTAGGAAAACTGGGTGACAAGATGTACATGTGCATTATTGTCCAAGAACGATATGCAGCCTAACATCACAGATCCATATATATTAGATGTGGGAAAAGATCAGGAAACTTCTCTTCTGCACCAGAAAAAACAGTGTGGCTTTATTCAGTTTATCGTTGAACAAAACAATAGTGATTTCAGAAATTACCTTCAGGTATTCTCCAGCATTCAATTTTCCATTTATGTTATGCTAAACAGTGTTAATAAAATGCTATATCTCTTCCACTATTTCAATTTCTTTATTTGCCATCATATCGAAGTCTGGATGGAAAAAAACCAATGTATTTTAGTTCTTTCGGGTTAAGTATTAGGGGGGGGGAAAGAGATAATTAGAGGAGAAGAATTTAAACTTTGTGATTAGTTGAGGGGTGGATTTTTGTTCAGCTTTAGGTGAAGATTTGGGGGTGGAAGTTGTGTTTTCAAGAAAGATTTCATTAAAATAAATGCATTTTGTTAGACAGAGGCTCTGATTGAGCTCTACATTGACTGTCAAAAGTATAGATTGCCCAAGGGTTCAGACGATTATCATAAGGAACAAGTACTTGAAAACATGGGTAGTATGCTAGCATAAATTATATTCATTCCTCTGGATGATTTAACACAGTATGCTAGATCTTCAGTATGTCATTCTGCTACTTCAAAAGTCATTATAGATTTCTGTCTCTTCTTTTCAGAAGAAATGGATAAATGCTTTTAATTTTGCCTTTCTAGAGTTATGCTGCATGTTCTTTGCCATGATTTGTCACAGGAATATGTTTGTCCTCCCATTTGACTTTAAAATTAGTGCTTGAGGGCAAGAAGGACTTCAATCGTTGAGTAGCTTTGAAGATTACTTACCACCGGATTTTAAGCTGAGTGCACAGTCAGCGTTATGGGACTGCACAAGAAGAGGTCCACACTTAAAGCTGACAGACTGATTGTACAGACCAGCATGGATGATGCTGCTGTGTTGAGGCATTTTTGAGTCATCTGACAACAACATCACTTTGTTTCCTATCATGAGCAGAAACACAAAGTGGGAACACAGATGCATACATCACAGCAGAAGGAAGGAAAATACAGACCATATTGAGGAGTTTCTCTTGTGCATATATACTAGAGATAGAGCGAGCTAAGGCACTCACAGACACACAGAACACCCTAAAGAAAACGACTCCTGCACAAAAGCTCTCTCTGAGATAACATCACTGTCTTTTGGGCTCTTGACAGATTTAAAGGCCATTACCAACACCTCCTCTGCAATCTACTCCTCTGCATCACGTAAGTGTCAGGGAATCAGATCAAGCAAAACTCCCATTAAAGTAGATGAAAGTTGTTTCTGCATAAAGGGGGAAATGGTCTTTTGGTTTGGTCTCAGGAACTCAGGCGCAGCCTCAGAGAGAAAGGATATGCCAAATAAATAGCGCTCTAGGTCAAGTACTTTTCTGGTCCATTAGGTTAAAGTTCTTGAGAAAAGGGAAGTTAAGAGTACTTTGTTCTCTTAGCTGTTCATAAAGACAGGTAATAAACTTAAGATAATTATACTTTGGGGACTTACAAAGATACACAGAAGCACTAATCAGTCTGTAGTTATGAAGAAATGCTATTTCAACTCTAAACTCCATTTAGAAATTTGAAAAATTACGTAATTTCTCCTTATTTAATAGAAATAAAGATCATTCTCTCTTTTCAGGGATATGCAGCGACAAGTAAATTTATTTAAGTATGACATACTGTTAGGGAATGAGAAACATAAAAATTAAATAGCATATCAAAATATTGTTTCCTTAGTCACACACACCACAGAGGAACCCAGAACCCAGCACATCAATTCAGGCAAAGCTGTGGGTGTTTGACTGAGGATAAAGTTTTCCTGAACAACAGGGAGGTCTCCTATAAAGTGAATGAATTAATGATTTTTCTATTAATAACATTATTATTTAATGAATAGGAATTTGTGACGCATAGCTATTCTTTTGACATTCTTTGATTATCCTCCTTTCAACATCCTATGAATAACAGAAATTCCTCCTTCTCCAGTGCAAAATAAACAAACAAAAATAAATGGATTGCTCTATTTGTTTCTAAATTGCATGGAATATTTTAATGAGGTCCATTTTCAGAAATACTAGTAGCACCTCCCTGAAACATACATGTCTTGCAAGCATCACTATTCATGTTCATTATCCTTGGATGATGTATTTCTGAATGAAGAGTATTTTCACAGATGTAGAATCCAAAAGATTGAACAGCTTTTTTGCAGAACAAAAGCAAAATTACTGATTTTTTGGCATGTGGCATTTTAGATACACCTCAGTCTATACATGGATGTATAAATATGACATTATGTCAAAATAAACTCATAAAAGAATTTCAAAAAAATAAGCAGTCAGTGGAACTTTCAATACTTTATTTAATTTTTCAGGACTAGAAGATGCTAACAATATGTTAACAGCTCTTGAGAATGGCCTAGAGAACAGAGGATTAATTCATACTTAGCTATACCTTTCTTTTCCACATTAGGGGCTAAAATATAGACATTTTGAATAGGTCTCCAGCCACAGGTTGGGAAGCATTTCCAAAGTTCTACATGTGGTACTGCTGTACATTGAGCTAAGCTGTGTCTTTTTCTCAGGTTGCCTTGCATAGACTTCTCTCATGTTAAAGTTATAGTTAATATGGAAGTTAAAATATAAACAGGANAAAAAACAAAAAAAAAAAAACCAAACCAACAGAAAAATAAGCAAAACAAAACAAGAAGGCCTGTTTTTTGAGTGCAGACTGCCCCCACGAACATCTGGAGTAATTTACTTTTCAGTTCTGGGGATTTTGTTTGGGTTTTGTTTGGCTCTTTAAGGGAAAGAAAAGAGAAGGAAAAATGTCAACAGAAACTAAGAGCTTTTCAAAACCCGAGGAAAAAGAAAACTGCATCTTAAGTCCTATGCCAAATTTTAGCCTAGAGCAAATTACTATTCTGCAATCTTAGATGGAATGGAAACACATAGACAGACCTTTCACCATATCACTGCTGTAGTTAGACAGGTCTATACTGGACTGAATTAATGGAGGGTGACACTTTCCAAGTTTTTATGTTGAGAAAATGTCATAGCAGCAAACGTGAACACCTCAAAAAATTCCACAAAAACCTGCATTAGGAATATGAGAAAAGAAACCTTTTGTCAGTTTTGCAAATTCAGCATCAGATGAATCTCTTCTGTCACAGTTCAAATTTCCAGCTGACCTCCTCCTGGCGAACAGACATTTCATGGTTATTGTCAGCTACCATCACACATGGGTATGGATGCTGATAATTTATTTTTTCTTCAGAATTGCAAATCTTCTCTCACAATATGTGTTTTCTTCTTTGCTTTTTCTATTCATGCTTAGTTTGAAATACAATCAGAACAAATCCTCATAAGCAACATACTATTTATTTGAATTGTAAATCAGATATTACCCAATGAGCACCTGTAAATTATGTGGGATTAGTTTTATGCTATCTTAAAATGTTGCTTTGAGAGTAAATTACATTTTGATAAACGTACTTTTTACTTTGTTCAGAATTTGGAATTTTAATCTTTAGATTAATTTTTACACTAAAGCAAAAGCTTTTCTTGTGTTATTTTTATGCATTGATATCCTTTTTACTGTGAAGTTGCATTATGCATACTAACCATTGGTATGCACTGGGGTATGAAGGAAATAAATAACCCTATGTTTTGACTTTTTCATGCACATTGCACACACAACAAATGACAACACCTTGGACATACTATCCAATGGCTTTGAGGAATATGTGTTAAGTACAGGCAATTCTTTTTTTCCTCTTCTTTTCTCAGTATACATTTCAGGAAACAAGTTGAAGAACAGGAAAAGATTTGGTCTACTGGAAAATGTAGAATGTAAAGAATGACAGCAATAAGCACACAGAATAGTATGTAAGACCTTTCCAGACGAAAATTATGCTGAGATCTTCCTTTAGATGCAATGAACACCTTATCTAACCCAGAACTATTCCTAAATGTCGTGAACAAATTCTAAAGGTCCAAACACACAAATCAAAATACTGCTGCAGACTTTTAATACTGAGACTAGACTGAAATCAATGATTGATACGATTCACATTTTCTGTCTTATCATCACTGAGGAATGGAAGGAGGAGCTGACTGCATCGCTCTCTGCAGTCACCATAGGTTTATATGTGTGTAGCTTTAAGAATCATTTTTCTCTCAGTGGTGATGACAAAACATCTATCCACTAGCTCATACTTACGCATGCTCACAAAAGCTAGTCCTATTTTCTGTCTCATTAAGACAGTTAGATAAGCTTAAAATGTAAAGTACATTCAGGGAGGAGGAAGTGATAGGCTGAAAGGGACTTTGATCATCTGCATTCTTTCTCCACCACCCAGACATTTTTCAGAAAGGAATGACAATGACCTTATTGTCATGGGAAAATTCCCCACATTCTTCTGCCATGCTAGAGGTTACACTGCATGGCAAAGAGAGGACTTTTCCTGTGTGTGTAATTTTTTAATTGCTAACATAATTCTGATTGCCAACCTTAATTTTAGGATAATTTTTCTCTGATTGAGAATCTTCATTTTCTTTCCTTTTCACATATTCAGTCAGTAGCTGGAATGCTATACTGCAGACCCCTAATTATATCTGCTTCCACCTTTTATCCTAATTATGTGCTTAGGCCACAATCATCTGGGAGATTCATTTAGAACAACTTTCTCAATTTAAACTTGAATATTCTTTTAACCCTTACTGCAGGTTTTGGACTAATGGCTAAGCAGTTATTATTTCCAGATGTTCTTCCTTTCTACCTACACCAAGGTACTGAGGTACTGCTCAGCTGTGTTTGAAGTCGAGCAATCTGTTCACANTATTAAAAAAAAAAAAAAAAAAAAAAAAAAAAAAAAAAAAAAAGCCAAGTTGAGAAATGTTCCATGCAGCTGAACTGTAGACTTATAAATTCCTCACTCTAATGTTTACATACCTCTGAATGGCTCCAATTGCTACCAGGCAGGGGCCTGGGTGTTCTGCTTGCCACATAGAAATCTGAAACCTGTAACAATTTCATAAACAATGGTTCCTAACCAAGAACATGTGCTCACCAGGCCACTATGTAAGGCATTAAATATCCAGGGAATATAAAAGGGAGGAAAAGGGGGAGAAGGAGAAAGAGAAGAACACTGAATGTTTTGTTAAATAAAGTAGGATTGTCAGTTAAAGATCTTTATTATTCTTCTTTGGGAGATTTTGCACCCTCAGCGTTTTACATAAAATAAACTTTCATTTTTGTGTTTGTCTGTAGCTAAACAAACATGCACTATAAAATGTTCACATCTCCTTTTACTGCTGTTTACCCAGTTTATTCGCTTTTTGCCCAATTAATTTTGAAGCTTATAAGGCAATTTGTCACAGTAGTAGGACATAGAATCTCCCCCTCCTTGTTACTTATAAATTAGAGTCCAAAAACAATGTTTAAACTCATTTTCCAGCTTTATTAACCAGTGAAAGTTTCCTTCTCCACAGCTTAAACTATCTCCAGCTACTAGGATTCCACAATTTCCCTGGAGAAACTATTCCACAATCTGAAAAGACTCCACCATAAGGAAATTCTTCTGATATAATTGAGCCCACATTTGCTTAATATGTATTCCTTAGCTTCAAAAACTCGTACATTTGATTGTTGGTTTGGAGAGGAGGAAGTTAATCCTGTGGCTATGTCACGCTTCCAGATCATAAACAAAATTCAGCTTAAAACTGGTCAGAAAGTATTGGTGAAATATGATGCATTGTCTTGACCTTTGATGACTTCCTTTGTTATTATTTGAAAACTCTGTTGGCTTCTCTCCTTGGAAAGGGAGCCCTCATAGAATCTCTATAGCTTTGGAGGGATGATTAGATCTAAGAAATAGTGAGGTGATTTGACTTATTTTATCCTTCCATCACTGCTCCACAATCAATATTATGTGTATTTGACTGTTTTCAAGACTTAACCTATTAAATTAACATGATTGCAGTTCAGGGTATTAAAATGGAGAACATAAACCCAGAGCTCTGAATAGTACTTCTTTAAGAGCATAGATAGTTCAGCAGTAAATATCAGACTAGCTAATACCGCATTGAAAAGAGACAAGATTACTACCTCCAATTTTATCCCATCCTGCATTTCAGATGTGCTTTTCAAACTGATGCTGCACAAATGCCTAAACAACTTCTATTCAGTGTCTGAAGTGTAACAGTAGAAATCATTCTTACCTGAAAGATGCACATATCTACCCAGAAGCACATTTGCAAAATTAAGTTCATAAAGCAGACATATTGATATCAATTTCAGGCAGCAAAAGTAAAATTCAGAAGGAAAACAAAAGCAGAAAAAATAGATAGCTCTATATTTTTTTCCTGTTACTTTAGCTAGATATGATCAGTATTACTTATATCACGAGTTCTTCTATCTGTTTTGTCACTTGTACTCTCCCACTGCCCTCATCAGCAAAACTGAACTCTTTTTCTGACCCATGAGGGCTACTCTGTCTATGATTGTACTACAAATTTCAGATATACCTTGCCGAACTTAATGAATGGGTTTCAAGAAATACTTTGTGGAAGATACATAAAAAAAAAAAAAAGTTAAGCAAGAAAGGAACGTGACTTCAAGAAAGAGTAGGAAGACAAAGAGCTTTCAGAAATGCAAGAAATTGTAGTCTTATCTTCTCCACAGTAGCTTCTTCAAAGAAACATTTGAAAAGAAATTTTGCTAAAAATACTAGACAGTCAGTGCACAATGAAGCCTGCTGGCTCATGCCAAGCTGCAGCAGAATGCTGCACACAGTGGTTTGAACTCAATAGCAATAAAAACCTGTCTCTTCTGACTCCTCCAGGATTTCTTACTTTGAACACTCCCATATACTGCTACCATCATATTTCTTTTCCAGAAATGTCACAGAGACTCTTGGAAGCACCACATCCAGGCTCACCTTTGTATTAAATAATGACAGTACTTACATTAGAAACCCTTGATGACACATTGGTTTCTCCATACCTGCTGTGGTGTGTATGCCATTAATGCTGCACTGTTTTTATAAGAGATTACGGGATGAAATGGAAATGAAGAAGCATAGCTTTGAAGATTTGAAATAAATAAATAGATATGGGTGGGGAACATCTGACTTAGTTAAAATGCAGATGAAATCAGGATTACAATTCTCCATATCTCAATGGGACAACCAAGCTAAACCTGTCCTGTTTCCCATGGTTGTAATAATGATACAGAACAGTCTATATGATGTGTATTTCACACACCACTAAGCATTACATGCAAAAAACCACCATTATCCAGAATCCTTTTATGAACTTCACATGGATAATAAAAATATCAAACCCCTTGACTATATTGTCATGAGATTATGGAGGAGTGATATTATGCCACTTGTAAACTAATGTTATCAATGTCATTCCTAATTCCAACACAGGCAGTTTTATTTGGGCACATTCCTAGATGATTTTTGATCTCATATAAGAAAGCTAGAGAAGAAGCAGTAATGTAAGCCACTCGCCTTAGAGAAAATGCCTTCCTAAAACCAAGTTTGATGATTGAAGTAGTTATAAATATATAAGCAGGATCCACTCCACTGAGCTACTATCTAGTCCATAGGCACAGTCTAGCCTACACCTTCCCTTTTTTTTGATCTTATTTTATATGCTTTCTCTGTCCACTTTGTGAAAAGGTAGATAATCTTGAATTCTGTGATTGAATCCTCCTGTGTATACCACACACACATTTTAGATAGGTCTTTTAATATCCCTACAACTCAATATTTTTAAACATAGATGAAGAATAGTTCTATTTATTCTCATTGAGGAAAATATTCAGTAGACGAAAACCTTATAAAATCCTATATTTAATTCATCTGAAGTTTCCATGTGGTACTGTGGTATTGAGTAATTTAACAGAAATTTTTTACACATGTAAACATTAGGTTTATATACATGTATACAACTTGGTAAATGCAATCATTCGAGTATATGTGGAAAGTAAATGAGAAACTAAGCCTATAGTGTAATTTCAGATGACTTCATTATATCTTAATATGTCTAGCATCAATTTGTATGCTGCTGAACATACTTAAGCAATTGGAGATTTTGTAATGCTCAACAATAGCATAATTTTGCTCTTTGATCAGGCCTTGAAGGAGTAAGTATAAATTGATGCTACTTTAAAAGCCCACTGAACAATCAGCAGTTAAATTATGAAGTCCTCAACATAGAAAGGACATCGAACTGTTGGAACAGGTCCAGCGCAGGGCCACCAAGATGATTAGAGGGATGGAGCACCTCTCCTATGAGGACAGGCTGAGAGAGCTGGGACTGTTCAGCCTGGAGAAGAGAAGGCTCCGGGGAGACCTGATAGCAGCCTTCCAGTATCTGAAGGGAGCCTACGGGAGAGCTGGGGAGGGACTCTTCGTCAGGAAGTCTAGTGACAGGACGAGGGGTAATGGTTTTAAATTGGAAGAGGGGAGATTTAGATTAGATATTAGGAAGAAGCTCTTTACTGTGAGGGTGGTGAGGCACTGGAACAGGTTGCTCAGGGAAGCTGTTGATGCCCCATCCCTGGAAGTGTTTAAGGCCAGGTTGGATGGGGCTTTGAGCAACCTGCTCTAGGGAGAGGTGTCTCTGCCCATGGCAGGGGTTTGGAACTTGATGATCTTTAAGGTCCCTTCCAACTCTAACCATTCTATAATTCTATGATTCTATGATTCTATGTAGTATTCCTTGTTAACATGGAAAGAAGAGACGAAGGGACAGAATGTTGTCTGAAAAGCATACCTATAGACTACTGATTATATTTTGTTCCTTTTTTTTCTTATCTCACTTTGTGAAGTGATAGGTAAGGATTGCCGTGGTTTTAAAAACAGTTTAGGGTGGGGAAAGAGAAAGAGACACGTTCTTACTCTTCCTGCTATTGTGAGCAATGTGCTTTGTTTATTCAAAGCAGCTTGTTGTCATTTGCTTGCAATACTGCGAACGGTAGAAATATCTCAAATGCTCCCACTTTCAAACTGCCAAATACGATCATTGTTGTCTCACAGTTGTCACAGATGAACTTGTCAAGCTCTTCTCTTTCTTGCTCTAGGACCTGGGATTGGTGTCCCAAGGGAAGAAGGGCTCAATTCTATGCCCTTAATGTGCAGTTTTGCTGAGATTTGCAGTTTTGTATTCTGGATAACCCTGAGAGTTTGTATCAAAGACAGTCTGTATGCCTGCTGATAACAGTCATAAGTTTGGTCATATAGCCTGTGTGACTTCGAAAAAAGAATGTCCTAATTAATTAAAATCTGAAGTTACATTCTTGTCTACACTAATTTCATTTTTGCTTCTCTAACTTGCTTTCTTTTTTTCTTACTAGCTTCAAATTAGGCCATTATTTCTCTAAATAAGTAGTAGTATTATCAGTCTAGTCCCATAGTAACTAATAGAACAATAAAATTGGGAGAATTGACTCTCCTAGAGCTTATACATCACATGTATATCTTTACCATAAAGTTTTTTAGTAGAATTTGCTTCAACATATGCTTTAGTGTGTAACTAATTGAAAATGTTGTGTGTTTTACTACATAACATAACGCTATGATCTATCTGCAGAACTCTTAGCATGACTTTATGGATCGTTGGTGTGCCAAAGACCACACTCTGAAAATTGCCTTCTTGTTGGAACCACTTGCAACACTTACTTCCTTGTATTTCATACAATCAAAAAGCTTCTTGAGTTAGTTATCTTGCAACACAACTCCAGTGCTGACAAAGCAGTTTATAGTCTTCACCACAGAGATGTGAGGTCAAGGAAAATTGAAAACTTCCATGTAGTCTTTAACTGACAATATGAATCATGTAAGAATTACATTTTGCCTCATCTTCAGTAAAATTTGACATTGTGAATAACTTGTATTGAAAATACACTTTTTCTTCTCCCACAAAGACAGCACAGCTGGATAGACTTAAATAAGATAAACTTCCCAAATTGAGCAAAAACTCACGTATGTCCCTTTTCACAGTTCAGGTCACAGTGAAAATTATAAACAGTAGTAATTTGATGTCCCTGATCATGTCTTTTGGGTAGTTGTTAGTACTGTAAAGCTAGCAGGCAATTTGCTGTGATTACTGTTTTCTGATCAAATGAGTACAATGAGTGGAATAATGGAATGTTTGAGGCCAGGATGAAGGACTGTCAACAAAAATCATGAGACCTAAAAGAACTGGAATAGCAGATTTTGCCACAGCAGCTAATGACCAAATCACAGTGTCAAGTTTGTGCATTAGCCCTAGTAGTGAAAGTACAAAACCGCTCAGGACTCATGAGAGTTTTACAGTTATATTTCAGGAGTTCATCTCAGAATTAGAGAAGATGAGGCTTGGTCAGCGTTTGAGCAAAAATACGTTCTTATCTGTAACAGTTGTAGCAATCATCAACCAGTTTTATAAAGATAAAATTCATATTCAAGTTAAAATGATAAAAATAAATATGGTAGGACTTGGAACTGAAGCTGTCAAACCTGCTATGCTAAAATCTTTTGTTCTGAGAGATTACTAAGGATAGAATAGAGAAGTGAGGAGCTTTGATTGAACAGAATGAATCATCATCTGAGAACAAAATGTCACTCCGTACAAAAATATATACACACACACATATATGTCTATGCAAAATGTATGTGTACATTACAACAAAACCACATTTTTTCTCTAATAAGAACAAGTCCTTGATTTTTCCAGATCCATTTTGAAAACAGAAACCTTCTTTATTTCTGATTTGCTGATTTCCCAAGAATACTAGCCAATGTTTTTCCTGCTTCTTTTCTTGTAGATGCTTGAAGAAACTGTGCTTCTACATGGCATCAGGAAACAGGTAACTGTAATCACTGTGATGTTCATTAGAAATCATTGAATATACATGAAGGAGTTTAATCTGTAAGATATTTTTTATAATTATTCAGCTGTCAGACATTTCAAAGTTCATTGCTGAAAAAGAGCAAGATCAGAAAAATAAAGAAATTAAAAAAACACCCTAACTAAAGAAAAAAAATAATAGAAAAGCACTGATATAACTTGCCTAAGGATTCTGTGGAATTTCTTTAGTTCAGATATTTAAGATTATCAGAAATTGTTTATGTATATTGCATTTGACCATTGGGTATAACAGACCAAATTCCTTCTTGAGTAACTTTCTAACTTTATGATCTATAATTGATCTATAATTTGTCAGTGTCTTATAGCAATTATCAAATATCAAAATTTTTGTTCATTAGATTTCAGATTTCAAAAAAAAAAAGGTCTTCATAAAGCTTTTTTCCTGACATCTGTAAACAATTTTTCAGTTTTCCTCATATATTGTTTGGTGTCCTCTGTTTCATGACTGAGTCCACAAGCGAAAAACAAACAAAAAAAGGTTGACATATTACTTGAGATATTTACTTCAGATTTTAGACATGAATTTTGTAGATGTTCAGATAGGTAAACGTAATCATAGTTGTCGAAGAACATATGCTTAATATTCCATCCAAAATGTATTAAAATAGAGAAAGCACCATCTGGCTTTTATGGACAACAATTTGATTACACCCTTTATAGAGCCATTTTCTAGTGCTGTATTTAAAATGAAACACTACACTTAACTTTGCTTATCAAGAGGCTATTTTCAGCCAAGATAATATACACTAGGACACACTTGCTTGTGATTTGTGACAGAACATGTTGGAATTGGCTCACATTTTCCCAGTGGTTTGAAGTACATTGACTTTTTATGTATGATGATTCATGGGTTTGCTGAAGTTTGTATGCCAAATTCTTCCAAGTAACCTTTCAGTTTCACTGGACCCGTTTCCAGATTTATTTTTTTATTGACATTTTGGTAACTTTTTATTGCCTAAAATATAAGACTTTGAGCTGAATAGGGATTTGTCTTATTATTAAAGAGATTTTTCAAAGATGGGTTTTTTTCATTCTAAGGAACAAAATTTCAGTTCTCAGATCTGCAGTAATACCTTGTGCATGAACACAACTAAATATTTTTTTTCTTTACTAAAATATTCCATCATTTCACTTTCATTCTATCGTATTTTTCATTCTTTTCTTAATGCTTGGTAATATATTTATTTATTTTTAATTATTATTTTATTTTCCCCACAGGCTTTGTCTTCTTGATTTATTTTCTCTGTGGCAAAGTCAGTCTGACATACAACAGTATATTTATACAGTCTGTGGAATTTTTTGACCTAGTCATTGAATTAATGGAATTTGATAGTATTTTATTCGGAGGGAAAACATAAAATCAAAAACCCCAAAAATGAAAAAAAAAAAACAAAACAAAACCAATGGTACAGAATGGAAAATCTGCTAACTAATGTTTCAAACTTAAAGAAGAACTATTAACATACAGAGAATTGCCTGTGAGGCTTACTGAATTCCTTTAGGGTATCAAGTTGTAAGTTTTTGAATGCAGACTAAAGGGTTTTCTATTAAAAATACAGAGCTGCAAGAAACAATTCAATACCATGCTCTGGAGGTGCTCCAGGTGACTAAGAGAGTTGCTTCATGGTAGTCTATGGAACAGAGAGTTGCACAAATGTATTTTACCTTGTTTTATGACATTTAGAAATTGGATCTCTAGTTAGCAAGGAAATAGGTAAGAGGAGCTTTTCAGTTCTCTTTAGATCTTGGCTTTTGAGTTCTGTTTTCCAAGACTTCCGTAGCTTTTCTTGTCAGTGAAAGCACTAGCTAACATCTTTATGAGGATAAAACAATTCTAAAAAGGAAAAGTTTTAAAATATGTCCCCCTTACTTTTCTGCTAAAATCCAAGAATGCATCTGATTGCAACAAAGGTGATTTAATGAAGAATTTCATGAAGAATTTAATGAGAATTAGGGTTGTACTTTGGGTGTTTATTCTTACTATGCCAATAGACACATTACTAAAAAAAGTTTGAAATTATCTTAGATGCTCCATCTGGAAATTGCACTTCTGTGTTTTTCTGCCTTGCGTATAAAATCTATAACAGCTCATATGTAGTTATATAGAATCCTATCTTGCTATTTAAAAACAACTAGTATATTGTTCCATGTGATGGAGAAACAAGTCAGCTAGGCATCAGCAAGAAGGTAGGGGAAAAAAAAGCTTCTTTGTGTTATATTCCAACAAAACTAACCCTTAAGGTTTACAGCTGAATTGTCTGGTCCTTTTTCGAGTGTCACAGTGACATAATGAAACAGAGATGCTGTAATGAGATGTGGTGAATAGTAGGCTTTAGGAAGAAGTTTAGGTAAGATTTACAGCTGAAATAGAGCTAAAACAAACACTAAAAGACGTTTCACAGAAAAACCCTTTCCTGTCAAGTGATATTAAATATAATCAGAAAAAATGTTTATATTTTAAAGATTTCAAAACATTATCTTTCATAAACTAGACTGACAGTGTATCTATACTAATTGCTACCGTGAAAGTATAGAGCTGTAAGGTGGACTGTATTACATTGAGTTTATATATGGCTAAACAGAGACATGTATCATTCAGTGGCTTTTCCCTCCTATGATTCGGTGGCACTGAGAAACTTAAACCCGGAGCCCTGATGTCCAGACCGCTTGTGTCTTCTTTTCACAGTAATTCCTTCTGACCTGTCCAGAATTAATTACCATCTGTCTTATGCTATCTTCCTTGCTGAAGGTGAACTAACATTAATAACATGGAGGCTACAATAATGCCTACCAGCAGATTTAATTGGGCTATTGCCAGACTGATGGGGTCCCATCTGCTTTTTGAGGACATGTTGCAACAAACTCAGGTGCTCTTTTAATGACCTGACATAACTATTTAAAGAGATGTTTATGATTATAATTTAATGCTCTCTTAATTACAGCAGCAGGGATTAGTTCTCTTTATGCTCTTACGCTGTTTGTTTTTCTTGCTGAAGTCTTCAGCATATAAATTATATCACATCAGATTTTCTTAGAACATCCAAATTCAGATATAATGTTTAAGAGAGTCTAACTTTTCATATTTTTGGAAGAATGCACACCAGAAAGGAGGTGGTTCTCTTCCTTCCCAGATGAACAGTGCATCTGAGAATTTTTACTGTCCTGAACACAGTTTAGATGTCATTAAACACATGGAGTGTGGGGGAAATGTGCATTTGAAACTGTGAATGAAGCTGCTTTCTTTGACTTCCGGGTCACCCTGATTTAGTGATTGATCTTTACATTGAAGCTGTAAAAGAACAACTAACGATGTTTAGTATTCTCAGGTCACTTCTGAAGGAAGAAAATATAAAATCCAGAATTGGAGAGAACCACAATTTTAATATTTACATGAAGCATCAAGACAGCTCCTATAATCCATAAGAGAATTTCGCACTTTTGGAATGTAATTCTTAGGGCTGGTATCCCCTAGTCTGCCGATTTGTCTCCATATTTTCAGTTGTTATAAAGGGGGGTTAGAGTGACTGAATATCTACAATACAAATGTCTATGTGTGAACTACATGTATGATATCAATATATGATATCAATAACACCTTTCATAAAAACTGTCTGTCTTGTTCAAATTTAGTGAAAATTCATAATTCCACTGACAAGTCAGTTTTGAAGAGCTGAAGAGAAGTATCCATCTCTGTAAGTGTTTAAGGCCAGGCTGGAAGGGGCTTTGTGGAACCTGGTCTAGTGGCAGGTGCCCCTACCCATAGCAGGGAGGTTGGAACTTGATCTTTAAGGTCCCTTCCAATTCTAACCATTCTATGATCCTATGATTCTATGATTTTAGCATGTGTCATTGAAGAAGGCGTTTTGGAGGAATTTCTCTCCCTTCAAAGCTAGGTAAAGCTTCCTGTTTCTAATGTTTTCTTAGCTTCAGAACAAACATATTCTATGCTCTTGCAGGTAGTAGGAGATACAAGAGATCTAATTACCAATTTAGGAAACATATGCCTGAGGAACTTTATGACTACTCTCCTTGTTGTTTTACTTTGCCATTTTTGCCAAATGGCAATGCTGGTACAAAAAATGACTTTTGTGTATATATATATATATATANNNNTTTTTTATATATATATATATATATATTTATTAATTTTTTTTTTAATTCTTTTTTTTTTTTTTTAGACTCTGAAACCTCCTCATTACGTGAGATTATAAACCAAATGGTGTCACTGACTGAAGAAGAAAACTTCCCCAGAATTAGTACCCATTATTTTTTTTTTTTACAAATCTGCAAGCATGGCTTCTGATATGGCTGGATCAGAGGCAAAGGCTATTCATTAAAGCCTGTGGAACCTCTCACTTGAGATTTCCAACATCTTAATGAATTGCCAGACATGCTTTCATAGGCCATCCTCAGTATATCTGTGATATAAAAATGTTGATGTAATGTGGGAAAGAAACAGAGTGTCCTCAGACTACAGTTGCTCTGGAATTGCTCTTTAAATGTAGTATGAACTTTGCCTAAGTCTACGCAAATGAAATTGAGCCAAATTTGAAGCAGTTGCAGTGCTGAGAAAAAAATGAAGATTTTTATCTATGTTTCAATAGCGTAGCAGGGTAACTGAGGCACCACTGATTGAAAAACAGGATTTTTAGCCAGTCAAGAAAAAACATAGTGCAAGTAGCTTAAAAATATGTCATAGTATCATGTAAGTCGCAGGGACACCCCCAACTAGACCAGGTTGCCCAGGGCCTCATCGAGCCTCACCTTGAATATCTCCAGGGAAGGGGCCTCAACCTGGGCAATCTGTTCCAGTGTTCCACCACCCTCACAGTAAAGAACTTGTTCCTAATATCCAATTTAAATCCACTTTTCTCCAACTTAAATCCATTGCCCCTTGTCCTATCACTGCAGGCCTTTGTAAACAGACCCTCCTCAGCCTTCCTGTAGGCCCCCTTCGGGTCTGAAAGGCTGCTGTTAGGTCTCCTCGGAGCCTCCTCTTCTCCAGGCTGAATAACCCCAGCTCCCTCATCCTGTCTTTGTAGCAGAGGTGCTCCAGACCCCTGATCATTTTCGTGTTGAAGAGGCCTGTCTCAGTTACGCTGTTCATACTGACACTGTTCAGTGTGTATCTCCTAACCGTACTCCTTTGAAGCGAGTATCAACGTTCATGTTTCTACATCAATGTGCACAAGCATTTGAGATTCTGTATCCCCAAACTCAGCTGCCCTGTTAGCTGCAGCTGCAGGACTGCCAGTGTTGGCAGCATTGAATCTAATGACAGAAAGTATCTATTATAGGTCACCTTCTCCCTCTCCGTATTTTAAAATGATGTTAAATGGATTTTTCTTTCAGGAGGCTTTATTATCCCCCTGTATCTACTTGGTGTACATGGATTAGCCTAATGGGACAAATTGTCTCATTAGACAACCATCATCTGCTTTTAAGGAAGGGCCTCTAACAGTCTCTTTAGGAGACGGAGGGAGGAAGGAAGGAATCAGAACTGTAAAACTATTTATTAGGCCTCAAAGGGTAAATAGTCTTTCATTTTGTATGCTTGCAATTAACTTGTCTGTCTGACATTTTAATTGAGACAAAGTCTAAAACCCTCTGACCCTCTTTTATATTGTTTTTGTGATATCTTTTCTTAGGTGTCAATTAAAAAAACTGTTCTCATCGTAGACACAGAGAGAGAGAGAAATGAAAGTGATGAAACAAGTGAGAGTGTAACGTTCCTATAATCATATAATCAGAGAGACAAATTAGCCACAAGAGGAGTCAAAGTGAAAAAGGACATCTGTACAACACAGAAATATAAAGGCACTGGTATTTAATTAGATTTTAGTAGCTGTAAGGAAATGGAGCGTGAGAGAAAAGCATGGCTTTGTTGAGAAGAGGAAGTCACTCATTTATTATTCCAAGGCTCATAGCCTCAAAATGTTTGCAATCTCAGACTCACCTTTCCCACCCACTTCAACCTTGTTAAAAAAAAAAAATGTTACTTCATTGTTGTTTTGCATATGGATATTTTCCCACTCTCTCTCCCTGCCGCTGCCTCTCAGAGAAAGAAGAAACCATTTCAGTTACTAGCTGATACAAAACTTATGTCCCTGATAACAAGATTCCTCCCTCTCTATCCTCTCCCCCTTAATCTAAATGAATTTCTGAGACTTTCCACTCGTCTCCCATAGCAACAGGACATAAATTTTTTGTGATCCCTGATTTGATGTGTCAGTGTGTTACTGGTCTGTACTAGGGATCAAACTTGATGTGAGTCAGATGAACTTGGGGGAGCATCAACTGAATATAGGATTCTTTATTACAAAGGTGCCAGCCAAATGATTACCTCAGATTCCCTCAAGTCATTCTTATTGTGGATTGTAATTTAGCTATTACAATTAGCCTGCCCAATTTCATCTGGAACACCCTTTAGTACTCATCTTGATGACTCCCCAAATGGCACCGAGGTAATCTCATACACATTCAGGCTGAGTCCTGAAAGGTGTAATCCAGGCTAAATTTTAATGTTGTGGTCAAAATTCCCGAAATGGCCACCGTATGTGGTCAATCATCTGATTCTTTTGTCTAAAAGAAAGAGAAGCCAGCCATGGAGGGCTTCACAGGAAACAATTAGCCGTTTTTGCCTACAATGTGAAAATAAAAAAAGTGTTTGGTAAAAGGGTATCTGAATTTCTGCCATTAGGCAAAACATCTAGACAGAAGACCAGCATGTATAGCCAATTCACATTACATTTCTGTGACAAAATAACTGGTACATTTTGGTTACTGGATGCTTTATAAACTGTTGTTTAAATGTTGACAATCTTCCTCTAATTTATCTCTGGGTAGTGATTTGTCGTATGTCAAAATGTGAATTTGTTTCAGTCTCATTTGCTTCATCCATTACAGTTTGCAGTTTTATGCATTATATATTCTAAACTGCTCCTCGACTCACAGAACAGCTTGTATCTATACCAACCCAAAATAACAAAATCCAAATATCACACTATATAGAGCCTTCAAAAATTAACCTATGGGACTTTTTTTTTAAAAAAAAAATATATATATATACTGGTATAGCAATGTATTTCAGAGAAAGGTCTTCTTAGCCAGTCTTTCAAAATCTATTGCTGTCACCCCAAATCATCAATTACTGTTATGCTTGGTTTCAATAAGCAGTCTGTAACAATTATATGCATCTACTTGGCTTAGATGTTTTCTTGAAGAATGTGTATTAATTAATATATTAAATGTTTATGGAAAGAAAAGTTCAATGTAGCAAATGTTTCATGTTGAAACATACTAATGAATTACCAAGGGGGAAAGAGCAAGTTTAAGTTATTTACTAGTGAGTTAAGTGTAGCAGATGAGACCTTGTTAAGAGATTTTCTTTGTGCAAAGCCATGGCATAGCTACAAGGTGGAGACATTGTGGTAGTATGAGATGTGCCCTTCATTTTTATTATAAATCAACAGATAAAAGATCTTTATTCCCATCATATATACATCAAATAGAAAGCTGATACAATGTGGTTCAAGAGAGTTGTTTTTAAGTAATTAAAGGTAAAAAAAAACCCACTCCTTATTATCCAGTAAGAAATCGGGGCATATGCTTAAACCTCAACATTCTTAATGCTTGTATCCTACTGATTTGTTTATCAGTGCTAAGGAAGACTGACCACACATGAAGAAATCTGATATACCTAACAAGATTAAGTGCTATGAAAGAATGACTTTTACAGCAATGCTTGATTAATCCCTTCCACAGTGGAAAAGTCTTTCCTTTTTTCAGACAAACCCTCCCCTTGATGATGGATCAGCAATAGCAGACTTGTCTCAACTGTAAGATCTGTTTTGCCTGTAATGAATAACGAAACATGCTTATTCAGTAAGATATGGAATTCTGTAGACAGTTATGTCACATGACAAAAAAGCTATTAATCCTTTTGGTATCACGATAAAAATAATTATTTGAAAAATATTTGAGAGTCTCTTATGAGAAAGGAAATTATTTCTTGTAACAACCTGCAGCATGAACAGATCAATAAATATCTTAAACATCTCAGTGTCCTGAAGTTATTCTTGGATGTATTAGTATACCCAGTTTCAAAGATTTTCTCTTGACTCCACAGATACCAGAATCTTTAGGGGCTAGATAAGAGTCCTTTTCAAATTTCGTATCATCTTTAGCCTTTCATGCACCAGCTGTGAGAATCAATTAGCCTTGGTGAAACTAAGCTGCTGTATGTTCTCAAGAATGAAAAATACCAACTGTGCTCTAGTAGTTTTCTATGTCTGTAAAAAGAAGGATGGTACTTCTGAATTTCTTTCTCACACTTTTTGCTAGGAGAATTGCCTTTTTACTTCTGCTTTTGAAAGTTACCAGATGTGCCAGACAGATTAACACAGGACACTGTTTAAACACAGGAAAGCTATACTGTAGCACAGCCTTGACATTTGTGATTCCCTAAGGCTAATATGAAGCCAGCTCTCAAAGTAAAAAGCATCTGATCCCTTGATAATATTATGATGCCCAGCAATTCCTTGGGAATTTACAAGCTGTCCTCTTACAAATGCCTTACGGTTCTTTGATTAGAAGAATGACACAGCATCATTGGGCTTGGGAAACTTGAAGAAAATGTTTGAAGGAAAGGATAAGAATCTCAGTCTGTGCAATGTTTATAACTTTCTAGGCAAATAAAGAGGTTCGTCTGTCTAGCGTCTGATATTACTGAATTCAGCATAAATAAGAACATGAGTGAAAAAAATACACTTTAAAGTTTTAATGGTTATTATCTCTCAGTCATTCCAGGTGTGACTTTGTGAGTTTACCATCTCTTCCTTTTCCCTTTCATTTTCCCTTTCCCTTTCCCCTTCCTGTTTTTTCCTCTCAAGAGTCTTAAGCTTGTTTGGCTCCTTCTATGATTTCTGCTTTTAGGTGGCCTACACAAATCTAGGGACAAATAAGGAATGGATCTGATTTAGATATAGATCGTTGGAGTCATTCACATTTTAAGAGTCACTCTTTGGAGAGTTTTCTCTCTCCATTGAGAACACAGGGACTCGTCGAGAAACGTCTAAGTTCCCTTCACTGCACCAGAGTGCTTTTCTTTGGTAGACAAATTAAATTTAGAGTAAAGTCCCCAGATAATCCTCACCCCTTCCCCTCCCCCAGCTATGTCTTAACTTCTGAAGAAATTCTGTTACCTTTGGCCTTGACTTTAAGGAAAAAAAAAAAAAAAGAAAAAACAAACAAAGAAAAAAAACACCAAAAAAAGAACCAAAACCCCAAAAGAGTAAGAATAAGTAAGAGTAAGAGAATGCAGCAATCCAACTAGTCATATTCAAATACAATGACCCTTATTTGGCCAAGGAAAGAGCATGGGGAGGATATTGAAAGTAAGTGTATAAAAACTGAAATTTCACAGTAAATATGTTGTGAGTCATCATTTTAAGGCATTCTTCTGCTATGCAACAGTTATATGTTCAGCAGATAGACCCATCCAAGTTACACATGGATTCATTGTCTGGAAATGGAAGGAAAAGCAACACAAGGTAAAGAGGTCTGGCACCAGTTCTGGCTTTGGATAAATAATAGATACTGCATACAATATTACTTTGTGAATTATAAAGAGAACCAAAGCAGGATTCAGATAACTAACTGATAAAGGTAAATGGAGCCTCTGAGCAGAGGTCAAAAGAATTCACATTTTTCTACATAAAAAAATAGAGATCTCAAATCTCTGAAAACAGAGAAAATTTGAAGTCTTTGAATGATGGAGAAAAATAACAGAAGCTCAAAACTGAAATGGAACCTAGAAACAAGGAGAGTTCTCATGACTACAGGATTATCTATGAGTAGAAAACACAGTGAGCTGAGCTGAAAAGAGTGATACAAGTTAGAGCAACCAATTGTGGGATAATTTAACTTCTTTATTAAAAGAAGAAATTGGAGTGGTGTGAAGAAGTGATGATTTGGTTATTCTTGTACAAATTCTTGCTTTTCCCTGTACTTTCTAGATCTTTTTTGCTTATGTAAAACCTTTTAAAAAATAAATCAAACCTGCATATATTTTCTGTGAAGTTTATTCAAAAAATTGAGTTGTTTACAGTGCTTACTGAGAAAAAAAATCGTAAAGACTGACTAATTGCATCATAGATCACCTACAAATGAGTGAATCGGGCTTCTAATGTGGGGTTTTTTGGTATTTAGTAGTACAGGGAAATATATTGGAAATAGAAAAAGTCAGGGTTAGTTAGACATTTAAAATAAATTGTTTTAATATTGTTCTAGTGTGTTCAAGTGAGATTATAGAGAAAATATAGAAGAGGTGCTTCAAATATGTAAATTTTCTCTGTAATGTCACGTTTGTTGAAGGTTACTTTCAGTGATGGTTTTCTTAGTTTGTAGATATGAGGGACAGACAGTGATTTTACATTACACAGTCTTCAATTAATTTTTTCAATTTGTAGTGGCAGATTGTGGGGTATATCAGAATAGGAATTCACCTCCACAGTTCTGCATTACTAAAGTAAACAAATATCTAAATATGTGTGAGGTATTGCAGCAGTAATTAGCCCGGAATACATTTGCTGCTCCTAATGTGCTGATAAAATTTCAGATCTATTTTTTCTAATTTATGTAGAAATACATTTTGTACACTGCAATTATCTGATCTTTCAAGAGACAAAGCTTTTCTGTCCATCGTAGGAAAAAGTCGAAAAATTTCATCAATAAGTAAAAAGACCCATAAAAACAAAATCACCAAAATCTAAAACTAGTGAAAAGTACCTCTTCTGGATTTCCACCGCCCTCCCCTCCCCCCGCCCCAAGAACCAAGAGTTTTCAGTAATTTAGGGCTAGAAGTGTCTGATTATTTTTTTTTTTTATTTTATTTTTATGTAATGATGCTTCTTCATTGCACTTTTAATTTCTGGAATCACCTTTAAAACACTTCTGAATCTATCCATTTATTATAACCTGAAAAAAAAATATTACATGAAGTATTCAAAATACCAACAGAGAAGACTATCTTAATGAAAAGTTATCCAAAATCAACAGCTCTGTGAACTTTTCCCAAAGACGTCTGATCAAGTGGTATGTGATTTGACTACAATAATGAAAGTAGTTCCATTAATTGCCTTCATCCCAGTCCAGTTGATATATTAGTCTAACATAAATCTGTCCTTCCTAGATCAGGTGACACAAGGACTCTTGAGACAGCATTTCACTGCATGACAAGGGGAAGCTAACAGGAGCCTAAGAAAGGCATGTACCCAAGTGTCCAACTGTAGTAGCTTTAAATAAGCAGCCAACTCCTTTCAGTCTTTGAAAATCCCAGTCATGACCACAGAGTATCACATTTTCAGCAGGCTGAAAAAGGAGTTTCAAAAGGGTAGCACTGTAGGAGTCAAAAAGAAATGTTTCAGCAACAGAATAATTCCATGCATCAACAAGAACAAAACAAATTTGTGGGCCAAATTTTCTATCTTAACTTTCTCATCTGGCCCAACATTATTACGAATAATTACTTCTTATTTTTCCAGCCCTGCAGTCATCGAGCACCATTACTGAGGTAGGTTGTAGATGGTAAGGACTACATGCTGCTTTATATGTCTATTTTTTGCCAACTTAATAATCTATATGCTAATAATTTAAAGATTCCGAACTCCTTATCAAGCATTGGTTTATGCATTTAGTATCAAAGAGGAGTTAGAGAATTAATGATAAATACTTTTTTCTTGTTCCTTGGAACATTTTGCTACTTTCACATAGAGTCTAACAATCACACTGCTTACCTTGTTAAAGTCCAAAGAACAGTTCCTTTAAAAAAATATTATTCCAGTCCTGTTCTCATCAGCCTTATTTTCCAGGTCACATGAGAATTTTTTTTTATTTCCAATGGAAAAAGCTTTGATTCATCTTTGTGATCCAGGCTGGAAGTCTTCTTGTCTGTGTGAATCCCTTATTTACTTGTCTTTTTATTCAAGAAAACTGAAAATGCTCTTTTACCTTTTTGTTTCACATTCCTCCAACTGATAATTATATTCCAACCCTCACCTCAAAACCCAGAAACAAAAGCTCTACTCACTTCACTAAGGTCAAATGATGTTCCAAGAACTCAGGCTTTTAAATCACACTATTTATTTGCCTAAAGAGAGAAAAATGGACAAAGTGGGCACTTGTCAGTGTGAAACTTACTAGAAAGCAATAGGGTTTTTAGGATAAACACATATATTACTGAATAAGAAATTGGTGGCAATAAAACTACAGCAGCCTGTTTCGTGAAAGTGGTTTGATCTCATGACGATTTAATTCTAAGATGAATTTTTTAGCCTTGATGAAGAGAAAGGAAAATAACTTGAAAAGGAAAGGACATCCTCAAATCAATTTGGAATGTGTGGTCCACTTATTACAAATTTCTGCTGCTTACCTACCAATAAAATCTGCAGAAAGGTCTCATGTCTTAATTAAAATAACACTTTTCCAATAAAGTACTCATAAACCAGCAAGTGAAGGAAACTAATTAACAGAAACCAGTAGTTCTGAAGCTTAATGTCAGTGCCCTAAAGCTTTTTTTTCTAAAAGTTTATTATGTTTAATATAAATGTCTTTTCCTCTATCTTATTGATCATTACTCTGAAACTAATTTCTGACTTATCCTGAAGCACCTGCTTTTGTGAAACATCTTCAGAAGATACAGACCCATTTTCTTTTCTTTTTGCTTTAAAAACAAAAAGCTTTTTCATGGGTGTTTTTTTGTCAGTTTGATTGTCCATTGCCCAGTAAGCATGAGTTCATAAATTTCCGAGGTCATAAATTGCCAAGTTCCCCATTAGATCAACTCCTTTTCAAAATTTCAGAAATTTTTGGTAAGTGTTGAAGAAAATAAATCCAAAAGCACATCTTAAAATGCAAAGATAAAATAGAGAGCTACTTAGAGAATGGGAAAAAAAAAATGCTTTGGCATATCTACTGACCTGTTTAGCTTGTTACCAGAAGACATTAAAAGATTATAGTTTTATACTACGTCTATATTCTTTTCTGAGAATCATTGTATGTCAGGCAATAGAATCCAAGTATCTACTATGTCCCACACTTACAGAGAAATATTCTATGCTTTGAGTATGTTAAGTTGATTCTTTCCCCCGAGAACAAGAATTTTAGTCAGTTACAGTCAGGCAAAACCAGAGGGCACTGGCTGAGATCCTCTTTGTAGAGGCCACATATGTTTTTAATACTGCATGTTTCATGAACTCTGGATTTTGGGGCTTCATTTCCTTTTCTCATCACCTTTCTTGGCTCAAGGGGGAAATTCAAGGCATCACAGAACATCAAATTCATCACTTCTTGAAAATGCATTGAGACCTCAAGACAGACTGATTGCTTTAGAAATGAATTTAAATAAAAGTAATTAGTTAGTGTTCTTTAAAAAATAATAGTTTACCTCTGCAGAGAAAATCCTTCTATCCCTGAGGGTGATCCAATAGCACAAGAATAAATACACCATTAGCCAATTACACATAATGACTCTAAGACATGTCAGTTGTGATGCCGTGCAGGTGATTTATTAGATTTACTACAAAGAGTCTAGTTATCATCTATATTTATTAGGAAAAAAAACCAAAACATAGTTTGTATGCAGTACATAATATTCAGTTTTAAATCTTGTGCCACTTCTGACACTTTCTTTCGAAAAAGAGGAAAATCTGAACCTTGAAAGCAGTCTGCATTGCATAAAAACTTACATCAAAGACTTCCTCAGTTATCCCAGACTTCATGAACTTTGCTTTTGGGATTATTTTAACTGAATACTCTATTTGATATCACTGCTAGGGTTTTCTAACAGAAGAGACACAGATGAAGACATACTTTTGTACTGCTCATTAGGAAGGAAGAATAAGGAGAATGGACTTGAAGATACTCTGATCATGTCGTGGACCTGAGTAGAAGTGTATGTTTTTTGTTCTTGCATCCAGAATACTAGGAGACCTTTTCTTGCTCAAAACCTCAGAAGTACAGGAGAAAAGGCGTTTTTCTGAAAAAGGGAAAAATCTATAATGCCATAAGCAAACACATTCTCTTGCTGTCATTCATTGCTATAAAAATATATACATAAACTGCTTTTGATAGTATAGTTCTAGGGAAAAATGGCATTGATGCATACTGAGTGAAATAAAAATAAAGCAACACTGAAAGTGCCTACCCAACATAGTAAACCAGAGGACTAAACAATGTATTTTATTCAATTATACAACACGGTCGTTTAAAAGCTGCAAATATGTCTGTGATATCACATCACATAGTTAACAGCTTTCAGTACTAGTTTTTGCTGTTGTTGATGTTGGTATAGACTACTCTTAAGCCTGTGTGAGGAGGTGCTGCATAAGGAGCGACACTAATGTTGTCTGGGTAGTCAGAAAACTCTCTGCTCCTGCAGTTCTGAAAGGCAGCTTCTAATCAAGGCTTGGAGCTGCTTGCTAGAAACTTTCTCTTCTCAATCTACAATCTCTTAAATTCTTTAATACTCCACTGGACTTTCTTTTTATCTATTTCATACCCACAACCCTGCTCTTCATCTTCCCTTCTCTTTCCATGAATTTTAGCTTTCGTTAATATGGAAAAACAAAATGGGAAATTACTTCCTTCTTTCTACCATTGTTTTGGTGCTATTAAGAACATCCCACATGCTGTGTACTTCTTGTTAATTTGTGTTGAATATTGTATAAAAAGAATTTATCCTCTATTGCCAAGCATAATGTAATTCCATTCTTCATTGACCTTTAAGTGCTTTCCTAATAAGTGCTATTAATAATAAGACCTGTAATAGCCCATGTTCTTTTCTTAGTTGCACAGTGGTTAACTACTGTGAATTACTGCTCTGTCTGTAATAAATAATTCCTTTAAAAAAAGCCACCACTATAAATCCGATCAGAAACAAGTTAGTTTATTTTATTGTTTGTTTTCTTTTGATTCCTGGATGTCTCTGATGTTTGGTGGGTTAAAAAAATGTCAAATAAGTTAGTGTGGACCTCTAGGGTTTTTTGGCATAAGTCCAATAATTCATTTGGACATGAAGGACATGATGATGGAGAAGGCATCGACGTGAACAGAGATGAAGCACATTGTTCTGGGCAATCTGAGCCACATGTCCTTGTGTGCAAACACTCTGATCATCTGTGCTGACCATAAAATATCAGGGAATAGAATTGGTGAAGAATGACTAAGTAAAGGCTGATCTTTGACTTTGACAATTGCTCTGCAGCTGGAAGAAATCAGAGACGTATGACATGGAATTTGAATTCCCTGCTTAAAATGAATCCTTGTTTTTACTTCTTGCTTTTCTCCAAACTCCAAAAGAAAAGGGAAAACAAGTAGGAATTGCCGACTACCCATCATCAAGATAATAGTGGAATGAAAAATTATGAGATTACCTATAGCCTCATATGTGGCATCTACAAGACAGGGGTACTACAGCCAAATAAAATAATCTACCATTTGGACCTCTCAGTCCAGACTGAGATTTGGAAAAAAACACACCAAAAAAACCAACCCAATCAAAACCATACTATTACATTGTTTCATATATATACATATGTTAAAAAATTGTATATCTACATTTCTTCAACAAGCCTTCATGTTATTTTTAAGAAAGAAAAGCATAAGAGTGATAGCTCAGAGGATTGGTCTTTTTATGGTTTTTCTTTGCAACATATTTATTGAAGTTGAATTTTAAATGAAAGAAAACTCTATTTTCATTTGAGCACTGTAGCAATATAGTGTAACACTAGAAGCAAGAAAAATGTTCCCTTTTTATCTTTCATGTTCATCTGCACAACAAATATGTTGTCAAATTTATCCTTAGTTCAAGACCTAAAAGTTAATGTCAGATTTTCAGTTTATATAAACAATATTGCTTGGATGATTCAATGTTAATTTGCACCAGCAGAGAAAACATGGACTGAAATATCTACAATGATATATCTCATTTGAAGGGGGAATGCAGACAGCAGTAAGAATTTGCCAATTAGGAGCCACTGGGATTGTAGGAGGTTAATGCAATATAAATTTTACTTTTGTGCATCTGGCCCTAAATCTTTCCTGATATCTTACCATTTAACAATAAATTTGAATTTTTTTTTTTTTCTTTCATTTTCAACTTCACTTTTTCTATGCATCACAAAACTACACATCTATTTGCAACATGTTTTAGTCTTGGCTTATACCATACTAGTTCAGAAATATATTCCAATTAATGTACACAGATAACATGATGAAAGAATGCGACTGTCTGACTGTTATTATTAGGCTGCCTGTTTTTGAAAACAAAACTTCCTTTTTCTTAGTAAATAACAGACACTACCTTGTCTTGATGTCTCATCCTGCAAATGTTAATTTGTGTTTGCATTTAATCATAACTAGAGTACTTTGAGGGTGGTGAAATTTGGAATTTTTAATTAAAGAGAAATTTAAAAAGTGTTCAAATATTGGTGTTATCAAGATCTGAAATAAATTTTGTGGATGGCAGATAGAAACAGGATCACATTTAGGTAAGATAGAAGGATTGTAAGTCAACAAATTATGAATCTCCTGCTCTGACTCTGTGCTATCTTTAGTGTTTTCTACTTCAGATTAATGAAGCTTTCTCCAAATTAATTAAACTCTCAGATAAAATTTCCATGTCTAGATCTTTCCAGAAATGGGATAATTGTATTACCCTATGCAAGTAAAGTAATTAGTTCTAAAAAATCAAATAGCTGTCAATAGGAGAAAGATGATCCTATATTTAAGAGTACTGAACTAGAATTTGATATATTTGGATTCAATTCCTGGCTTTTATTCTGACTCTGTTTCTATGTCGGAGCAAACTTCATGGACTAGGAAAGGTCTCATCAGATACAATGCAACAATGCTATAATTTAATCTTTAGGATCTGCAGCTTCATTCTGTTACTCTAAGATTATGATCCTTCCTACCTGTGAAGAAAAAAACCATACTGAGGTGAAATCTAGAATCCTTTGGAGCCGTGAAAGTTTGGTAATAACAGTACCTCTACATAACTGCATAGACAGATGTAACTACCTAATTTGTTGTCTTGTGTGTTGAAACAGTTGTGAAAAGAAATTCATGAGTGAATGTCAATATGCATTATGAAAATTAACCTATTAAATAAAGATAGTTTGTCTAAACTCTTAATATTGAAGGTACATGATGAAACTAAAGCTTTAGAAGACTTTTTTTTTCTTAAATAATTAAACCAAAAAAGTTTATTTTTTTTCTACCCTATTTTTTTCCTCTAGCAATTTTCTATTAGCATTTAAACTCTGCCTGGTTTGTAACATTTTTTTTCTTTTTTCTTTTTTCTTTTTTTTTTTTTTTTTTTTTTTTTTTTTTTTCTAAAGAGCCAATTTTTA